>CM050218.1:6817500-6820000 GCA_027475355.1 Coilia nasus | reverse complement strand
ATCTATCTATCTATCTGTCTATCTATCTATCTATCTATCTATCTATCTATCTATCTGTCTATCTATCTATCTATCTATCTATCTATCTATCTATCTATCTATCTATCTGTCTATCTGTCTATCTATCTATCTATCTGTCTATCTATCTATCTATCTATCTGTCTATCTATCTATCTATCTATCTGTCTATCTATCTATCTATCTATCTATCTATCTATCTATCTATCTATCTGTCTATCTATCTATCTATCTATCTATCTATCTATCTATCTATCTATCTATCTGTCTATCTATCTATCTGTCTATCTGTCTATCTGTCTATCTATCTATCTATCTATCTATCTATCTATCTATCTATCTATCTATCTATCTATCTATCTATCTATCTGTCTATCTATCTATCTGTCTATCTATCTATCTATCTATCTATCTATCTATCTATCTATCTATCTATCTATCTATCTGTCTATCTATCTATCTATCTATCTATCTATCTATCTATCTATCTATCTATCTATCTATCTGTCTATCTATCTATCTATCTGTCTATCTATCTATCTATCTATCTATCTATCTATCTATCTATCTGTCTATCTATCTATCTGTCTATCTATCCATCTGTCTATCTATCTATCTGTCTATCTATCTATCTATCTGTCTATCTATCTATCTATCTGTCTATCTATCTATCTGTCTATCTATCTGTCTATCTATCTATCTGTCTATCTATCTATCTGTCTATCTATCTATCTGTCTATCTATCTATCTATCTATCTATCTATCTATCTGTCTATCTGTCTATCTATCTATCTATCTATCTATCTATCTATCTATCTATCTATCTATCTATCTATCTATCTATCTATCTATCTATCTATCTATCTATCTATCTATCTGTCTGTCTATCTATCTATCTATCTATCTATCTATCTATCTGTCTGTCTATCTATCTATCTATCTATCTATCTATCTATCTATCTATCTATCTATCTATCTATCTATCTATCTATCTATCTATCTATCTATCTATCTATCTGTCTATCTATCTATCTGTCTATCTATCTATCTATCTGTCTATCTATCTATCTATCTATCTGTCTATCTATCTATCTGTCTATCTATCTATCTATCTATCTATCTGTCTATCTATCTATCTATCTGTCTATCTATCTATCTATCTATCTATCTGTCTATCTATCTATCTGTCTATCTATCTATCTATCTATCTGTCTATCTATCTGTCTGTCTATCTATCTATCTGTCTATCTATCTATCTATCTATCTGTCTATCTATCTATCTATCTATCTATCTATCTATCTGTCTATCTATCTATCTATCTGTCTATCTATCTATCTATCTGTCTGTCTGTCTGTCTGTCTGTCTGTCTGTCTGTCTGTCTGTCTGTCTGTCTGTCTATCTATCTATCTATCTATCTATCTATCTATCTATCTATCTATCTATCTATCTGTCTATCTGTCTGTCTGTCTGTCTGTCTGTCTGTCTGTCTGTCTGTCTGTCTGTCTATCTGTTTATGCGGGGTTATATGTTCCCCTTGGGATACTGTTCCCAACCAATGCTACTGCCATAACCTGCAGTTATATTTGGCTGTTGTCTGACTGACGTTTGTACCTGACTGAGTTTGCCAAAAGTAGAATGGCAAAAATATATAAGCCCTTTATAAGTGTGAATATGTTTGCATAACCACCTAAATAATAGGTGGACTTGTCCCCCTATATATAGCTGGGCTGTCCTATTTATATAAGGCGTTATTGTTGCCAGCTGATTGTCCAACCAGTTTTATTCAGCGGAGGTCACTGATTCTCAGTGGTGTCCTCGACCTACTAAGACTCATAAACACATTTAAGGGCACTGTTTCAGATTTGCATGCCTGAGTAGGAATACAATGTCCCTAATTCACCTCATTACCTTTCACATCGTAAAATGCAGCTGCTGATGTGAATAATTTATCATTGTTTCAGTATACTGAAGATAAACAATGCATCTTGGATATGTTTTCAAAATAAAAAAAAAACTAGAAAAGCACTCAGAGAGCACAGACCTCCGTGAGGGCAGGTTAGATCACCACCAAAATCGAATCACTTTTAAGTTAGCCCAAAAATTTCATCAAAATCCATCCCTAACTAAAAACAAACTAGCAAACAAACAAACGCCGATGATTACATAACCTCCGCTGGCAGGGCGGAGGTAAAAATGTCAGAGTGGAGTAGATGTCTCATGTCTTTCATGACGGTGGGTGAGCGTGAGACCTCACTATGGCAAGTGTGTGCTGCCTCTGCACGCGGCCGCAGTCCGTCCAGCGTTGGCTTTCGGCGCTGACATCTGTTGCCTGGCGAAGCGCATAAGCAACGGTGCTGACGGAAGGTGCGGGGGAAATTTATAGCTGTGAGGTTGTGCAGCACAACCGCTGCGGCTTGTGGCTTGTGGCTTGTGGCTGTTCTAGTGGCCATAATTACAGGCATCTGCCTTTTGTGTTTTAAT
>CM050218.1:6800000-6812500 GCA_027475355.1 Coilia nasus | reverse complement strand
TGTGTGTGTGTGTGTGTGTGTGTGTGTGTCAGTCAGTGTGTGTGTGTGCCTGAGTGTGTATGTGTGTGTGTGTGTGTGTGTGTCAGTGATACCTCCCACTGCAGGTCTGAGCTGGGGTCTGGGGCTTCTCTGCTGTTCTGTTTTTCCATGCTGCGCCTGTTTGAGCCTCTCGGGCTATTTCAGGAGGAACGTTACAGTCTGCCCAGTCTCTCTTACACGCCAGGAGCGTGCTCAGCAGGCGCAGGCTCTCTCTCTTTCTCGTTCTCTCTTTCTGTCACTCAATCATTCCACCAGTCTTTCTCTCTCGCTCGCTCTGTCTGTCATTCAGTCATTCTCAGTACTTTGCTTCCGCTCATTCACTGCGTCAGCCTTTCCCTTTTACTTCTTTCTATTTTTGTTCTGTCTGTCACACACTCTCTCTTGTTCTGCCAATCTGCCTCTATCCCCCTTTTCTCCATCATTTATGGTCTGTCTTCACTTCCTTTTCTTGCCCTCTCTCCTCTCCTCCCTCTCTCTTCCCTTTCTCCCACGCAGTGCATATCAAAATCACAGGGTGAGGGCGCAGTGTAATCATTCCCCATTCATAAAAACAGCAGCTCTCGCCCTGACTAAACTCATTACTCACGCTCACATGTTTATACTTAATCAGCTGGCGGTCTGTGCTGCTTCCTATGACCTTATGAGCACAGTTGCAGTTTTAAAAAATACTTTTGATCAATATTTTTCAAACTTCCTTCCAGCTGTAATTTTCAAGTAGCAGAGAGAGTCGTGCAGCGTATAGTCTTGGAGGAACTGTGTGTAATGTGGGTAACCTCCTGCAGGTACAGAAAATGAAAAACAAACAGCAGGGACATCTGTGAACCAATGAATATTACATTGGCCAATTCTTTTGCCCAGATTCACCCAGCAAATCAAGTGAATTCGAATGCACTCTTGACAATCTTCTAATTATCTTCCCTGGCTCACCTCTGGGGCAATCATTCTACTCTGACTCTCCAAAGGAAGATGTGGTTTGTTTTATAGCTAAGCCCTTGCTTTAAAGGGATGGCCACACAAACAGGTGGATTCTGGGTAGTATGAGCCTTCTTTACCAGCTCAGTAGAATTGGCTGAATTGGATGCTTTTCGATCACTAACAAATTTCAGCTACTATCCGCTTTACGTGGCAAAGATACATGTGTAATGTTTCTTTCTGTTGTTTCAGTATTAGAGGAGAGTAAACAGAAATGCTTCCTGGGTAATGGAGTTTTCCTCTGTCCTGCTGCAGCTCTATGGGGAGTACAGGGAGCAGTTGGGTAACTTTGCCCGGCGTGAGGCCACGCGCCTGCTGACTGAAAGACAATGGAGGAGGCGTGCAGGTGACGCCGCAGGAACCAGGGGTCATAGGCGACCGCACAACATCACTTTGGAAACCGGACCCGGTTCCTCAGGGTTTAGCAACACCTCCTCGGTGAAAAAAACTCGTCCCTATTCCAAATGCCAAGGTAACTGTTGTCCACAGAAACCACATTATGTGCAGTCACTGTACCAATTCTTTGTCATAAACAGGTTCATTGCTCTTTGATGCCATGCATTTTGCATTGTCCTCTGTCCTCCTTTGACACCAGAAACTAGTGATTCTAATTCTAACCCTAATGCCAGAGCATCACTGCCACTTGGAGGCTAGAATGCAGTTTCACCACTTGATTCACAGTGCTAAAAGAAACACGGCACCTTTTTCAGAAAAAAAGCTTATTTGGTGTCTACCCTTGAGTTAGATACACCCCCTCATCTGCTCTGTATGCACAACAGCTCCTAGTCCCCAACTGTTAGCCTAGCTAAGCATAATGTACTAAAAATGGGTTACATCAGTTTATATGTAGGGCTGCCTGATATTTGAAAAATGTGCAATACGCAGTAACATTGCTGAATGTTGGGATGACGATACGTTTTGAGATAAATAAACAAATTTAAATATAGTTCTAACATCTTTCAGCTTAATCTTCACTGCTAGGCCGTAGCCAGTGTGCAGGGGGTGGATATCAAGGGCAGTAAGAATCCATTTGAGTTCCCAAATATCTTCAAATGTGGAAACATGGCTTAACTGGAATAAATGGGACATTACTATAAGCTGTTTCACAGTAATGTCCCATTTATTGCAGTTAAGCCATGTTTTGCGATATGTATATCACGATTCTGTGTGTTACGATATCACAATATTTTCGATATTTTGTGCAGTCCTACTTAGATGGGGTACAATGGTTACATCAGACTGTAACTTTTAGGCTAGCTGGTGTAACCAACTTATGTTCAAGTGTAGAGAAGAGAATTGTAACCTATATATTGGCCTATCTAACTGTAGGGTAGACAACTAAGTCATAACATGTTCTGGAGTCCTGTGCACATACTGTATACAAAGATCAAAGGCAGCATAAAAAAGCTATGAGGTTGAAGTTTAGAGAAGAGAATTTTAACCTATATATTGGTCTACTGGTAGGGTAAACGACTAAGTCATAGCATTTTCTGTACATACTGACATCCTTTTACATTTTACATTACATTACATTACACTTAGCAGACGCTTTTATCCAAAGTGACAAAAGGAGGACATAATAAGCAGGACATAAACAGATGTGTAGAGAACATCGAAGGCACCCATATAAAACATCCTGTGCACATACTGTTTACAAAGATCAAAGGCAGCATAAAGACGTTATGATGTGATGATCATGTTCTGATGTCCACGTACAGACTGCATAGCACGGATCCAGAGGTACATTGTGACAAAGCTCGGGGAGGACTGGATCTTCCTGGTTCTGCTGGGCCTCACCATGGCGCTGGTGAGCTGGAGTATGGACTACGCCAGTGCTAAGAGCTTGCAGGGTAATGCACTACACTTCCCATCATGCCCCACACATCCACTCACTTCCTTACTCCCAAGATCAATAGGTTAAAGGTGATATCCATGGCACTAAAGGATATCACATTTGTTTATATTTGTGTTTTTGTTTGGATTTACTAGCAAGCAGAAGGGTTGAATTGATTATTTTTTTTAATCATAATTCTTAAAGGTCTCATTGCATTGTTTTTTCATACATTTTGTGGTGGTCTCTACTGTTAATGAATGCCCTGTGGGCAGGTTTTAGTGAAAAAAAATGCTTCAGTGCTTTTACATGCTGTTCTAGTTTGGTGGAAGAGATGGAGCAGGGAGAATGAAAGGTTCTTGGCTATGCTAGTCACATGCTACAATTATTCAAAGCCCATTCGGTCATAGCACACCAAATAAAAGATTTAAACAAACACACATACTTACCTATACCTCGCTAAGTGAATGTGTTATGCAACAAGACTCCTCTGGCAATCACAACTGTGGCATGGCTTTTTCCCATTTAACAAACTTATGTCACTTTGTTGGCCTTTTCCTTATTCGCTTGTTTTTCTGGCTATTTTCTTTCACTGACTAATGGAGGCAATCGGGGTAGTGAACATTTTCACGTGCAGCATGCATATGCAACTTGGAGTGACCTGTCGTATTTAAAAAAGAGCAAGTACTAAACGGTTTCTCGTAGAATTACATTACATTACACTTAGCTGGCACTCTTATCCAGAGCGATTCACAGTTATTTACAGGGTTTCCGTTACAGTCCCCGGAGCAGTATGGGGTCAGATGCCTTGCTCAAGGGCATTTCAGCCATGGGTAGGGTGGGATTTGAACCGGCGACTCTGCGATCCCAAGAACAACTCCCTAACCACTAGACCACAGCTGAGACCTTTCATTTCCTCTCTCTTCTTTCCCTCCCTCAGCATATAAGTGGGTGTACGGTGAGCTGAAGGGCAAGGTGGCACTGCAGTACCTGGCCTGGATCACCTACCCCCTCATCCTCATCACCTTTGCCTCGCTCTTCTGCCACCTGGTCGCCCCGCAGGCCATTGGTGAGTTCAGTTATTTAGTTATTACTGGGGGTGTTCATGTACACCACGCTAATCTGGGTGTCCGGATATCCTCCATACACATACACACACACACACATACACACACACATGCTCACATGTGCATACACACACACACACACACATACACACACATGCTCACACGTGCATACACACACACACACACTCATACACACACACACACACTCATACACAAACACACACACACACACACACGCACACACACACACACACACACACACACACACACACACACACACACACACACACACACACACACACACACACACCTCTTGCCAACCTATCTCCTTTACGCATATTCCAGTTTATAACTATGGCAGACATCCAGAGCCACTTTGGTTACAGGGAATTTTGACAAGTTGACAGTGTGCGCATTCCCTGGCGTGGTCCTCGTGCACTGTGTGTTGCTATGGATTTACATGAACCCAATTACTTAAATAAATAACAAACACGCAGGATTTACAGGGAAACATTATTTTACGGCTTACTGTAACATTTTAGCATCCTCTCCCCGTGCTGTGGTTTCTCTTCTGCTGTTGATGATAGCTTAGTGTTAGAGTTTGCAGAATTTGGGGAATTTAAATGTATGTGAGAGACAGACATCTTTTTCTGTCATGATGGTATTGACATGTCTTTGACATGGTAAAGTAGACAGTTAATATGGGAATGATACAGCTACATCTCTCATCCACCTCTTGTTTTTTATTACACTTTCGTACTTTACTGTTCTCATTATCCTTCTTGATTCCCTCTCTCTCTCTCTGTCTCTTTCTCTCTCTCTCTTTGTCTGTCTGTGAATCTATCTCTATCTCTCACTCTGTCTTCCTCACTTTCTCTGTCTGTCTTTGTGTCTCTCTCTTTCTCTCTCTGTCTGTCTGTATCCCCCTCTCTATCTATCCGTCTCTCTCTGAGGCCAGGCTCTGGCATCCCTGAGCTGAAGACCATCTTGAGGGGGGTGGTGCTGAAGGAGTACCTGACGCTGAAGGCGTTTGTGGCCAAGGTCGTTGGCCTCACAGCTGGACTGGGCAGCGGGATGCCTGTAGGGAAGGAGGTCAGGTTTACTGCCATTGTTTTGTCATCCGCCATCTTTATCTCCCTATGTGTCTCTGTACATATACATTACATTTAACTGCACCCTTATTTAGGTGCGGGGTTTCAGTTACAGTCCCTGAAGCAATGTGGGGTTAGATGCCTTGCTAAGGGCACCTCAGCCATGGATGAGGGTGCAGGAGAGCACTGGTTGCTTACTCCCCCACCCCCATTTTTCCTAGTGGAACGTGATTTAAACCTGCAACCCGCCAATCTCAAGACCAACTCTCTAACCACTAGGCCACAGCTGTCTCTAATGCATCGTACTACTCTCCCCACAATCTTTCCCACTTCCCACCTCCCATTTGATCACTTTGGTCTACCTATGTGTCTCTAATGCATCCTCCTACTCTCTCCATGATCTTTCCCACTTCCCACCTCCCATTTGATCACTTTGGCCTACCTATGTGTCTCTAATGCATCGTCCTACTCTCCCCATGATCTTTCCCACTTCCTAGCTCCCATTTGATCACTTTGGCCTACCTATGTGTCTCCAATGCATCGCCCTACTCTCCCCACGATCTTCCCCACTTCCGAGCTCCCATTTGATCACTTTGGCCTACCTATGTGTCTCTAATGCATCGTCCTACAATCCCCATGATCTTTCCCACTTCCCACCTCCCATTTGATCACTTTGGCCTACTTTTGTTCTGTCAGCTGCTTTGCTTCTCCTCATTTCCTTTCTTTCTCTCCTCCGTTCATCCCGCCCCTTTGTTACTTTCCTACTCGCCCTTAGCTCTTCTGTCTCTTCTTCTTTCCTTTCTGTGTGTCTTCCTCCTCTCCTCCTCCTCTCCTCCTCTCCTCCTCCTCTTTCGCCAGAGTCTTCATCGGGGGGCGGAGTGAAACTGCAGATCATTTATCATCTCTTCGCTCCCTCTCCCACTTCCACCTCCTCTCCTGAGGCCAAAATGATTCTCACACTCTCTTACTCTCTTACTACACCTCTCTTCCCACACAGAGACACACACACACACACACACACAAACACACACACATACACACACACACACACACACACATACACCCACACACACACACACAAGCACATACACCTTAAACACATGCAAGCTTGAACACATACACACACAAGCACATGCAGCTTTAACACAAGCAAGCATGAACACACACACACACACACACACACACACACAAGTACACACACCTTAAACACATGCAAGCATGAACACACACACATACCCAAGCACATGCAGCTTTAATACATGCAAGCATGAACACACACACACACACACAAGCACATGTAGCTTTAACAGAAGCAAGCATGAACACGCGCACACACACACAAACAGTCAAACACAAGACTTACACAACATATACCACACATGCACGCAGACATCTACAGATTATGGATATCTATGTCCACACACTCCTTGGCTCACACATTCAAACTATTTGTAGAAATACATATGCAAACACGTGCACACACGGATGCACAGGCATACTATGCACACAGCAACTCATCTTCAGGTTGATGTGTTAACCAACTGCTTCTCTTTTCTTTGCTTTGCATTGTCAGGGTCCATTTGTGCACATAGCCAGCATCTGTGCTGCAGTGCTCAGCAAAGTCATGTCCATCTTCACTGGAGTATATGAGGTAGGCAATCAAAAGACTACAAGTCCCATGAGCCCTTTCCTGTGTGTGCTTGGCCTGGCATGACCTCTGCGGGTTGTGAGCTCTCCCTCTAGCAAACAGTGGACAGTGATCAGAGTCCTTAGTGGCAGAGCTTTTGATGTAATGCTGTAATGTAATGCTCATCCGCCCCCCCCCCCCCCTCAATCTCTCTCTTTCTCTCTGTCTATCTCTTTCCTTCCTCTGTCTCCTCTCCTCTCTCACACATTCTGTCTTTTCGCCCTCTCTCTTTTTCTCTCTCTCTCTGTCTGTCTGTCTCTCTCTCTCTCTCTGTCTCTCTCTTTCCTTCCTCTGTCTCTCCTCACATTCTTCTCTCTCTATCTCTCTCTCCCATTCTCTCTTCTGCCCCTCTCTCTCACTCTCTCTCTCCCACTCTATCTCTCTTTTTCTTTCCTCTGTCTCCCATCTTCTCTCTCTCTCTCTCTCTCTCTCTCTCTCTCTTATCCCTCTCTCTCTCCATCTCTCCCCCGCTGTCATCCCTTGGTTTTGAAATGTTTATTCGTCACTGTCCATATTAATTGAATCATGACAATGTTTGGCATGTGTATTAACACCAGCCTGTGTTTCTCTTTCTCTTTCTCTCTGTCTCTCTCTATCCCTCTATCTGTCTTTCTCTCCGTATTTCCCTTCCCTCATGTTCATCTTTCTCTATCTGTTCCTCTCTCACACTTGTCCCTTGGCCCTTTTCTTCTCTCAATGTTCCTTTCCCTCTTTCGTACTGTGTCCCTGTCTCTGTCTCTTTCTTTCCAACCCCCTACCCCCCACCCCCCCACCCCCATCAGAACAGCTCCCATGTACAGGACCTGCGGGTGTGTGCGTGTGCAGTGGGCGTGGCCACCTGTTTTGCTGCCCCCGTGGGAGGCAAGTCACACCACAACAAAACTACCCAGCATGCATCTCTCATGCGGGCGAGAAAGAACGAGAGAGATGGTGGTGGGAAGAGAAGAGGGGGCAAGAGTGGCTCAGTGGAGAAAGTGAGGGGCCCCCCTCCTTCTCTCTCTCTCTCTCTCTTTCTCTCTCTCTCTCTCTCTCTCTCTCTCTCTGTCTTACTCTCTCTCTCTCTGTCTCTCTCTCTGTCTCTCTCTCTCTCTCTTACTCTCTCTCTCTGTCTTTGTAGTTGCTTATGGCTGCAGAGTAACAACAGTCTTGATCTTCAGATGTTTTTCTGCCTTGCCCTGCCTTGCCCTGCCTTGCCTCCCCACCTTGGCCTGCGCTGTGTTGTTGGAATCTGTTGTCAGGCCTGCCTTGTGTGTTCCCCCCTTCCGCTTCAGTGGTATTCATGCACTTCACACTGGCTTTCTTGTCCTTCACCTGCTCTTTCTCTTTGCTCCCTCTCTTCACCTCTCCTTTCATCCCTTTTTTCTTCTGCCTGTTTCTTTTTTTTCCTCTTCTCTCAAACTCCACTCCCTCCTACCCTCACTGGCATTATCAATCTGCACTCCCCTCCTTTCATCCCCCCCTCTCTCCCTCTCTCTCTCCCACTCTGTATCTTCTCTCAAACTCCACTCCCTCCTACCCTCACTGGCATTATCATTCTGCACTCCCCTCCTTTCATCCCCCTATCTCTCTCTCCCTCTCTCTCTCCCACTCTGTATCTTCTCTCAAACTCCACTCCCTCCTACCCTCACTGACATTATCATTCTGCACTCCCCTCCTTTCATCCCCCTATCTCTCTCTCCCTCTCTCTCTCCCACTCTGCATCTCTCTCCATTTCTCTCTGTCCATTATTCTTCTCTCTCTATTTCTCTTCCTCCCTCCCTCCCTCTCTCTGAATCTGTCTCCATTTCTCCCTTCCCTCTCCATCTTTTTCTTTCTCTCCCTCTCTCTTTCACTCCCTCTCTCTCTGTCCCCTCCCTCTCTCTCCATTTCTCTCTCCCAATCACTCTTCCCTCTCTGTATCTCTCCATCTTTTCCTTTCTCCTCCTCTCTCTTTCTCTCTCTCTCTCTCTGTGCCAGTAGAACCCCTATGGGTATACAGACATTCTGACGGTGGGCTGTGCTGTGGGTGTAGGCTGCTGTTTTGGCACTCCTCTCGGAGGTAAAAAATCTTCTCCTCTCTCTCGTTCTCCCTCTCTTTCTTTCTCTCTCTCTCTCTCTCTTTCTCTCTCTCACTCACACACATACACGTTCGATCTCTCTGTCTCTGCTGTCTCTTTCTCTCCCTCTTTCTCTCTTTCTCTGTCACTCTCACACACACACACACACTCAGGCGCACACACACACACACACACATGCACACACATACACACACACACACACACACACACACATCCGATCCACATATCTCTCTATTCCCAATTCTTGCTTTCTGTCACCTAAAATCCTCCCTTCAGTGTTCTTCTTCTCTGTGCTTTTTCTTACTGTACAGAATACATTCAAGTCAGACCATATTGTTTGGGAGCTTTGTGTGTGTGTGTGTGTGTGTGTGTGTATGACTGGGTGTATGTGTATGTGTCTATGACTGTGTGTGTGTGTGTGTGTGTGCATGTGTGTGTGTGTGTCTATGACCGTGTGTGTGTGTCTATGTGTGTGTGTGTGTGTGTCTATGACTGTGTGTGTGTGTCCATGTGTGTGAGTGTGAGTGTCTCAGTAGCAGAGCTGGCTCAGTCTAGCTGCTCTGCATTCAGCTATTGTGCTGTATGATCCTAAACCCGTGTTCCTATCCAGTCCATACCTCCTCCTGTTCCAGACCTCCTCCTCCACCCATCCCAGATAAACCTAACTTAGCCTTCTCTCTCTCTCTCCCTCCCTGTCTTTCCACACTCCTTCCACTTTTCTCTATTCCCATATCTTCCCTCTATCCCTCCCTCATTGTCTCTCCCCTTCTGCCTTTTTTCTTCCTCTCTCTCCCTCTCTCTCTCTCTCTCTCTCTCTCTCTCCCTCTCTCTCTCTCTCTCTCTCCATCTCTCTCTCCCTCTCTCTCTCCCTCTCTCTCTCCCTCTCTCTCTCCCTCTCTCTCTGTAGGAGTCTTGTTCAGTATTGAGGTCACGTCCACGTACTTTGCGGTGAGGAATTACTGGAGAGGGTATTTCGCCGCCACTTTTAGCGCCTTCATCTTCAGGGTGCTGTCAGTGTGGAATAAAGATGCTGGTGCGAAAGGCGTGCACGTGCACACACATACACACACACACACACAAACACACAGACACAGACACACACACACATAAACACACACACACACACACACACACACACACACACACACACACACACACACACACACACACACACACACACACACGTGCTCACGCACACACACACACACACATACAAGCCCACACACACCCACACACACACACACAAAACATATGGATGGATGTCATGTTCACACTTTTAAACTCTTCTACAAAGTGGCACAAATCCATGGAAATCCTTTAAGTCATCAAGCAATCATGCTTTAAATATTTACATAGCTATTTAAGAAAACCTGTGACAAGCTACTCTGAAATTAAATTGACATAAAATAGCATCAGTAACACATTTTGAATTCCAGTGTGGCCACATTTGTCAGGAAATGCATGCAACATCCTTGAAGTGAATGTAATTTTTATTGCTTAATAAACACTGAAATGGTAGCTTGTACTGTGCTGGAAACCAGTAGAGCAGTGCTTCTCAAATAGTAGGGCGCCCCCCCTGGGGGGGCGTGATGCCAGGCCAGGGGGGCACGTGTGCCCCCGGGGAACATGCTTTTTTTGCCGTACTAGAATAAAGTGTAATTGCACATCGACCACAGTGCAGACTCAAAAACAATATTAATAATGTTATTCTTTGTTGTAAGTTGATGTATATTTCTTTATTTATTTTTTTGTTTTCTTTAATGTTAATAAGGATACAATGTTATGCAGGGGTGTACTTATAACAATTTTATAGACAAACTATACTATTATAGTCATGGCGGAGAGTGGGGTGGTGGGGTGGTGGGGTGGTGGGGGCACAAAATGTTTCTTCTTCCATTCGGGGGTGGCGTAACAGAAAATAATTGAGAAGCACTGCCGTAGAGAGAGGGCCAGAATACTGTTAAAGTGTGCATTAATGAGGCATGTTCTAACGGTACTAAATTGCCCCCCTCCCCTCCCCCACCTTCCTCTGTGTTTGCAGTCACCATCACTGCCCTCTTCCGCACAAACTTCCGCATGGATTTCCCCTTCGACCTGCAGGAGCTGCCTGCGTTTGCCATCATTGGGTACAACACAGAGCGGGCCAACCAATCACATCGCCCCATCCTCCCCATTTGCCACCCAACCCCCCGCCCCTATCGCACATTCACCACCAATCACCATCCACCATCTCTCACTCTTACCCTCATGCGTACCCACTCACCACCCCAATGTTTTTCATGTAACAATAACATGGGGAATGGGACAATAACATGCATTGGAAGGAGGAGTCTGAGGTTAAGTAATCATGCACCGCCCAAATAATCATGGGTTGGCATCCTCACCTACATTACATCTGCACTGCATAAGGGGCAAATATAATGTTTTGCAAATATTTAAATCTACGAATATTATAATCCTAGATAAGGTTTTGCTCAAGACATGTACAGTATAGATTCTATTTGACTGCTTTGCACAGAATATGCTCACCATATCACCGTACATCATAGGCCATTTTCATACTAACTACATCATAACAGCACCATAAATATCCACTAAATCCATCACCATCCCTTGTGCCCATAACAACTTGCCTGAACACACCATTACTCACAAGGCTACCATGTTGACAGTCTTTTACAGCCCATATTCTCCTCAGTTATTAGGCAGTTCATGGTAAGAGTCAGATTTGTGAGACACCTACATTGAGACACCCTGTGTGTGTGTGTGTGTGTGTGTGTGTGTGTGTGTGTGTGTGTGTGTGTGTGTGTGTGTGTGTCTTTGGTTGGTCTCTCTCTTTGCAGGATCTCGTGTGGATTTCTGGGGGCGTTCTTTGTGTATCTCAACAGGCAGGTTGTCCTGGTGATGCGCAGGCAAACGGCACTCACGCGATTCCTGACCAGACAGTGAGTTCCCTCAACTCACTCAGCAAGTTCACAGACTATTTTTTTAAATTACTCGAATATAACAACAATGGCATCCCAACACATAACACAAAACACTCAAGCAAAAACTGACAGTTACTCTTAATTACAACGTTATGCTACGTCCACTTTTGTCGTTTTTTTAAATAAATAAGTTAGTAATTAGTGATGAGTTAGTGACAAGTTAGTGATGAGCTAGTGAGCCATCTGAAAACGGCAGTGAACGGAAGTAAAAAGGCCGTGTTTGTGGGCAGAATTAGTTTCAGGTTCTGAAATGGTAAAAATTGAGTAATGTGGACATAGCCTAAGTATTTTATTATAATTCAGTACTGTTTTAGAGCAGTAGCAGTAGTGTGGACATTCCCACTGGTGAGGATGCAGAAAAGCTGGTCCCAACCAAAGCAACAAAATGGCCGCACACTGCTTAATATCACATAGATTTAATGTGCAACATTTTGATCCTACTGGGTCTTCCTCAGGCAAATGGCATACAACAGTAATTCAAACATATAAATACAAAAATCAAAGACATGGTCAGCTGATCATACATCAGCTGAGCTCATTTATTCAAGCAAACTAATTACAAAAGCCTTAATTGGCCTAAGTACCCCCATTTTCATAGTCACCACATAAAACCTTTGATGATAAAAATACATACATACTGTACAGACAATGAAAGCAACCAACACCCTGACATAAAATAAAAACAACACAGATCCCACACACAATGTATAAGAAACTATTTATTAAAGCCATTTGGAGACATTGTGTTAAGGGAATGAATCTAAAACGT
>CM050218.1:6792500-6795000 GCA_027475355.1 Coilia nasus | reverse complement strand
GAAGTCCAGTTGCTTACAACTTAGCTCCTTTGACGGTGACATGTCATGTTCTTTGTTTTTGGGCACACTTCTGCAAGTCATGAATATGAGCACTCTTGCAAATACAATGAAAAAAAGTAGGTGTAGCACAGTAATACTCACTTATGCATGTGCACATATTTTTTCACTCACACACACACTCTGTCTTGTTTTCTTTTACCCTCTCTCACACGTACACACACACACACACACACACACACACACTCACAGGGGCAGCATTCGGTCGACTGGTGGGGGAGATCATGGCTACTCTCTTCCCGAATGGGATTCTTTTTGACGGGATCGTCTACCGCATCTTGCCAGGAGGCTACGCCGTCATAGGTCAGCTTTGGTGCTCCTCTCCGTTCTCTGTCCTCCTCTTCCCTCCCAGCTCTCCTCTCCTCTTTTCTGCTCTTCTCTCTTCTTTCCCATCCTCTTTTTCCTTTTATCTCTTTTCTTCTGTTCTCATTCCTCACTGTTTTCTGCTCTCTCTCCTTCTGTCCTTTCCACTATTGTCTTCCACATAATGCGTCAGCTCACTGTCACACTGCAGTACTTTTAAAACTATTAGTGTTTGTGTCTCTTATCATTGGGGACCAAATTTAACAAAATACCTGCAGCATTTCCCTTAAATTGTTTTTTTTAGCCTCACACTCTATTTTTGCTTACTTGACTATCTGTATTCCTCTCTTTCTCTCCCTCTCTCACTCTGTCTCTATCTCTCTCTCTCTGTCTCTCTCTATCTCTCTCTCTGTGCACTCTCTTCCTGACCGCTGTCTTGCTTGATGTCAGGTGCCGCTGCCTTGACAGGCGCGGTGACCCACACCGTGTCCACGGCGGTGATCTGCTTTGAGCTGACGGGCCAGATCTCCCACATCCTGCCCATGATGGTGGCCGTGATCCTGGCCAACATGGTGGCCCAGGGCCTGCAGCCGTCTCTCTATGACTCCATCATCCAGGTGAAGAAGCTGCCCTACCTGCCCGAGCTCGGCTTCGGTCACATCAGGTAAGGCCACAGGGCTTTGGCTGCTCCGACCTGTGTTGTGCTTGGGGGCAAGCTAGTTTGCCTCACTTCGTGTTAAGAGTCTGGCAAAACCCCACAGACATAGGCTTGCTTCATGGTGTGCAGATACTGTGATCTGTGAGCTTAAAAACTGTTAGGCCTGCCTTCAACCAATATTGTTATTACATTACACCTACCTAATGCTCTTATCCAGAGCAACTTAGTTATTTAGGTACAGGATTTCAGTTACAATATATAACAATAATAATATTGTTATTACATTACACTTACCTGATGCTCTTATCCAGAGCAACTTAGTTATTTAGGTACAAGATTTCAGTTACAATATATAACAATAATAATATTGTTATTACATTACACTTACCTGATGCTCTTATCCAGAGCAACTTAGTTATTTAGGTACAGGTTTTCAATTGCAGCCCCTGGAGCAATGTGGGGTTAGATGCCTTGCTCAAGGGCACTTCAGCCATGGATGAGGGTGCAGGAGAGCACTAGTTGTTTAGTCCCGACCCCCATTCTTCTGAGTAGGATTTGAACCTGCAACCCCCTGATCCCAAGACCAACCTGCTAATCACTATGCCACAGCTGCCCCATCAGCCAATAACCAATCATCAATAACCAATGCTTTAATGCATTATATATAGTCAAACTTAACGGTCAACATCATTGCTTTTAGTCCTTCTACCGAGCCTTTATTCAGTGATTGGTCACCCAAAAATGGGGTCGAGCCCAGACAGAGCCTTAATCGTGCTAACTGATTGCAGAGGTAGGCAAAACGGCTTGCGGAAAAAAAAAAAAAAAGTTCTGCCATGTATTTCTTCTGCCTCTGTTCTCACAGGTGATCACAGGTGATTTCACTAATTAGCACACCTACCTAGGATCAGCTGGATGAGTGAATTGGCTGGAACAAATACATGGCAGGACTTTTACTTTCTGAACCTGGGATATCTGCCTCTGCCTGATGGAATACTGCAGCAAAATACAAAATTGAGCTGAGGTACTATGGAGGCGCTAGCTATGTACTATAGAGATGTTAGCCTGGCTAGGGGGAAGCAGGGTTGAGAGCTGCGCTAGCTATGTACTGTAGAGACGCTAGCCTGGCTAGGGGGGAGCAGGGTTGAGAGCTGCGCTAGCTATGTACTGTAGAGACGCTAGCCTGGCTAGGGGGGAGCAGGGTTGAGAGCTGTCTCGCGTCAGATGGCAAGAGGCACAACGCGAGAGGATTAACAGCGCTAAGCCACTTTCTTTTCGCTCCTATCTCCCTCCCACTCCCCCTTCCTCCGCTCTCCTCTCTCCCTCTTCTCTCTCCCCTCTCTCCCACCTCTCCTGCTCTTTCCTGACTCTTCTGTCTCATCCCTATCTCCCTCCCACTCCCCCTTCCTCCGCTCTCCTCTCTCCCTCTTTTCTCTCTCCTCTCTCCCACCTCTCCTCCTCTTTCCTGACTCTTCTGTCTCATCC
>CM050218.1:6767500-6787500 GCA_027475355.1 Coilia nasus | reverse complement strand
CTTTTCTCTCATTCTCTCTCTCTGTTTCTGTTTCTCTCTCTCTCTGTCTGTCTGTTACCATGCTGCTCTGATGCCTTCCTTGCTGTGATTGTTGCTTTTGTGGATTTTTTTGCAGATAAGAAGCTGGGAAGAGGCCGAGCTCGACCAGCCAATCGATTTGGATCAGATTCGCGTGGACCCCTCCCCTTTCCAGCTGGTGGAGAGAACCTCCCTGCATAAAGTGAATGACCTCAGATACCTTAGTAGGGGAGGAGGGGGTGGGAGGCTGGATCGTAGGCCACCTAGGACAATATGGTTGTTAGATACAGCTGGAGGCGGGGAGTGCAGATGTGTGGCTGTGGGGGTGTAGGAGGAGTTGGATTGTAGGCCACCTAGGACAATATGGTTGATAGATCCAGCTAGAGGAGGGGAGTGCAGGTGTGTGGGTGTGGGGGCGGAGTTGGATCGTAGGCCACATGGGAGAGCATGATTGATGGACCCAGCTTAGGTGAATGGGTGAATGGGATTGATGGACCCAGCTCAGGTGAATGGGTGGGGGGTGGGGGGGGGGGTGTACATGGGGGACTATCGTAGATTAACACAGCAGGGAGGAGGTGGGGTTGGATGGAGGGGTGGTGGGTGGGTGGGGGAATTAGATCTTCGGCCATGTAGGACAATATGGTTGATGGGCACAGCTGGGGCTGGGGGAGGTGTATCTAGTGGGTGAGGTAAGGAAAGGGGGTAGGTTGCTTCTTAGGCCACATGGGAGAGAGTATGGTTGATGGACACAGCTGGGGCTGGTGGTGGTAGTGTGTGTGTGTGTTGGGGGGGGGGGGGTATCAGTGGGTGGGGTAAGGAAAGGGAAGAGGTTTCTTCTTAGACCACATGGGAGAGAGTATGGTTGATGGACACAGCTGGGGGTGGGGGTTAGGGGGGTATCAGTGGGTGGGGTAAGGAAAGTGGGGAGGTTGTTTCTTAGACCACATGGGAGAGAGGATGGTTGATGGCTCAGCTGGATGGAGTGAGCACACTATTGGAGTGACTCAAGCGTGTTACCTGAGCTCTGGCTGAGTGGTCACATGGCTCGGTGGTGTTGTCGGACTGGTGATCGCAGTGCTCAGCTCTCAGCTCTCTCCAGAGGTTTATACGCTGCAGATGGGCCAGGGGTCCGCATCTCTTTACCGCCCCCAGTTATATCTCACCAATTTACATAATACATATCCTGAGTGCTCGCTCTCCATGAACTGTGATTGCAAAACACACGACTGAGCACAATCAACTAAACCCCCCCTCCCATTTGAAGTGTTTTCATGGGAGACACCAGAAGCCATTTATTTTTGAATTAACAACAGAATGTGGAAAATGTAGCGTTCAAATGAACTATTCGTTCCAAGCAGCTAATGGGCAGACGAGGGTCAGGAGGAAGTCAGACGCACAGCTGAGGCCAAGTCGGTCATGTCTGCCGGCCCTCGTAGCTGTGCCGATCGCCCTCAGGATGAGACAGGCAGACAGCATGCCGGCCCTCATAGCTGTGCCGATCGGCCTCAGTCGGTCACGTCTGCTGGCCTCAGGATGAGACAGAGACGGGCAGACTGCATGAAACCGTCTGCTGGATACCGAGACTCTGAGCAGCTGTGCCTGTCTGGTGAAGGAATGTTAAAAAAAAAAAAAACGTCCTAGAGAACTCAACACGAGACTGAGCTCATTGTAGTATTTGTGTCTTAAACTGCACAGAACATCTGCTACAGCATGACTGTCGGTGCTGGGAGCTTTCTTTATGCTCACAATCTACATATTCTGTAGGCTTGTTGGAAAGATGCTTGACAGTAGTGCCTGCCAAATACCTCAGCGTAAACATAACCAGTATGCTAGTGTACCTCCTGTTCCCCTGGGGTACAGATGGAGGGGGGGAGACAGTACTGCTCTGCAGGAGTGATGATGATGGTAGGATTAAGAGAAGGATGTGAGAAAGACAAATATTAAATGGGGAGGGGGGGGGGAGTAAAATGCTGGGCAGCATTCCACAGTAATCCATTTGTTCCATTCATTTTCTTAAGGTCTCTCTCTCCCCCTCCCTCTCTCTTTCCATCTTTCTCTTTTCCCTTCTCTCTCTCTTCACTTTTCTATCTCCCTCTAACTCTTCCCTTCTCTCTCTCTGTCTTTCTCTCACTCACTGTCTCCCTTCTTCTCTCTCTCTCTCTCTCTTTCTCACTCTCTCTCACTCACTCTCTCTCCCTCTCTTTCTCTCACTCACTCTCTCTGTCTCCTTTCTTTTCTCTCTCTCTCTCTGTTTCTCTCTCTCTCTCCACTCTCTGTCTGTCTCCCTTATTCTCTGTCTCTGTCTCTGTCTCTGTCTCTCTCTCTCTCTCTCTCTCTCTCAGACACACACTCTGTTCTCGCTGCTGGGCCTGAGCCACGCGTATGTCACAAGCATAGGGAAGCTGGTGGGCGTGGTGGCACTCAAGGAGGTAGGTCCTCTTTGGCAATCACTTTCACCCCTCCCTCTTTCCCTCCCTCTCCCTCCCTCCCTCTCTCTCTCCCTCCCTCTCCCTCCCTCTCCTTCCCTCCCTCCCTCTCTCCCTCCCTCCCTCCCTCTCTCCCTCCCTCCCTCTGCCTCCCTCCCTCCCTCTCTCCCTCTCTGCCTCCCTCCCTCCCTCCTTCCCTCCCTCTCTTCCTCCCTCCCTCCCTCTCTCCCTCCCTCCCTCTGCCTCCCTCCCTCCCTCTCTCTCTTCCTCCCTCCCTCTGCCTCCCTCCCTCCCTCCCTCCCTCCCTCTGCCTCCCTCTCTCCCTCTGCTCCCCTCTGTTGCAGCATCTAATCTGTCCTCTGCTGAACCACCCTCCAGTGCCTCATTTGGACCTCACACATTGCTTGGCTTTCGCAAGCCATACCCAGCCCTGCCTTTACTTTACAAGTCTTTGTTGTGTTTCCAGTTAAATTCAGCGCCTTGTAATTACACTTTCATGAAGATGCTTTAATGTCCTCTAATTAACGAGATTCCAACCGCTTTCCATGTTTGTGTCGATGCTTAATTATGGCTGAATGTACGTGTAGTGGGAGGCTTAACGTTGACTGTGTGTGTGTTTGTGTGTGTTTGCATTCAGAGGAGAACTCAATACACTTGAATCATAATAGACTGGAAAAGTATGACCTCACTACCTAGCAACTGCATAGCGACCACTGGACTTGCGCTTGTGCTTGACGATCCCACACATTTATTTCCCACGGCACCATAGGCGGTTACAATGCAAAAGCTCAGTGCCAACGAAGGGCTGTGTTTAATCTGACAAACTCAGTTCAGCGTCTTCGAAAGCTGAAATCTCTTTGTCTTTGTGTGGTGGAAAACACAGGGGGAAAAGTTGCGGCTAACGAAAGAAAACTGTGGCTGAGGAGCGAAGCTGTGTAGTGAAATTTATGGTGGTGACATCACTATCCTGTGGTCCTTGTGAATGTCACGCGGATTTTTTACAGGCCTCTGTCGTAGCGCTGCCGTCCTATTGTCTAATGCATTCTGGGCTCCCCCGACACAGTACTGTTCCAGTTGGACTAGTGTCAAGTTTCCATAGCTCACTCACCCTTGCTCTCTCTCTCTCTCTCTCCCTTCACCACACTCTCTCCTCTGCTTCTCTTCTGTCATCCTCCTCCTCCTTACCATCCTTTTCTCCTGCTGTATCTTTTTTCATCTCTACTCGCTCTCTCCTCCCGCCCCTCTCTCTCTCTCTCTCTCTTTCTCTCTCCCTCTCACCACACTATATTCTATCCTTCTCTTCTATCATCTTTCTCCTCCTCTCTATCCCTCTTTCCTCCTCTCTCCTTTTTCCATCTCTACTCCCTCTCTCCTCCCGCCCCTCTCTCTTACTTGCTCCCCCTCACCACACTATCCCTTCCCCTTCTCTTCTATCATCCTTCTCCTCCTCTCTATCCCTCTTTCCTCCTCTCTCCTTTTTCCATCTTAACTACCTTTCTCCTCCCACCCATCTCTCTCTCTTTCTCTCTCCCACTCATCACACTATCCCCTCTTCTTCTCTTCTATCATCCTTCTTCTCCTCTCTATCCCTCTTTCCTCCTCTCGACTACCTCTCTCTTCCTCCCCGTCTTTCCATCTCCTCTCTTCTCCTACACTGGCTCTCTCCTCCTCCACCTATCTCCTCCCTCCCTCTCTTCTTCTTCCTTTCTCCCCCTTCCTCTCTCTCTCTCTCTCTCTCTCTTTTCGCTCTTTCCCTCTTTCCACCCCTCCCCTCCACCCCTCAGCTGCAGAAAGCCATCGAGGGCTCCACCCGCAGCGGGGTTCGCCTCCGCCCCCCTCTGGCCAGCTTCCGCGACGCCAGCCGCAAGGCCAAGAAGCCCCCGCATACGCCCTCCTCCGCGCCCTCCTCCCCCACGCGCGAGCGGGAGCTCTGGGCCGAAGGGGGGGGAGGGAGGAGGGAGGAGAAGGACGAGCCCGGGGGGAGGGGCACTGCCGCCACCACATCCACAGGTACAGGATGCGATGTTGCCGCCGGCAACAGTAGCCGAGGCACCGGCAGCCTCCCACAGCCAGCCCAGAAGCCCCTCCCTTCCCCTTCCCTCTCCACCTCCTCCGCCATTCCTCTCTCATCCCTCCATTCTGTGGAGGAGAGGAGCGAAGACCGAGAGAGTGACGACGAGGAACCCATCTGAATTAGACTTTTTAAAAGCGCATGCACACAAACACACACACACACACACAAACAAAGCGTATGTACATACACACAAACACTTACACACATACACACGCATACACACACACACAAACAAACAAAGCGTATGTACATACACACTATGCAGTATGCAATACTTGTTCAGATATTCACACATTCAGCACATTTTTAAACACTGCCTTTCTTATATTAAACAATGTAACACTGTGCTGTGGACAGTGGGGGCTTGATCTAGAGCCTAGCAAAGAAACGACATACCCGCAAGCGGAGCAGAAATTCATACTTTTTAAAAGGACTTTTATACTCCAAAAGCAGTTTGAAAGCAGTCTCTTGTGGTCTTTTTTTATAAGCCTCACTCAGGTGTTTTATGTCTTTAAGCACTTCGGAACAGAGTCTCTTTTCTTCTCACCGTGCTGTACATCTTCCAGCTGGTCTTGGGTTTCTGTGGGTGTTTGTGATTGTTTTGGACTGTTCCATCTGCATCACGCATGTTATTCTAAGGAGTCTGTGCCTTGTTAATGATATTGAGTCTGCCAACATGCTTTATAATGAGCCAATCATTCAAGTAATTGTTTACTGATAATTAGATTTTTTTTCTGTGAATCTGTAGTCAACTGGTTAGCTGTTTTTTGTTCGTTTTTTTCTTGTGTAACCCAAAGGTATACACAATAATGAGTGTGCACGTGTCTGTGTGTTTGTGTGTGTGTGTGTGTGTGTCTGTGTGTGTGTGTGTGTGTGTCTGTGTGTGTGTGTATGTGATAGAGAGAATGCATATGTGTGTGCATGTTTGTCACTGGAGCTAAAACGTTTTCAGTGTTGTTATGTAGGACAAGGACTGACTTTCTGTCTACAGTATGTAGTCGAGATTTATGATTGTTACCTACTGATGCCGTATATCTGATAGATCTTGATAATAAATATTTTGTGTATAGTTCTGCGTTCTCCACCATTTTCACTTTTATTTTCCTAAATAGTGTCATTATGTACGAGGATCGTAGTACATCTATAACAGTTGCGAATAACTGTTGTCATTTTTTATCAAAAATGTTCCCGTCACACAGCGACATAATCAGTTGTCTGTTTATTCGCTTTTTCTCCATATTTTCATTGGAAAGGGAATGTTTCAGGAGTGAGGTCAGGGGATGGAGGGAGGTGGTTTCTCGTGCAGGAAAAAGACAGGGAGTGTGAAGAGGGGAGACAAAGAGAGCGAGTGAGAGAGAGAGGGAGAAAGGGAGGGAGAGAGACAGAGTGAAACCACATTGGAGGGACCATCATTTTGACAACCTTCAGACAAGCATGCATAGGTAGGTATGGGTGCCACAAAAAAGGGGAAAAAATTAAAAACAAGATTCCACTCACAGACATATTCAAACCAATTCACTTCCCCGTAAAATTAAGCTCAGGTTTGCTGACACTGCACATTTCCAACACGTCTATTTAAAATTCATGAAGTGTCTGAGGGCATGTTCATGCCGGATTTGCGTACAAAAAGTAATTCCAAGAAGTCTTTCTGGGCATCATCATTTTTTTTCTTCTTCCACCGGGGTTGGACCACACAGTGACAAAGACAGGCAGAGAGACAAACAGAACAACGACAAGCAGACAAACAACCCAAAAAGAAGGGACCAGGGAGACAGAAAAATATAGAGAGGACAAGAGGAGACCAGAGTGTGAGTTTGAGAGAGTGAGTGAGAATGTAGAGAAAGAAATAACGACAACTAATAAAGACAACTAAAAGCAGTCGAGACATGCATGTAGATGGATTTCTATTGAAACATGGCAGTAGAATCATACAAAAAAACAGACAAACAGAAAAAACCAGTCTGAAATCGAAAAGCTAAAACTTTAAATACATAATTCATAAACAGTAACATCCAAGGACATACATTTGGCTTTTTGTTATTAAGTTCATTCATAATATTTCTTATTTGACATAAAAAGCAATAAAACGCCTCTAGGCTAAAGCTGTATCACCCCAAAATTTACTCTATTGCATGTAAGCAAAAAAAACAAAAAAAAAAAACAAACAAAACAACACATTACTCGGTGCCTTGTTATGGACCCAAATTCACACCTATGAGTGTTCTAATACTATGCCGATAAGAACCATGAGTTATTGGCTGCTTGCACTGTATCAGCATTGTTTGCAACAATACGCTTTTCTAGCCTTTGTGAAAAAGATCCAACTCCAGCCTCTTCTTATTCAGACGTTGAAAGTAGCTGCCTGTTATAAACTATTTTAATCTAGTGGGAAGAAGTCAGACTTCTGTGCCCTTTAGAAGTGCTGTCTCCTTGGAGATGACCTTCAGGAAACCTCCTCAAGGTCATACAATACAAATTGCTGCCCAGTGAATTATAGGACATATTTTCCTTGTAAGTCAGTGAATAAAAACAAGTAAGTCTCCTTAACTCTTGTAACCAGATTCTGGCGATCCATAGTCATTACCGTCATTGAAAACATTGTGTTACAAGCTCTGTGGGTTTCCAAAATGATAACAGACCTTTACAGGTCACCTGCTATGATACAATTTCAGGTGTGCATTGAGCTATTTAAAGACTGACTGACAGACCATTATACGTTATCTTACTTGCAATTTTCTGAAGCACATGTGTATGATTTTACCCTTTAGCATAACAGGCTTTCCACAAAGCACTGTGGTGACTTTATATGAGTTAAAGAACACACAAGGACAGCGGAGAAAAGGCTAGAAAAGCTATTTTGGTTGGCTCTCCATATGATAGGACTTTATCTCATTTACCAGATATGTTCTTGTTCAGTATACCCCACACCCCACCGACCCACCCCCCCAAAGTTCAGTACACTCCACACCCCACCGACCCACCCCTCCAAAGTTCAGTACACTCCACACCCCACCGACCCACCCCTCCAAAGTTCAGTACACCCCACACCCCCTCTCACGCTGCCTTCTCTCCCACATCTCCTCAGTGGAGAACAATAATGCAACAAAGCAAGATGGTAGAGCAGTGAAAGGCTGGGGTGATAGAGCTTCAGAGGAAGGCTACCTACACCACTAAAAGAGGAAAAAAGTTTGTACAGGCTTCAAGTTATCCCCCCTCCAAATGATTCATAAATAAATAAATGAACACATCTCATTGGTAGCAGGAGTCTGTCGGCACAACACTAGCACTGAGGAAAGAGTGAAGAGTCCCAGTGTGCAACTGAAGATCCCGTTTTACCTGAACCAAGGCTGAAGTATTACAAACATTCTATTTTTTATTATTTTGGATGTGTTTACCTTCACATGTTTCGTGTTTTTTTTTTCCTTTATGGACAGACAGTAGACCTGTCGTGGCTTGACCTGTTGCCATGGTGCTAAAGCATCTCGGTGGAGCTGATGTCATGTTTACAATCCTCTTATGAATCTGCTGATCTAGGGGGTGGTTCAGGGAAAACGTGACCAGAAACCAACACAGGAAATGGAACTGGGCTTCACCGGTCTTCTGGTGCCTTGAGTCGTTGCCATGACCACTGTTCAACCAATAACATGCACTCCAACACACAGGAGGAGGGGCACCCACAGTTCAGTAGAAAAATAAACATTGTCCCAACATTGCATAAATAATCAATCAATAAATAAATTCACTGAAGTCAACAAACCTCAGAATTAGGTTATTATAAGCACATTTGTTCGATTTTTTGTCCTTTCATTTTTTACACACAATCATCAAAAAGGTGAAAAGGAGGTCAGCTTCAAAGAAAAAAATCATAACAGCTTTGTTTCATGTTCACCAGTGACTCATGCACAATTGTCTGGATGCCCTAAAGTGACCGCTCTTCATTTGCTGGAAATGCATACAGTCTCATCACGCATCAGGGGCGTATTCCAAGTACGTGGTTTACTGACTAACCAAGGTAGGTTAACTTAAAGAAAGTGGTGAACCTCCTAATAGAACAGCCTTTTATGACTTTGGTTTACTAATAGGATAAAGCCATAAGACCCCTCTATTAGTAGATTTACCACTTGCTAAAAGTTAACATACTCAAGTAAGTGGAAGTAAGTGGAACACCCCCTCTCCACATTCAGGTAACCACACAAACATTCCTCACTCACGTCGCACAGTCCGCCCACGCGCCGCGGCCACCATCCGAGCCACGGAGGCAGAGCTGCGAAACAGGAAGACACCTACTCACTTCTGAGTCCTGATTGGCCAGAGTTGTATTCAAGGTCGAGACGACCTCCAGTGCTGAAGTCAGTCCATCTGTGCACACGCCCAGTGTCTATCCCCAAGGATTCTCAGCAGCCAAAGTGATATTCCAGCGTTTCCCATTTCAAACCATCGAAGTTATTTACACCGTTCTGCGTCTTGTGTATGTCCTCATTTCCAGAAAAGAGCTTTGTTGTGAAATAAACCCAGTTGCTGTATGTCCAGGAAAAAAACGGATATGATCCAAAAAGAAAGGAAATTTGATATTTAGCAGGTTAGTACAAAAATAAATGAATCAGTCCTGCGGCTGAAAATGAGACTGTAATTTGTATTTACATGAATCCAGGTGTGGTCAGGTGTCCACAGATGGGCTGAAGCCTGAAGTCGCAGGCTTTGAAGTATGTCCGTTGAAGTATGCCATTTCCTCTTACTGAAGGTCAGCATGACCTCCATCAAACAGGTCCAGTTAATGCAGTGGTGGTCCTGAAAGACTACAACCCCAACACATACATGAGATGCCTAAATGTGAGAATTTCTTTTACAACAATTTCACAGCTGTCTCTGAGATCCAATTCATTATTCAGCACATACTTGTTTACACACCTATTCTTTCCTATCATAAGTATTACAGGCCTGTTAGCAATTCTCTGAGACAGCCAAGCACTGATGGCCATGTTGAGTGCAAAGGTAAGCGTTTCCGAAGTTTATCTTCCCCCTGTCTGATCTGCACAATCCTTCCTGCCAGAGATTTACCTCAACCAGCTCCCCTGCTGCCCTTGTCCTTTTGCTCTCTGGGAGTGCAGAACTCTACACAGTGTTTTGAGCACATCATAGGATGCTAGCAGACAGCATGCATACCAAAGGACCGAGTAGGAAGCACACTATGATACAACGCAATACTGTGTAACAGTTTGTGTGTGTGTGTGTGTGTGTGTGTGTGTGTGTGTGTGTGTGTGTGTGTGTGTGTGTGTGTGTGTCTGTGTATGTCTGTGTATATCTGTGTTTGTGCACATATGTTTCTTTGCCAAGGGCTGCCATTTATTTCAAAACAGGTTGTATAAGGACCCCATCGAGATTTTTTGTTGTTGTCGTAGTTTAGATGACAGGTTACAAATTACATAGCGAGTTGTTGTTATTATGAATGACACATACTCATATTGACGTCAGGTGGTCCTGGAGCATACACTGGTTCCAATTGTTGCTCTGTTCATGGGTAAGAATGTTTACTGATATGTATGCTGTTATTTAAAAAAGCTAAAATGGCTTGGCATGGGTTGTGCCAAAGCCTCATCTTATTCTGTCAAATTTTTATGAGATTACTTCACCTGGGGAAGGGGCATCCTCTTATGATGTATGTATCTTACAGATATATCTATATATGTCTTTTTTGTAATGTTTTTTTTTTGCTTTCATAGAAAATTATTATTGTTATTAACATATCTTATTACTATATAATGTTAACATTTTGTAAGGTGTGAGAGAGTACAGTCACTTCCTTATTAAAGCATGCATGACACTCAACAATTCACTTATTTCACAGCTTCTCTCTCTCTCTGTCTCTCTCTCTTTCTCTCTCGTGCTGTCTCTTTTCCTTCAGACTCTTCCCTTCAACTCCTCGGTGTCTGTTTTCATTTAAGGGATAAAAGGCTTCCACAACGAAAGAAAAATAGAAAAAAATACAATGTATATTTCTTTTGAAATTAACTGTCAACTTCTCCATTTCAAGTCTAACATGCCAGGTCTCCATTTCCATTCTTGCTTCCTCATGACAAAAAGGGGGGATAATACCTGAAAATCAAGGGATTAATTGATAGGTAACTTGTTATTTTTGTGTGAAAGATCCCATTCAATGTTCGTCTTTCACACCTGTCAGTCAGTTGGTGGTTGTGAATAAAACAGATGACGCCTCCAGCTCTTCCTGGTTCTCCTCCAGCATTTCGATGACAGAGGAAGTGATATCAGAGGCTTTCCTTTCTGTGACAGGTTCCCCTGGAGCTTGTCCCGGACTGCTGCCTCCTGTGGGCGGGGTTCCATGAGCAGGGGAGGGGCTTAGAGTGACACACTCAGGCTCCAAACACAGCGTCACTTCCTCTTCCTGTGAAAAAAAGACTTAATCAGTTTGATGACTTTCTCTCTCTCTTTTACCCTCCCTTACTTCTATACACAAACACTGTTCGTCTCATACACAAAAACCCTCTTTCTCACTGTTTTGTACCTATACTTTCTCTGCCTCTCTCACTCACACACGCATACACACACAAACGTACACACACACACACACACACACACACACACACACACACACACACACACACCAGTGTGCACTTACACACACCACCTCTTTTCCTTGGTCAAGGAGAGACAAACACTGGACTCAGAGGTTTAGTCACACATTACATCATCTTTTCCTAATAGACAGATCTGGTTACAGAGATACCGGAGTAAGTGTGCGTGTGTGTGTGTGTGTGTGTGTGTGTGTGTGTGTGTTTGTGTGTGTGTGTGAGTGAGTGAGTAGGATCTCACATATACAGTATGACCTTCACTTCTCACTAAGAGCTATGGATATGTTTTTGTCTAGACTCTCCCCTGAGTATGTGTGTGTGTGTGTGTGTGGTGTGTGTGTGGTGTGTGCGTGTGTGTGTGTGCATGAGCAGGTGTGTGTATGTGAGTTTGCATATGCACTTACAGTATGTGTGTGTGTATGTATAAGGAGGTTGTGTGCGTGTCTATGTGAGTTCGTGTATGTATGTTTGTGTGTGTGTGTGCGTGTGTGCATAAGGGGGTTGTGTGCATCTCTATGTGAGTCTGTGTATGCATGTGTGTGTGTGTGTGAGAGAGAGAGCACATATGTGCAAGTGTGTATGTGTGTGCTTGTGTGCATGTATTTGCACGCGTGTGTTTGTGTGTGTTGTTTGATCATTGGACAGCAGCTGAGCACTTGGAAGTCCCAGGCCAGTGCGGCGTACTGTTCCTGTTTGGCTGATTAAGAGCCACAGTGGTGACAAGTGACAGCTC
Organism: Coilia nasus; assembly: GCA_027475355.1. NCBI lineage: Eukaryota > Metazoa > Chordata > Actinopteri > Clupeiformes > Engraulidae > Coilia > Coilia nasus. The sequence continues at coordinate 6,775,662 of CM050218.1, read as the reverse complement.
GAGCCATGCCGTATGACAGCACCTAATAAAGTGCTTGATGCTCCTTGGTCATTACCAAAAGGAAACTTTTGTCATCGATGAAATATTAATCACTGCATTTGGCCTTTTGTTTCACAACACTATCATCTTCTGTATTTGCATGGGAGCTGTGGATGCTACAGAGATTCTTCAAAGATGAATACCTTGAGCATTCTGTTTGTGGTAATTTATGGTAATTTGTGGTATATCTCATGCATTTCTAATATTTTCCTCTGGGTCTACGCTACTGTGAGTTGGTTTCCTTTCCACTAAGTGTCAATTGTATTGTCGTTACCAACCAAGATATCTTACTGATACCGTGGTTACAATACTTCCACTGTATTAATAGCCTAAAGAAGTAGGTGGAAAAGTTCAGCTTCAGGAAATAAAAGCCCTGACATATTTTTGTACCATTCAGGTTCAAATCCAGCTGATTCCCATCTTATTGGCATAACTTTTCAGCTAGGTAGATTAAATCAAACTGTTTTAAGAGAGAGGGTGGAACCAATATGTGGTAGACCTTTAGATTTACATGGGCAGCTGTGGTCTAGAGGGTAGAAGTTGGTCTTGGGATTGGAGAATCGCAGGTTCGAATCCCGCTCTACCCATGGCTAAAATGCCCTTGAGCAAGGCATCCAACGCCACACTGCTCCAGGGACTATAAATGAAACCCTGTAAACAACTGTAAGTCACTGAGGATAAGAGCATCAGCTAAGTTAAGGAGTTTTCCAACCTTTACCTACTGTTAGCATTTTCAAACATGAACATAAGTATGGATCAATAGTAGTCTAATCCATTTCACGTTTATGTGTAAGTATCAGTATGAGACTGGCTGACCCATCGCGACCTTTCACCCCATGACCCACCTTGACCTCTTCCTCCTCTTGCGTCTCCAGCAAAGGCGAATGCTCTTTCACTACTTCCTCTGTGGTCAGACCACCCTCTGAGGTGGTCGGCACGCCCACAAACCCTCCCACCTCTGCCTGATAGGCTTCCACCTGCCCCGCCCCCCACAGGTCCACCAATGGCCGGTGTGTGGGCAGAGCCAAGCTATGGATGGTGCTGTTGGGTGTGGCTTGCAAAGAGTGAGTGGCGCTGTGTAGCCTCTGTTCTAGGGACTGAAAGCAGACAGGAAACAGGAAACAGGAAGGGGGTAACAATGCATTGCACAGGGAATGCATTCATTATGAATTATATTACCTGCCGGGATAGCTACATGTACTGCTAGCTGCTTTGAATGAAATTGTTCATAAGCTGCGCTATTTCTTGGTGTACTAATACTGTACATAATACTAACATATTCTAATGTGGCACAGCATAAGGTATCTCATAGTTCCTCTAGGATACTGCTTGAGGAACCCCATTAGCTGTAATATGAACAAATTTAGACGAGCATCATAATTCATAATCTGCAGAGGTGAAGCAAGGTTAAGCAAGTGTGTTATATGAGATATACTGCAAATGTAAAGAGTCTGTCACTATCTCTGACAGGAAGTCATACAGTTGCACTGAGAAAATTAAAAATGCAAATCTTCAGGGCCTAAGGCTGAAGCAAAACAGATGTAATACTAAGACACAGCATACACATACAATTTATTTGTATGCATTCTGTTGATTGTGTGAGGCAAATGGTATGCATTTCATTAAATTACTTTCTGAACGATCACATGCTGTACTCAATGTCAATGATCTTGACTTCGCAGGGATTTGCAACAACATACAGTTGGGTGGGTCAACTGAAAACATACAATCTGTGTCGAGTTAAAAATGCTTACTTTGTAGTTTGCTGGAAATGCAATGCCAAAGCCAATCAAAGAAAAAATCAAATACTGTGGTGAATTTTATTGTTTTCTTTTCAGTGCTGAACTAAGCAGTTTAATAGCACTCATCCAGCTTGAGTGTCAAAGTAGCTTTAAAAGCATCAAAACATTTACATGTCCTGAGCTGCATTTTCTGCAGCGCTCATCAGTACAATGCTGACGATGTCATTTGTGATCATGTAAAAAGTAATTTATTGCATATTAACTGCATGCAATTTGTCTACATTACATCTGTTTAGACTGTAAGTGGATAAGTGGCTCCAATTTGCTACTAATGCTGTTGCGTGATAGAACAGCAATATTACATACTGTAAGTAGTATCAAGACAGTCCATCTGTTTCTTTAGCTGCCTACTGCACATATTGGATAGGTGGGTGAAAATGCCTTGATACCTCCATCTATTTAGTCACACCAGTCACTTTATTGTCATACCTGCTGCTGATATGTGCCTGTTTATCTCCAGGCTTTGCACAAGTCTATGCACAGTCTATGCAACTTTTTACAGACAGTAGATCATATTAGTTATTGTACAGTCTATGTTAATCCTTGTACTTAATTCTTGTACTTAGTAGTTTTATAGTAGTTTTTATTGTACATATCTCTCCTTGTTTATTTATGTGTGCACATTATGGGGAAGCTTGTAATCTCATTATACTTGTATAATGACAATAAAGGCATTCTATTCTATTCTATTCTATTCTATTCTAGGTGTGCATAGCAAAGCCCTGTTAGTGTTAGTGTCCGACGGTTATAGGCTGCAGCCATAATCATTACTCTAATCCACCAAAGATGGTGCTGCTAAAAGCCTCTAGCTCAGTGGACCAACAACAACCACTTTGCAAACACAATACCATTACACTACAGGTATTGCAACAGCAGAGTACACTCCCTGCACTGGATCAAAAGACTGTGGAAACAGCACACAGCAGTAGATTTGTCTTCCTCCCCACGGGTGTCTGTTTGTGAATGGCACTTACATACATAGTCAAACAGTATCTTACTACCACAGAACAGGATTGAAGCTATTCATGGGAGCAGAAGTACAGAGAGGCTCACTTGTTCAAGACTTCTACTGATGGAGTACTTCATGTGAGCTTTATAATGTTATACCAGATCGTACATACTGATCTTTTAAGCTCACATCTGCTGGTGGTAGGTAAGGTGTCTGTCATGATCTCTTGTGCCATTGTTGCTACTGTACCTGCCACTGAAGTTGGGTTGTAGGCAAAATGGCTTAACCTAAGCCTTATTAAGTGGGTAGAGCCAGCCGTGGCCTGCTTGTGCTGCAGTGGCTGATGGGATTTGTAGTTTGATCCATACCTGTTGCTGCTGTTGGTACTGTAACAGCTGTTGTTGCTGGTAGTGCTGTAACTGCTGCAGCTGCTGGATCTGCTGGCAGATCTGTTGACTCTGCTGCAGGGAGAGCTGCTGCTGCTGCTGCTGAGACAGGAAGTGGGCGGCAGCGTTGCCGTCATAGCCTCCTCCCTCAACGGAAGTCCCGCCCCCCACCACGTACGAGCCAGTGGCGGGGGAGGCCATGCCAGAGGGCTCGTTGCTGATTGGCTCCCAGGCGTCCGACGTGGAGAGGCAGTAGTGGCCTTGCGATATGTACGTGTGGGGCCACACCTCTGCAGAGGAGTGGTGAAGGATCTGATCTGAGGGGAACAAATAGACAAGAAGGAAGAGGTCTTTACATTTTACTAACATAGGAGGACATAATATGCTGACATGCCCCCTAATATTTGCAATAGGCCTGCACAATTTGGAGAAAAAAGATGGGTTACACTTTATTTTACAGTTCCTGTTACAATGTATCCACATCATCAAGTACAGTGTAACAAAGTTTGGAACAATATGTTACATTATGTACTTACACTGCACCATAGCGGTAAGGTAAGGTTTCGGATGAGGGTTAGTGTAAGGTATGTTCAGTGTAGGTACATAATATAAAATGCTGTTACATTTAGATACACTGTAAAAGGACCTGTAAACTGAAGTGTTACCAAACGATCTGTCTAACAGATATTGCAATTCCATTTTGTCTTCATTTGATTTACATTTCAAAAGAAAGCTGCAGGTCAATATCCCAAATATTGCTTGAAGCAGGAATGTAGTGGAGGATAAACGCAAGTAAACAGAGTTTACCCATCTCTCAAATTTCAGAAAAAGAGTTTCTCCAACTCTCAACGGAGTTTATCCACCTATCAATACAGTTTATTCACCCTATAGTAGAATTTATGTACCAAACATAATTTCTGACATTCCAGAATCAGACTATGTCAGCTATATGTGCACTAGACCATTAAAATGCACTGGGACTGTTCCCAACATCTTTTGCATGCCTTTTTAAAAAAAAATCTTGTGTTTTAGTGTGCATCCACCTCACCGTGATCACCAAATTCATAATTTACCCACGTCTGATTTCACCACTACACCTCTGGCTTAAAGTGCTTTAACCTATCAGGATTGATATGCATAAGTGAACTTAAATGTCTCTCACACAAGGAGAATTTCACGAATATAGAATTCATAGACGTGACAAGATCAACCATTGGGAGATTGTTTAGAGTTGCATGATTATTGTCCAGTCCTAAATTCCTGCATTTTACTTTTGCTATCCTAGGCATTTCATGCATTTTTTTATGTGAAATCCCTTCATCTGTGACACAAAGCGATGTCGTAGAAACAGTCTTACGGTATTTTGCCCATGACATCACGAATGGTGGTGGGGACATTTAATGATGCGTATGCTCCAAAAAATTCCCAGTCCGGCACTTTAGTTCACTCCCAGACCCCGTCACCAACTCCATTATACTCCATTAGAAAACCAGCAAACTGGAGCTCATTTGAGGTCTACTGATCCATCAGAACCCACCTAAACCAGGAAGAGCAGCAGTGGCAGCTCTGGCACTCCATGGCATGGCCGCGGCGGCAGACCATGATGCAACTGCCAGTAAGTCGGGGCGGCTGAATCATTTCGGGAAGGGTTACGGGCAAGATAGTCTCTCATGGAGCCAGGGTTTGATCTTCTCCAAATGGGCCTTGGGGCTGACAAAACCAAGAGCAGCACATGTACGTAGCTCTGAGCTATCTTGGGTCTTCTGTGGGTGTGAATGCTGAAACTTCTGAATCCTCTGAGGGTTTTTATTTTGCTTTGCATAGTACAGTAGGGCAACTGCACCTCTCCGAATGTGTGTGCTTAATGATGTGTGCCTGTGTGCAGCAGTTGTAATTTAATCACCTTCACTTGTTAAGGGAAATTTCATGGATTTTGTGACTGCTGTAAACATTATGACAATACATTTTTCATATATTTCACGCAATACTGGCAACCTTTATGAGACTCTGAGTCGGGAATAGCATTAGGGAGAACTGTGCTTCCTTAATGCTATTCTAATCTTGTAAATGGGAGCTGTTGGGTAGTTCGTGCTTGGGTTTCAGAGGATGCATCTATTATTTCAGTCTAGTCTTACATTCAAGATGTAATATTTAACTTATAGCACACTCTTCTTTCCTTCTTCATTTCAAAGTTTTATCTTCAGTTGTCTTAATATCTAATCTTATGAGTTTCTGTGCCAGGCTGTGTTTCATTTTGACGGAGGAATGTCCATCCAGTCATGCTACAGAAAATGTTTTACTGATGAGTTATGTTCCAATGAATATTCCAATATAGCTTTTATTTCCCTTATTAAAACAGCATGAAAAAAAAGTAATCAACACTACCCTGTCATCACCCCTGGCCCTATCCCCTCTTGATGTATGACAGCCATTCTCAGGGTATGATCCTGTGATTAATTTCCAGAACTTGTTAAAGTGTATAGTTGCCTTCTCCTGTGAGGTTTATAAGTGATGCCTGGCAGGGGAAACAGAATGAGCTAAATCAAGTTTATTTGATGAGAAATCTTTGCACTGGTACTGCAGCAGTCACCACAGAATTATGACGCGACTCTGCTGCCTCCAGTTCCAACCGACTGATTGGCAGGAGCCCAAGGTCGTGTGGAGCCCAAGGTCGTTCGGAGACTAAAACTCATTCCCTTTTTATTATCTTTCTGAGCACCTCTAAAGAGGTGTTCACCATGTAGTTTCCCAAATAGCAGTTCTGACATAGTGAACCTTAATTGGAGGATAGTCTATTTAGAAAGCAGTCTAAAGAATGTACTTACACTGAAAATGGATGCCAGCTACACCATCACAATGAGAAATGACCAAGACCAACACTTGCCAGAAATGTACTTGTCTACTCATCATGGAGGACATATTTCTCATCGAATGCTGTACTATCTCCGTGTCTAATGTAGCCAAGGTGGCTGATTGTTGATGCTATTCAGGATTACGAAACAGTGCAGCATAATAATAGCCAATGGTACTATTTATACAGTTGAAATCCTCATCCTTGGTTCCCTCAGGTCATGGTCGGGAATGTAAAACAAGCACTCAGTGTGCTGAAACCCCCAGGCAGCCAGAAATGAGATTCTTTGTTTACAGAGGAAAATGGCACACTGAGCCTCTCTTCCTATCTTTCTCAGTCACACACAGGCACACACACACACACACACACACACACACACACACACACGCACACACACACACACACACACACACACACACACACACACACACACACACACACACACACACACACACACACACACACACAGACACACACAAACATACACACTCACAAACAGTGGATACTGACAAATCCCTCCGGTCTCAAGGATCTGTTGAAGCATCTCTGTAATCTGTCCAGTTAGCACACATCCGCTTTGTGACCTTGACTAGTTTCGAAGATTACTGAGGTGCGGCTCAAATGAAGGTCACAGTGTATTAAAGTTCATAGTATATTTCAAAGTTCAACACATTTGCCAAAGAATGATGCTGTATAATTCTATATACTAATCCCCAAGGAAGGCCTAAAAGTTCAAGGACAAATGAACATAACACCCATTTAGTCCATATCCTAATCCCATTGTCATTAATGTGATTGTATGCATCATAAATCATTCAGGAAAATGTTGATAACTGAGTTGGGATGACAACTCTGCTGAGATAGATTTAGTAGTAACCACTATTTATATTTTCTTTAAACCCCTCTGGTAAGGCTGAGTTGAAAGGCATCGTGGGAAATGTAGTATTTGAGTACCTCTGCTGGTGATGCTCTCCTGATTGGCCTCGCTTAGGTGGGCCACACTGCCCTGATTGGAGCCTGCACTCATGCTCTCGCCATCCATCGAGGTCCATGCCAGGAGGGTTGCCTCGGAGATGGCAAACTGCTGCAGTACTCCTGCAAGGGGTCAAAGGTCAGAGACATTAGTTTTAAAGGTCAAGCAAGTTGCCATGGTCACCAACCCAACTGAATAAAAGCAATGCAGGTGAAGATGCTGTTTCCAAGTCTCTCAGACTAATTAGTGTGGATAATATTACTGACACTATTTACAAAAACATCACAGCTCTCTCGAGAGAGATCTGTTGGCCCACTGTCTTTAGGTGCAGTTTTATGTGTGATGTCATTAGTGGCAATGATCTCACTCACGTCCCAGCACTTAGCGATCATAGTGCAAACACCAGCTCAGACACAATGTCATAAATAAATCATGGTGCCGTATCACACAGCCCTCAAAGCTCAGACACACTTGCATGAATAACCCATGATAGAGAATTTAATTCACATTCTAATGAGCGGCAGGGCCCAGGGTTCATCAGAAGCACTTTGCGGGCCACAGCACATAAACCACCGCACTCATCACTCTCATATCACCATGGAGCAAGGCTCCAGCAGGCTGCAATAACTCTGCCAAGCAGGCACCTATCAGGGCAGCAATATCTTTTAACGGGGGGGCCTAAATGAGTCGACACGCCAGGGGAGGCATTGCTCATGGTGACATTCACGACTTGGAACCGATTTTAAAACACACACGTTTATAACCTGAGGTGAGAGTGAGAGGAAAGTTTGTGAGTACTCCAATTCTAATTTTTTAAAGTTTCTCTTTCGGAGTAGTTTACCATGTGCTCACCAACATCTCCTTGTGACCACATTTTTGGGCTGTCCTGTTTTCCTGGGCTATATTCGTTATGATGTTGCTATTCCCATACTTTAGCTTTTTTTTTTAACTTCAGCTAGTTTTTTTAGAACACAAAAGGGGGGCATGATGGGGGTAAGGCCAGAGGGGTTGTAGAGTTTGCAGTTGCAAGATTAAAATAACACAGACAGACTTGAACACAGTCACCTTTTCAACACAATTACATAATCGTTCCCAAAAACTCAATGTTTGAAGCACTTATCCTTTTCAGTCAGCAATCCAAACCTATCCACCGAAACTTCAA
>CM050218.1:6747500-6765000 GCA_027475355.1 Coilia nasus | reverse complement strand
AAATGTCACTATTCATTCAAATTCAAGTTTGGGTATTGTGAATTTATTAAAGAAATTAGATGCACACATTTTTTTTCTCAACACACAGGTGAACATACCTCTTTATTACCAGGTTAAGCCTACCCTTCCAGGACATGTGTAGTTCTGCATTTTGTGGTGACATTGAAACATTCGTTGATGTAAACTAATCATTTTTAGTAAGTTTCCAGTGGATTGACAGTTACGTGGTGTCTGTACAAATGTCCTTCCAGAAATACAGTTTACTTTGTTTAAAAATGGTAAGGATCATTTGAGGAGTGTACCAAGGCAACGGAGAAAAGCTGTAAACAATTCTGGCCCACTTCTGGTGTCAGACGGGATTGAGGACAAAGCCCCTCTAAAGGCTTCCTGTCGGCAGCTTTCTGTGCCGTTGGAGGTCACGCTGGTCCCACAAGAGCACAGGGCGGTAAGTAGCACTCTGATGCATACATCAACTGAACAATTTACACTTAACAAGAACTGCGTTTGAACCCACTACATCCTCTCTCATCTCTGGAAATGTTAGCTTCCGTCACCGAAGCCATCACACTATGATCAGAGGCATGGAAATATAAAGAACCAATCACGACAAAGACTACTGGGTCACACTTCATTTTGATGGTCCTCTACAGACTTTACAACATACAACATTAAAGCGACACTACACAACATTCGCAAGGTTAATGACTCATCTTCCTAAGTCGGTAGATGGTTAAAGGACTCATTACAGGGTGAATGAATATTCTCTCGGCCGCCCCAGTGGCAGGGTTCGAATTATAAATTTGACCCTATGGGGGTCTCTATCTTAAAAAAAAAAAAAAAAAAAAAAAAAAAAAAAAAAGCAAAACGCACTGTCCTTTTTAATTTTTTTCGCTGTGAAGCCAAACGACACAAGGCCAGCCAGTGCTGTGTTTTTTCGGTGGCATGGCGGAAAGTTTAGGCAACCTACATATTATTTTTGTATTTCTAAAAACGCATTACAAAATGAAGGAAGATTGATATAAGACAGGGGTTCCCAAACTTTTCAGACCGTGACCCCCAGTTTTAGGCTGCTGACGACCCCCGACCCCCGCGACCATTCTTTGTCACACGCGTGCGCGCTCTCGCTTTCTATCTCGTTCGCTTCCCCCTTCCTCTCTCATAATGTGGCTGTTTTACGCAACACACGTAAGGCAGTAGAGCAAAAACAAAACTGAACATGATCTCTAAGCTGGTGTATTTTACTACCAAACTCAAGAGCAAAAACAAATAGGCAACATCCCACCATAACTTATAATGCTGAGCATATACAGACATATTACGAACAAGCAAGTAACATCGAACAGTTATAAAGTTATGTATGCAGAAAAAAATGAATGTGATGGATGGGCGCTGTTTAATTATGCCCAATGTTGAAAGGTTGCGGGAGATGCGGCGGGATACAGTCCCAGAGAGCAGCACTTGTTCCAGCTCCGCAGTTTATCCCCGTGCATAATCCGACTTATCGATATTGCTGCTAAATTTTCCCAATCGTGTGTGGCTTTTTGTCTGCGCAATTAAATATGCCACCTCACATGAAGCCTTCTGCGTCTTTACAGAGACAGTTGTTTCCTTAGTAAGGGCTTTCTTCTCCCCCCGTAACACTCTCTTTTCTGCGAAAAAAGTCACTGGGTTTATCTGTGAGGCTGGGATGCTTGGTGTTTGTAATAATCCACGAGCTCTGGAAACCCGACGTTGGGACGCAGATTTAAACAGTAGGCCATTGCCAGAGGAGGGTCTGCTGATAGCTATGCTAATCGGGCACAAATCACACATTTGATGCTCGCTAATGGGAGAGTGATGGTCCTCTGGTTAGCAAACAGGCAAAATCATTGTTTCTGGAAATCATCTCGCGACCCCCCGCCACCGCCCCTGCGACCCCACTGGGGGTCAGGACCCCCTTGGGAACCACTGATATAAGATAGGAGGTAGATGAGAAGTCTTCTTCGGACTGAACGTCACGTTCGCAAGCCCCAAATTTCAGATTTGCGCGCATAGTGGTGTGATGGTGAATCAATATCACGTCGTAATTCAATACAAAGATGGCTGCATGGTGATTGTAAATGAAGCGAATTTTATTTATGTTTATATGGTGATATATTTAAGCTTATCATGGTAATATGACATATTCGAGAAGCCTCCACAGTAAATGAAATTTGCTTCTTTCATTGGAGCCTGAGGGTATGGGAGCTCAGCTCCCATTGGCTCCCACGTAATTCGAACTATGCCCAGTGGTCTGTAAGGGAAAAACCATGCTTGTAAACAAGGCTTTAAAACCATGCTTGTAAACAAGGCTTTAAAACCATGCTTGTAAACAAGGCTTGTGCCAGGTTGGCACCCATGGGCTCACAAGTCTTGGGCATGGCAGGCTGGTTGCTAGCTATGCATGTAAACATGCAGTTTCATTATGACAGAGCTAGCAAGAAAACAGAGATTGTAAGTGACACTGGAATTATTTCTTTCTTTCTGTGCATGTTTGTGCTTTATACCTCAAGGGGTTATCCTCCAATAAAGAATTTGAATTTGAATATGGTAGTCACTGTTTGTAAAGGGGTTTGTTTGACTTTTCGGTCTGTTGCTCAATAGCTAAGTGGCTAGTGAACATTCGGCAGTGAACATATAATCCTGGCCCATAGGGGGAGCCTCGTAAGAAAACCAACCAAAAGTTGCATAGTATTGCTTTAACGTATAGTTAAGGTAAAGGTTAGGGTTGGGTCGGGTTTGGTTAACGTGATGTTCAGTGAGCAATAAGAAAGACTGAAGCAATAAGAAGACGGAGGTTTCCACAAACCACCTGTAAAGTGTCAGTAGGCTGTATCCCAGTAAAGTGCTAGAGATTACTGTACCACTGCTGTAGCAATCAGGGCACATACAAATAAGACTTCTCAGGTATCATGGGGGTACATCGAGCTGCACATTGAGTATGAAACGTTACGAAATTTGTGAAATTACAGCACCCCCTATGAAGCAAATGTCACACAATTTATGTAACACAAGTTGCCTCTGTCCACACAATGCATTTGGTGACTCACAAAATGGCTTTCGTCCACGAACGTGGACAAAAGGCGTTATGGTGTTTTATGAATTCGTGATCATTGTATCCATTTCGTGGCCAGAAAGGCATTTCAGCCACAAAATAAGGTGTGTTACACTTGGCGTCCCGTATGGGAGGGGGAGGTAGCCAAGACTATCAGCGGGCCTGCACACGCTTACCACCCCCACACATACACAGACACTGACTGGGGGAGGGTCTCCTACCAAACCCACCCCACTCCCCACACACACACACACGGAGACTGACTGGGACACACACACACACACACACACAGACTGACTGGGACACACACACACACACACACACACACACACACACACACACACAGACTGACTGGGACACACACACACACACACACACACACACACACACACACACACACAGACTGACTGGGACACACACACACACACACACACACACACACACACACACGGAGACTGACTGGGACACACACACACACACGGAGACTGACTGGGACACACATACACACACACGGAGACTGACTGGGACACACACACACACATGGAGACTGACTGGGACACACACACACACACACACACACACGGAGACTGACTGGGACACACACACACACACACACACACGGAGACTGACTGGGACACACATACACACACACGGAGACTGACTGGGACACACACACACACACACACACACACGGAGACTGACTGGGACACACACACACACACACACGGAGACTGACTGGGACACACACACACACACACACACACACACACACGGAGACTCCTCCTACTGTACCTGCGGCCATGCGGGCCTCCTTCTCGCCGTCGCTCAGGTCGCTGTAGGCGTCGTTCTCCATCTTGCGCTCCTGCTGCATGTGCAGGGAGGAGGCGCGTATGGCCGAGGTGCCGCCCGCGCCCACAGTCTGCATGCCCCAGTTCTGCCACTCGATCATGTGCGCCACCCGGCCCTGCGCCATCGCCGTCGGCTTCGTCACCTTGTCCTTCATGGAGCGCGATACCCCTGAGAGGACGGAGGGAGTGCGTGGATGGATGAGTAGATAGATAGATAGATAGATAGATAGATAGATAGATAGATAGATAGATAGATAGATAGATAGATAGATAGATAGATAGATAGATAGATAGATAGATAGATAGATAGATAGATAGATAGATAGATAGATAGATAGATAGTACATAGATACATAGATAGATAGATACATAGATAGATAGAGGGGGAGGGGGGGTCATGGAACGGGGGCAAATGATATGAAGTTGCACCGGAAGGGGGTGGTGTGTGTGTGTGTGTGTATGGGGGAGGGGGGGTGTAAATGGACAGGCATGATGGTGGAAGGAGTAAACACATTAGACAGAGCATTTCATTGGACCCTCGGACAGAAGAGGTGTAGGAAGGGAATGGTGTGGAAATGAATGGAGTCAAGTGAAGTGGCTGGCCAGTATTGCAGAGGGGATGACATGCAATTAATTAACACTGGAATAGATATGTGCTACCTTTCATGTGTGTGCATGTGTCTAAGTAATTATGTGTTTGTGTGTGTGTGTGTGTGTGTGTGTGTGGACGTCCTTGTGAGTTTATTTGTGAGCTTGTATGTGTGTACATGCGAAAAGTATACGCAGGTGTGTATGTGCAAATGGGTGAAAATATGCCTGTGTATGTGGGTGTGTGTTTGTGTGTGTATCTGTGTGTGTGTAAGTGTGTGTGTGCACATGTGTGCGCATGTATCCATGTATGTGTGAATCCTTGTGTATGTGTGTGTGTGTGTGTATGCGTGCGTGCGTGCGTGTGTGTGTGTGTGTGTGTGTGTGTGTGTGCACGCATGCGCGGTTGTGTGTGTGTGTGTGTGTAAGTGCAGGTGTGTGTGGAGGTGTGTGCGCATGTATCCATGTATGTGTGACTCCTTGTGTGTGTGTGCATGTGTGTGATAATGACGTGACAGCCTCTGAGCTTTGGGGAGATAATGACTCAGCCCCAGGAGAGACGGGATGGGCAGTGTTGCGGAGGGGCCAGGGGGGGGAGCAGGGATGAGAGGGGAAGAGGAGACAGGGTGGTGCGCAAGGGAGATGGCAGCGAATGGGAGGTTAACTGGGGCTAGATGGAGATGTCATGGGATTAATGGAAGGTTGGCTTGTTGGCAACACGGCTGTCTGCTCTCACACTCATCTGCACATTCATGCACCCTTCTCGCTCTCTCTTTCTCATTACAAGCCCCTCTCTCATTCATGTAACCTCAATCTGACTGCAGGCTAGCAGGCAGGCCTCAGCTCTCTCTCTATCAGCAAGTATAGCTTGTATTTACCTCACTTAACCCCAACCCCCTTCAGGTTCTAGTCTGCAACAGATGTTAACAGCTCGGAACAGACTGCATACAAATAACCTGTGGATTGCATGTTATAGATTATAGATGTATTCTCCATATATACTGTACTACTTACACTCTCCCAGTAAAATCTATAGCTACTTTCTGTCTATCTCTTTCTAGAATCAATCCTTGCAAGTACTAAATAATCTAATAACTTGGTTCTCTGCAAAGCGATGGCTAATGACAATGATGATTTGTAGTGATGATCCATTTAAAAACGTCAGGTGATCAGGATTAGGTAAAAGAGGTAAGGCTTAGATAGAAAAAAGAATAAAATAGAAATTTCTAGAAGATATGACACTGGACACTGCACTACACTGTAAAACTGCACACTACACAATACACTAACATCCGAAGACAAAAAGACATTCACACACCACGAAGACACTGACTGGGGTTCAACACTACACTCCATGTTCACTTTTTACATACAGGACGAGACGACTGACTCAACATCTACATTTTCATACCACCACGCAGAGACAACAAGCCACGCGACAATGCATTGTGGGTAGTGTATTTCTGTTTTCAGGGAAGGAGTTTGGTACTTGATATTACACCAATGGCTTGGGGGAAGCCATTGGCGAGTATTGTCAATGGACGACGGGGAAATGATAAAGGGTACCCACAAAGGGACCATGTTGGCTCCAAGTCCTCCCTGGGCATATACCCAGTCTGGAGCCAACATGGGGTCAGTTTACCAGTCACAGGACAGACACACACCTGACACACCTGATAGGGACGACTTAGCCAAGGCACCGATTCCGTAAGGATTGGAGTTCCTCTTCTTCAGCCGAGGCAAGATGGAGGTGGTGTCCTCCACAGAGAGCTACATAGGAGGAAGCAAGACATTCAACAGGAGACAAACAATGGAGAGAAGAGGGAATAAAGTACAGGAAGAGGGGTGTGAGGAAACAGGAAGTGTACCGGAGCACACGGAAAAATGGGAATTTTGGGTGAAGGTAAGTGAGGGGATGTTAGAGGATGGGGATGTGAGGGGAGAAGTCAGGGTAGAAGTAAGGTTAGAGCAGCATTCACACGAAGGTAGTGCCACCTGAGAAAACTACATCTCCCAGCTGCCTGCCTCTCTGTGTCTCTCACCTTGCATTGTGGGAAGTGTAGTTGAACAGCAACTGGTTTAGGATTGAGCAGTACTGTGCTATACACTGACTGTATGTACAGAGGACTACAGTATATCACCACTGATCTTAGAGAGGCTCAGAAAGATATATATAGAGAGAGAAAAGGACAGGGAGATGGGGAGAGTGCGGACTCTGAAGTACATCTATCTAAGATGGATTAGGGGAAATGAAAACAGGGAAACAAAACACACTAATAAACCAAAAAAAAAGAGAGAGAGGTCAAAATGAAGGAATGCAATTCACAAACACTTACATTAATTCCATCCCATGAAAAGTCTGTTGGGCCATGCTAAGAGGAAAAACAGGAGAGTAGAGAGGGATGGGGAAGACAAAGAAAGAAGGGAGAGGAAACGAAAGGAGAGAGAGGACAGGAGAACACAGAGCAGACAGACGACCACAGGAAGGAGAAGAAGGGGCGGGAGGAAGGAGAAGAGAAGGATTGTGACCGAGGAAGACAGTATATAAAAAAAAAAACATGTGAAATTGAAAGTGAGACGGAGGGAAAAAAGAGAGGAAAACGGGAGAAGGTGGATATTGAACACTTGATGCCATCCACAGCAGCCAAAGAAAGGTGAGGAAGAGTCAAAGTCCAGAGCGATGATGTGGAAAAAAAATGAGAAGAGAGGAGTGGAGAAGAGGGGAGAGGAGAGGAGAGGAGAGGGGAGGAGAGGAGAGGAGAAGAGAGGAGTGGAGAGGAGAGGAGAGGAGAGGAGAGGAGAGGGGAGGAGAGGAGAGGAGAAGAGAGGAGTGGAGAGGAGAGGAGAGGAGAGGAGAAGAGAGGAGAAGAGAAGAGAGGAGAGGACAGGAGAGGACAGGAGAGGAGAGGAGAGGAGAAGAGGGGAGAGGAGAGGAGAGGGGAGGAGAGGAGAGGAGAAGAGAGGAGTGGAGAGGAGAGGAGAGGAGAGGAGAGGAGAAGAGAAGAGAGGAGAGGACAGGAGAGGACAGGAGAGGAGAGGAGAGGAGAGGAGAAGAGGGGAGAGGAGAGGAGAGGAGAGGAGAGGAGAGGAGAGGAGAGGAGAGGAGAGGAGGAGAGATGAGGGAGGGCAAGAAAAGGGGCAGGGAGGGATATGAGGATCAGATCATAACTGTTGTTCTCTCTGCTGGTGTGCATGTACTAGTCACACCCCAAGGCTCTGTCTCTCTCTCTCTCTCTCTCTCTTGCTCTCTCTCTCTCTCTCTCTCTCTCTCTCTCTCTCTCTCTCTCTCTCTCTCTCTCTCTCTCTCGCGCTCTCTCTCTCTCTCTCGCTCTCTCTCTCTCTCTCTCTCGCGCTCTCTCTCTCGCGCTCTCTCTCTCTCTCTCTCTCGCTGCTTTGATTTTTCTCTTTTTGCATCTCTCTGGGTCGCACCTGCCCGCTCCAGTCTCTCCCTGACTGCGTTGGAGCATTGTGTAACGGAGGGGGGCTATCGCTACGGCGCTCACGGTCAGACTGGGGGGGGCGGGGGCGGGGCGTGGGCAGACAGGTGAAGGTGCGGGAGGCGATAAGCTTCAGCGCGGCGCTGTCACCCGTGCCCGACACCCCATCATCCCTCCCTGTCACAGAGCAGGCACAATGCAGCTTACGCAGGCACCACGCTGGGGGAAGGAGGCAGGGCAGGTCGGCTGGTGTGCACCAAGAAAAGAAACACACACGTACAGTCTGTCACTCTTTCTCTCTTTCATTCATTCAGTCATTCTCTCTCAATCTCTCTCTCTCTTTCTGTCTCTCGCACACACACACACACATATATACAAACACACACATACAGTCTGTCATTCTTTCTCTCTTTCATTCATTCAGTCATTCTCTCTCAGTCTCTCTCTCTCTTTCTGTCTCTCTCTCTCTCTCACACACACACACATATACAAACACACACACACACACAAAGAAACACACACGTACAGTCTGTCACTTTTTCTCTCTTTCATTCATTCAGTCATTCTCTCTCAATCTCTCTCTCTCTTTCTGTCTCTCTCTCTCACACACACACACACATATACAAACACACACGTACAGTCTGTCACTCTTTCTCTCTTTCATTCATTCAGTCATTCTCTCTCAATCTCTCTCTCTCTTTCTGTCTCTCTCTCTCTCACACACACACACACATATGCAAACACACACGTACAGTCTGTCACTCTTTCTCTCTTTCATTCATTCAGTCATTCTCTCTCAATCTCTCTCTCTCTTTCTGTCTCTCTCTCTCTCACACACACACACACATATACAAACACACACGTACAGTCTGTCACTCTTTCTCTCTTTCATTCATTCAGTCATTCTCTCTCAATCTCTCTCTCTCTTTCTGTCTCTCTCTCTCTCACACACACACACACATATGCAAACACACACACACACACAAACAAACACATGCACGTCTGCACTTTCTCACAAATCCATTAAAAGGGCATTCTGCCAACAGCCATTTAGCTGCCTGTTCATTTGGTTGATCTTGTGTTGTTATTGTCACATACAGTAATTCCAGGAATCGTTTTTAGCCTACTACAATCTGCTTTTTGTCTGTCTGTTGAATAAACGAGAACGCGGCTCTTTCTTATCAACTGGGGTAGGCTAGTCCATGTCCCTGTATATGGCTAATGCTTCCCAAAGATGTCGGCACTTCTCTTTGTTGAGATACTCTGAGCCAGAGATGCTAATGCTATCACAATCGGAGGCTTGTTGGTAGGAGATTAAGCCATGTCTCATCTGAAACCATATCCTGTCTCCTCGTGGAGATTTTCAGAACCGTTGTGACTAACAGGAGTATGGAGGCTCTCGTGTCTTTTTGATGAAGCTTCTTCATCAAAGAGAATTTAAATCTACCTGAACGCCTGGTCTCCACATGCGCACCTTGTTTTAACAGCCTCTTCAGCTGTTTCCTGCCCTTTAAACAATTGATGAGAGAGCTGGGCCTCGTGGGCAGTTGAAGATCAATTTGAGCGCTCTGTTCTTTGGCTACAGCAGGGGCTTTGTACTTGTACTTTACAATTCAAAAGGTAAGGGTTGTAGAGAAAGCAGAGGAAGAGAGAGAAGAGAGAGAGAGAAAGTTAGAAAGAAAGAGGACAGGTAATGGTATGTGATGCGGAAGATGATGGAGATGCTAATCATGCTAAAGAGAACGCGCACAGCTAGCAGTTGACTCTGGCGAGAATCGTGCGCAGCTCTGGCCAAGATCAGAGGCGGATCCGCACCAGAGTGAACTGGCATCTAGTCTAGGACTACTGTAGCCTACTACAAAGCTCTACAGGAGGCAGCATGAAAGCATTATGTCAGCTTTGGTGGTGGCAGTCAAGCTCTAAGCTCTCAGTCAGTCTCTCAGTCAAGCTCTCAGCTCTAAAGCATGTGTGTGTATGTGTGTATGTGTGCGTGTGTATGTGTGTGTTTCTGTGTGTGAGTGTGTGTGAGAGAGAGTGGTGGCGGTTGGAGCCATTTTGTGTGTGTGCGTGTATGCGTGTGTTTGTGTGTGTGTGTGAGAGTGTATGTGTGAGAGAGAAAGTGTATATGTGAAAGAGAGAGCGGTGGCGTTTGGAACCATTTTGTGTGTGTGTGTGTGTGTATGTGTGTATGCGTGTGTGTGTGTCTGTGTGTGTGTGTATGTGTGTGTTTCTGTGTGGGAGTGTGTGTGAGAGAGAGTGGTGGTGGATGGAGCCATTTTGTGTGTGTGCATGTATGTGTGTGTGTGTGCATGTGTGTGCGTGTGTGTGTGTGTGTGTGTGAGTGCGTGTGTGTGTGTGTGTGAGAGAGTGTGTGTGTGTGTGTGTGTGAGTGTGTGTGTGCGTGTGTGTGTGTGTGTGAGAGAGTGTGTGTGTGTGTGTTTGTGTGTGTGTGTGTGTGTTTGTGTGTGTGTGTGTGTGAGAGAGTGTATATGTGAAAGAGAGAGTGGTGGCAGTTGGAGCCATTTTGTGTGTGTGCGTGTATGTGTGTGTTTGTGTGTGTGTACGTGTGTGTGTGTGTGTGTGTGTGTGTGTGTGTGTGTGTGTGTGTGTGTGTGTGTGTGTATGTGTGTGTGAAAGAGAGAGTAGTGGCTATTGGAGCCATTTTTCTTTCTCACTAAACATGTGCTCTAAAGCTAGCATGAGCAATGACAGTAATCTGCTAATGTGTCTAATATGCAGCTCATGGTGCCAACGGATATTATCGCTTCCTCTGAAATTGGACTCTTCGAAAGAGGCATCTCATATCAAGGTTTTCCGTTCTCCTAACTGGTGCCCTTCAACACCAGTGGCTTCTTGGTATCATGATAAGACTCTAGTGTACAGAGTCAGTGATTGTTTTTAAAGAGGGCCAGACTTACCTGCTCTCCATCCTTTTGCACAGGGACCCCATCTGCTGCTGAGAAGAAAGACGAGAAGAGAGAGAGATGGAGAGAGAGAGAGAGAGAGAGAGATGGAGAGAGAGAGAGAGAGAGAGAGAGAGAGAGAGAGAGACAGAGAGAGAGAAGGGGGCGGAGGAGAAATGCTATTAAAACACAAGGGCATGTTGACAGATCAATTTCATAAAACACAAATTTTTCCCCTCAAAAAACCTTCTCTTCCCAATTCTGCCACCAGTATCCCACCCTGACCCCCCCTGACAATATTAGAGTCTAGCGCCAGACAGATTGGTGACTCATTTATGAGTCAGTGTTTGCACTGGGCCGGCAAACTTTTTATAGTTTGCCAGCTCACAGTTGCCATGCCATCACTGTGCTATATGCTCTCATGCTGTATGGTGATATCGGAGGTAACTTTATTATTTCATGGAGTCAGATAAATAGTGTTACTCTAATGTTTGCCTTCTTAATGCATATGCCTATGATTATTCTATCCCTTTGAGTCCAGAACATGTCCTTTGTCCACGCTCAGTGCCGTCGTTGGTCTGAGAAAGTGGATCCTTACAACAGTTCGGATCTTCGGGAGCCATTTTGGTTGCAAATATTCGCTCCCTCAGCCTGCCTCATTTGTGTTACTGCACAGAAATTATATCTAAGTGTCTCAAATTTTAAGTGTCCAGTGCTGTCAACAGCACATTTGTTTCCAGATGCCTTTGAGCCACTGTTGAGGCTCTGCTGACTTAATAGCGATGGATCTGAACCGAGGCATACATTACTGAATTAGTAGTTCAAATGTATTCCCCGGGAAAGGCATAATGACATAATTAAATTATACATCCCATTCTGGTCCATTATGTTCTCATGCATGCTGGGTGTGGATGGCTTTCAGTATCTGACTCAGAAATGAACCTCCTTAACCCGAATTTAACTCACTACAGTTTGTACACTCTCTCTTTTTTTTGTCGATCGCACACACACATCTGCACACATATACACACCCACAAGCACAGTCACACTCACACACTCACCCTACACACACACACACACACACATTTACACACCCATTGCCATTACCTCCTCACAGCAATGTACAGCATTAATGTAGGTGAGCATGCATATAAACACAGCCATTCACACCACCTGTTTACTTAAATATTAGGCTTCACTTACGTACATACTAGGCCTATATTAACAGTCCTATGTGTCCACAGGCGCTCAACACACAGCAGCCTGTGAAGTCTACCGAGCAACACTTATTCAGTGAGTCACCAGGCTTGAACACGCGTTTGAATACATTATCACCATTTCGTACTGATTACTCATGCAACGCAACCCATCAACACACATGGCCTTTCATAGGATCCTGCCATGCTGTGCTGCTGTTTGGTTAATCTTTGGATCCTACATTACTTTTCAATCTCTTCTACACCAGCCAAAGGCGAAGAGCTGTAGGTGTGTGTTTGTATGTGTGTATGTGTGCGAGTGCATGTGTGCTTGTGGATGTGTGTGTGTGTGTGTGTGTGTGTGTGTGTGTGTGTGTGTGTGTGTGTGTGTGTGTGTGTACGTACGTTGAACGTATGTACGTTGACCTTAAAGGAGTACTGTGATGCCCTGAGGTGAACCTTGAAGCGTGGTTTGAGCTGAGTAGTGTTGTTGTAGTAATTACACATCCACACCGCAAGCAATCACTACGCGTAGAACATTTGAATAAAAAAAAGAAAAGAAGAAAAGCTACTTCTGGGGATGGAAAGATCAAATGAAGCAGAAACGAAGAAGTGGGTCACCTTGCACTATGCTCAATCACCATCGGATCCGTGTCTTTCATTCCTCATTATTCCACTTGTCTTTCTTTCCTTTTCTTTTCTTTTCTTTTTTTTCCTGGGCCCTAATTAAAACATAGCTTAATTGCAGAGGCCCTCTGCTGATTGCATTTAAATACAGCTTTGGTCTCGGGGCGATTAGAAGAGAGGGGGGCAGAAAAAACGTCATTATAATTCGAGATGCCGGGGCCGGCTCAGGAGAGGCCGCAGGGGGGGGCGGGCGGGGCGGGGGGGCTGGCGACGGGGTGACATTAAGCCGTGTTGGTTTTAAACAGCAGCTTAAGAAGAAGGTGAACCAGTGTGTGTGAGTGTGAGTGATATTTAATAAAAAATATATATATGTTTGAGAGGGGCAGGAGCGGGCAAATGCATGAGACTTGCTGCTGAGTGAGGGTCGGTGAGTGTGTGTGTGTGTGGGTCCGATGAATATTTGCGCATGTGTGAGTGTGTGTACATGCATTTGTACTGTGTGTGTCTACACTGCCAAGTCACCTTGATGTGGTCCAGTCACCTTCATGTTGTCCCATATGGAGCCAGAGCAAGTCCTCTGCTGTGTGTGTGTGTGTGTGTGTGTGTGTGTGTGTGTGTGTGTGTGTGTGTGTGTGTGTGTGTGTGTGTGTGTGTGTTGGGGGAGGTGTGCATGAGTATACATGTGCATATGAGTATGTGTGTGTGTGTCTGTGTGTGTGTGTGCAGGTCATCTTAAGTGTGCATCCTCCACTACGCTACAGAGAGCCCTCTGCTCCGCTGGTCTCTGGGATTTTGACACACTGACCCAGTGATACAGAAATGTCAGCCATCTCGTGGTGTTGGCTGGTGGAAGGTCATTCTGTTAATGCCTCACAGCCAGACAGCCTATCACTGCTGGGAAATAAAGAGGAAGCGGGGCCAGACAGCCTATCACTGCTGGGAAATAAAGAGGAAGCAGGGCCAGACAGCCTATCACTGCTGGAAAATAAGGAGGAAGCGGGGCCAGACAGCCTATCACTGCTGGGAAAGAAGGAGGAGGCGGGGCCAGACAGCCTATCACTGCTGGGAAATAAAGAGGAAGCGGGGCCAGACAGCCTATCACTGCTGGGAAAGAAGGAGGAGGCGGGGCCTCTGGTGCTGAGGCAGCCATTACCACTACCATATATGGAGTGTGGCAACCATCAGTCAGCAAGTCAAGGACACGTCACAGGGCCAGTAAGGAACCCAATGTATACCTACTGAAGTAATAGGCAAGTCTACATTTATCATTTATTCCTGCTCTTCTGGTGCACATCTATGGTTATTTCTGTCAGATGATTTGGCTAAAATGAAGGGGGAAACACTCACTCACTCATAATACTCGCTCAAGGCTCTCGCACAGTGAGTTTCTATCCGGCTCTGTTGTGACTTACATTAATGTTAATCTTCCTTCTGCAGGCATCCCCACCTCTGTACACAGACTGCTGTTTGTTTGAGCGCAACATCCCCCTGCATAAGATGAGGCTTGTAATCTTGCCG
Organism: Coilia nasus; assembly: GCA_027475355.1. Lineage (NCBI taxonomy): Eukaryota > Metazoa > Chordata > Actinopteri > Clupeiformes > Engraulidae > Coilia > Coilia nasus. Next base: position 6,750,810 of record CM050218.1, on the reverse strand, counting down.
TTGCTGTTTTTATTTGCCGTGCGGCTCCACGGCGACAAATGGAAGATTAAACCGAGATTACGCGGCACGTTTTGTGAACACTTGAAAATGAAATACAATAAAAAGAGAATGGGATACCATAGCTGTGCCTTTGCACACACACACTCACACATTATTCACAACGTGACGACGGCTGTGTTTGCACACAGTGTTACCGAAGACTCTCAGACCGACCCTGCACACACACACTCACACATTATTCACAACGTGACGACGGCTGTGTTTGCACACAGCGTTACCGTGGCAGATCTAATCAAAGCCGTGCGCTTGTTTGGATGTGTTCTTCTTCTGTGGTCTGCTCAGGGGACGTACAAAAGCATGATCCCCCTGAACTCACACACACACACACACACACACACACACAATTACACTAGAACAAAATAAAGCCACACAAACACAAACAAACACACATTTTGTACTTTAGACCTCAATTTGGTCCATTAGTTGAGAAAGAAATGTAATAAGTTTTACCGCCATTTTGTTCCACCAATGTCTGTTACAACTATGTAAAAGTAATGGGAACAGGTTTTTATGTGTACACACACACACTCACACACATACACACACAGAAACACACAGACTCAAGGGAAAGTCAGTATGATACACTGTTGGAGAGAGGGCTTGATTGAATACATACTGACCAAACTTATTATTGTTGGAGGGGGCCCAACTTGGTCATTTTTCATCACACCCAAAATTTTTCACTAAGACCCTGCCCACACACGCACACACACACTCAAAAACACACACACACACATACACACGGACTAAACAATGCAGTTCTTAACTGGCTCACCATAACCATCATTGAAATTCTCCTTTAATAAACAACAACAGATGTGAGATCAGTGAAGGCATCGGAATGTTTCAGAAGGATTAGATATGTAGATCTTTACGTACATATCACAAGCAGGAGGTATATGTTACACACACACAGACAACACACATGCAAGCATACACTCGGACACAGAGACACAGACACAGACGCACACGCACGCACGCACGCACGCACGCACACACACGTGCATGCACGTACACACACACATTTAATCACTCATCTCAAACATGTCTGACATATGAAATATAATATGCAGCCACAGATAGGATAGTGTAATGGATTATTATGCTCAAGGTCTGCACTCTGACTTTTCTGAAAATATCAATTACATTTGTGACATTTGAAAACGTCTGAATAAAAACATTATAGTCAGACACACAACAACCAGAGCTCTATACATTTTAACTCTGCTGTGTGCACTGAACATCAGGAAATTGATTGAAGTAAGATACACACAATGGTAAAGAGTGCACAAGATGCTCTTTCAGAGTTTGCTGGACTGCTTTATAAATTCAATCAATAATTAATATATTATAAAACAGCAAGCCTTTCAGACGTCTTTGATGCAACCAACACGAGGGATATCTTATAAACAGACTGCAAATACCTTGATGAAAAATTGACCATACACTAGTCTAAAGTCATAAATAGTCTATTAGAATGCACTCATGTAAAACTGTCGCAGTTTGTAAGGATGCACAGAAGTGACACATTTGCAGCAACAAACCAACTCATATACATTCATACAGTATATACACTTCAAACCAGTGGCTACGCTGACTTCCAGATCCCATCTTATAGCCTGCTATACTGCTGAGTTAGGGACAATCTATATGATTACTAGCTAATGAAATATTAATTCATGATACCTTTATTCAGTTACAAAGTAATGGATGTATAGATGCCTATTGCTGACTCTGAAATGTTCTCCCATTCATTACTTCGTACGCTATGTAGGGAACCTGCTGATGTACCTGACACAGTATATGTTTCACTATATGGTGAACGAATGAATAATTCAGTTTTATTGCCTGAACGATATAGCATCTGCATTGGGACTAACAGTGGTGGAGGAACTGCACAAATCCTTCGTCATGCAACCATGCCTCAGCAGTAAATTGCCTGTGTGCATGTGGGTAATTTTCCTCTGCTCATGTCTGCTCTAGATGCAGGTCTGGTTGTTTTCTCCAGGCATGGAAAACAGCGTGCACTTCCGCTTGCTGCCAGCCAGCCATCCAGGCAACTACTCCCAGGACGACGGCATCATAGCGAGCTGGTCTCTGGGCGGCAACGCAGCTGCCTCCGTGAGCGGGAACAACAACAAGGTGTACACACACACACACACGCACACACACCCACAAAAACACATGCACACACATACAAACACATGCGCACACACGTCCACGAACGCACATACACACACATGTACACACACGCGCACACACAGCCACAAACACACATGCACACACATACAAACACATGCGCACACACATCCACGAACGCACATACACACACATGTACACACACGCGCGCACACAGCCACAAACACACACGCACACACATACAAACACACATGCATGCACACACACCCACAAACACACACGCACATGCAGGCACACACACCCACAAACACACACATGCACATGCACACATGCACACATGCACGCACACACACCCACAAACACACATACACATGCACACATGCACACACACATATGATGATGACTTTTACTCGATGAGCCAAGCAGTTTTCCTCCATACATTCACCACCACTACTACAATCCCTGCCCTGCCCCCGGCCCCTGTATCCTCCTCCACCCCCCACCACCACTGCAACGCCTCCGACATCCACCCAACTCTCTGTATTCATCTATATTGCCCCTATATTGCCCCACCACCACTGCAGACAACAACCCCCCCGGGTTTCCGCCTCCCACATGACAACGGAGAGCATAACACCTCCCCTGCGGCCATGGCGCCCACGGAGCCCACACTGGAGCTCTGGAGATGGGATACATCAGGGGGGAGAGAGAGAGAGAGAGAGAGAGAGAAATAGAAAGAGGGAGGGAGGCGGGAGGAAGAATGGAGCCCACACTGGAGCTCTGGAGATGGGATACATCGGGGGGGGGGGGGGGGGGGGGGAGAGAGAGAGAGAGAGAGAGAGAGAGAGAGAGGGAGAGAGAGAAATAGAAAAAGGGAGGGAGACGGGTGAAGAATGGAGCCCACACTGGACCACAGATGATGGGATACATCAGAGAAGGAGAGAGAGAGAGAAGGACAGAAAGGAAAAGGAAAGGAAAGGGAGAGAGAAGGATGGAGAGAGAAATACGCAGAGGAGAGGTGGAGGAGAGAGGGAGGAAAAAATCAGAGTGAAAGATGGAGACTTACAGAATAAGAGAGAGGTAGTGAGCATGTCAGAGATCGAGAGACCTG
>CM050218.1:6737500-6740000 GCA_027475355.1 Coilia nasus | reverse complement strand
ACCAAACAAACCTTACCAGGACAACAACAGGCACATTCTCCAGCAGCTTCGTCAATGTACATGCATCTCTCCTGTCCTCATAGACAGACAGACAGACAGACAGACAGACAGACAGACAGACAGACAGACAGACAGACAGACAGACAGACAGACAGACAGACAGACAGATAGACAGATAGATAGATAGATAGATAGATAGATAGATAGATAGATAGATAGATAGATAGATAATCATTTTATCTCTGTATTGTTTTCATGCTCAAGGTTTGGATTAACGCATTCTTGGTCTCACCTTGACTAGAGCTCTTTATCAGAAGAAAGGAGAAATACCTTAACTTTCACAAGAAGCCGCTGGGAGTATCATTAAACACAAATATAAAACCATTGCCTAAACAGAGAACATATTCAACAAAAATGTGACCTCAGTGCTCTAAAAACCAGGCATAACATGACACCAGCATGCATGCACACACACACACATGCACACACACACACACACACACGCTGCCTGTAGCCTTAACTTAGTTTGTTATTAAATCAGCAACTTAACAGCGGGGGCAGGCGCCATAGGAGGCCTGTGCTGAGAGGAGGGCCACAAATACAATTACATGCTATGAGTCATGACTTTAGGCAAGCTCTGTGTTTTCTCTGTATAATACTAATCCAGTAGCCTGGTAAACCAGCCCCTTGTACTTCATTTCATTTTGTACAGAGGTTCTGTGGCAGAGGCCGTGAGAAACGATTTCTTCCTGGAGGTGTGGACTCTGCTGAAGTTTAAAACAAGTGGCTCTGCCTTTACCCAATCGCTTTACCCAAACAGTCAAACAGCTCTTATGCCTGGTCCAGTTGCTCAGTGGGTTAGGTAGACACATACAGTACTCATTAAAGCATACACGACCACCTGTGAATGCTTTACAATACCTCCTCCATTGTAGAAGTACCCTCCCTCCGAATTGTTTTTGAAATAATGCTGGTTTTGAGGCGTCCTGGGATGTAATGAATGTACATGAAAACAAAATGCATTGTGGGATCATAAATCAGGTCTTTTGTTATGTACACCACACTCTCTTATAAATGTATTCATTGGGTGCAAATGCAACAGACTATATTCCCAAAAACGTTAAAGATGGTGGCGTCCTAAGCACAGTGTAAAGCTCATCTCGGGTGTTCCCCATCATGTAGTGGCACCAACAGGAAGGACATACCAGTGATGTACACATAGCTACACCAGGTTCCCTTGCTCAGACACCCACAATGAACACAAAACCCCACCCTCAGCGGACCCACCCAGTTACATGTACTCATCAGTCTGGGAGTCTATTAAAATCCAAGAAAAAAAGAGAATGCGCGCACATCCGTAGTGCAGGTGCTGGACCAAAAAAGACGAGAATTAAAGTAGCAACAAAGGTCCGCAACACTGATCAAAGCTCCCAAAAGTTTTATTGGCACAACGTTTCGGACGCTCAGTCCTTCATCACAGTGCAACCGTCTATTAAAATCCCCCACAGAGCCATATATACACACCATGACCTTCATCTTCAGCACAGTAATATGATTTAATACTCAGACATCCCACCCTCGCTACACTCTTGCTGTGTCCACAGAATTGATTTGGGGAATTTTACTGATTCTAACCTACAAAACCTTTAGTGTTCTGGCTGCAAATGGGATCTCAGAATTATCGGTCTACTAGATCTTTACAAGGTCCCACAGATCATTTAGCGAAGGACTTTTACGGCATCCCAGTTAGAATCAAAGTATGGCCACTGCGCAACACTTTTTATCCTGTTTTATGAAAAGCCTTCGATGTATTGCTGGATCAGCATCTTCAGTGATGGGTGTTTTTACACCTATGTTTCTCAAACAACGAACAGCTGTTTCTTTTACTGTATGTCAGGGCTTCAGGGTCTCCAGCTAATGATGGGTTTTAATTTCTCATTTTTCTTTTTTATTTACTTCTGCAAGCATTTGTTTACCTGGAATTGTGTGCTTTTGTAGGCCCAGATTTGTCACAGCATTTTTTTGACATGTTAGTTTTTTGCTTTTTATTCCCTATTTATATCTGATCTGTATAATTTACAGGGACTTATAGGGAGTAGCTCACGGTTGTTGTAGACGTTTTGTAAATAATTTTATAATGCCCTTGTCCATAATATCTCTGTAGTCAGTATGGCTGTATGTAAATACAAGCGTACAGATCCCATGTGTGTGAGGGCCAGGTGGGGTCTGTATATTCACTGGATGGAAATCTCCATGAAAGAGAACATCTACCTCCATGCCACAACAAAAACTACTGTGAGAATATCTACAGCCCAGGCCAACTGCATGTTACATTGCCACACAGACACAGTTTGATAAGTCCATTTTAGAGGATTTTAAAAACAAATCACATAACTGTTTTTATAATACACCCTTCAAATGAATTAAAAAAAAAAAAAAAAAAAAAACCCTCAGTTACACACAAAGCCAGGATCAGTCGTTACGAGTGTCCATCCACTCC
>CM050218.1:6730000-6735000 GCA_027475355.1 Coilia nasus | reverse complement strand
CCTCGTTCTCTTTTATTGTTATGCGTGCAGCACTACTACATGCTGACGTATGAATGTGGCATTAATATGTGCCACTTCCCTCTACCACTCTTCCGTTACGGTCACTAAAACCTCTGCATTGAGCATATCAATCACCACATCTTTCTCTGTCTTTCTCCTTCTCTCTTTCAGTAATCCCCCTCTCTGCCTCCCTCTCTCTGCCCATCTCTCTCTCTCTCCATCTCTCTCCATCTCTCGCTCTCTTCCTCCCACACACACACAGACACACACGCACTGCCCATGCAGTAACATAAATCAGAGGATGTGACCACACAGCAAACCTCCTATAGCACCACACACACACACACAACACACAGACATATGCACACACACATACACACACACACACACACAATCACACACAAGCACACGCTTCCTTTGACATTCTCTACGAGCATCTTTTCTCAGTTCTGCTGGACTGAGCGTTGCTAACATTTGAATCCCAAAGACATTTCCCACACACACACACACACACACACACACACTGACATATGCACGCGGACACGTATTGGCACTCTCTCACACACAAAGCAAGCGTGATCAGAGGAGTAGCTAGCGGATCGGCATCCCATCCCCTGCAAACCCCCTTCCCCTAATCACGCTCCCCACCCCTCCTCCACCCATCCGCAGAGAGGAAGAGAAGAAAAGAGTGCTGCTTACTGAGGGTTCTGGAGCCGATGCATCCCATGGTTTAGTCACTGAGGCCCGGGGAACAAGCGAGGAAGCGCTACCCTTTCACCATGCATTCTCCCCCTCTCTCCTTCGCGCACTCTCTCTGGCTCTCTCGTCTTCTCTTCTCTTCTCTTCTGCTCTGCCGGTCTCCTCTCCTCTCGTACCGCTTGTTCTCCCTCCCTTTCTCTCTGGTACAAGCGCAGCGCACTCTCTCTCTCCCCCACTCTGCTCCCTGTCTCTCTCTCTCCCTCTCTCTCCCTCTCTGCAATGACAGTATCATCGCACCCAGTCAATGAGTCAGTGTGTCTCAACCAACAGAATAGTGAAGGGTATTTTATATTTATTTTTGTTGTTGTTATAATAACAACAACAACAACAACAACAATAATAATAATAATAATAATAATAATAATAATATATTCTTCTTCTTCTTCTTCTTCTTATTATTATTATTATTATTGGCATATATATATAATAATAATAATATTAAAATAATATTATATATAATATATTATATATATATAATAATATTATATAATATTATATATAATAATAATAATAATAATAATAATAATAATAATAATAATAATAATAATAATAATAATAATAATAATAATAATAATAATAATAATATATTCTTCTTCTTCTTATTATTATTATTATTATTATTATTGCAAGTAGTTTTAATAATATCTCAATAATTATTATACAGTACTATGATTGTTATTGGTGCAGAATGTTTAGATTCTTGTTAAATGCACATGCAAGTAGTTTTGTAGATTTTCTCCGAGCCATAATGAAGCAAGAAAGAGCAAGAAAATATTTGTGTGTGCGTGCATGCGTACTCATGTGTATGTGTATGCGTAAGTGCAGTGATGGGGAGTATTGGGTTTCTATTGTTTTCATTGTTGCTGAGAGCACTGCACTGCTGAGCTGATTAGAGCGGGAGATTCTCTCTGTCTCCCTCTTCTGTGGACTTTTGGCTTCACAATGCAGCACATCTGTTTTCTCCGCTCACTCCCTCTCTCCCTTTTTCTCTCTCTGTCTCTTTCTCTCTGTTTCTGTCCCTCCATCTCTATCACTTACTCTCTCCTTCTCTCTCTCTCTCTCTGTCTCTTTCTCTCTGTTTCTGTCTCTCCATGTCTCTCACTCCCTCTCTCCCTTTTTCTCTCTCTGTCTCTTTCTCTCTGTTTCTGTCTCTCCATCTCTCTCACTTACTCTCTCTCTCTCTCTGTTTATTTCTCTCTGTTTCTGTCTCTCCATCTCTCTCACTCCCTTTCTCCTTCTCTGTCTCTCTCTCTCTGTCTCTTTCTCTCTGTTTCTGTCTCTCCATCTCTCTCACTCCCTCTCTCCTTCTCTGTCTCTCTCTCTCTGTCTCTTTCTCTCTGTTTCTGTCTCTCCATCTCTCTCACTCCCTCTCTCCTTCTCTGTCTCTCTCTCTCTAGTCAGACACACATAACGCAAGCACACATAAACTCAGCTACATTTCTGCCCAATCATGAGAGCCTAAGTGTATTATTGCACAGCTCCAATAACTTGCCGGTTGCTTTCTCCCTTTCTCCCTCCCTCTCTCCCTCGCTCCCTCTCTCCCTCCCTCCCTCCCTCCCTCTCTCCCTCCCTCTCTCCCTCCCTCTCTCCCTCCCTCCCTCTCTCCCTCCCTCCCTCTCTCCCCCTCCCTCTTTCCATCCCTCCCTCTCTCACCCCCGCTTGCTTCCCGCCTTGTCTCTCTGTCTGCAAGTCCATATTATTCCTTTACTTCTCCTCAGTGTTGCAGAGACACACACCAATATTCACACATATATGCACATAAACATAAAGAGGGAGATGGGAGAGAGAGAGAGAGAGAGAGAGAGAGAGAGAGAGAGAGAGAGAGAGAGAGAGAGAGAGGGATACAGAGAGAGATAGAGAAAGAAAGAGATAGAAAGAGAGAGACAGAGACAGAGGCAGACAGACAGTGGGAGAGAGAGATAGACAAAGAGAAAGAGAGGAGTGGCTTCCTTATCTGCAAATCTCCGACGCAGCCCAGAGCAGCTCTGACCCGCAAACATGTTTAATTACCTCACACACCCAGTGTTTAACATCCCCATACCTATCTCTCTTCTTCTTCTTCTTCTTCTTCCCCCTTTCCCTCCTCCCCTCTTCCTCTCTCTCTCTCTCTCTCTCTCTCTGCCCTCCCTCATCCCACATTATATATTTATGCATGCTTTCAATATGTGCTCCTCAGTTAAGTGATACAGACGGAACTGTGACGGGGTGGAGAAAGAATGATGGACTGAGAGAAAGACAGAGAGAGAGAGAGAGACAGAGAGACAGAGAGAGGGAGAGGGAGAGAGAGAGAGAGAGAGAGAGAGAGAGAGAGAGAGATAGATAGGAGCAAAGGCTGGCTGGTCAATCTTTTTTTCCTTGAGTTCACATTGGGCGAAAAAGTGTGAAAGGAGAGACAGATGGATGGAGAGATAGAGGAGTGAAGCAGCTGGGAGGGGAGGTGGAGAGAGAGAGAGAGAGAGAGAGAAGCAGACAAAGGAGAGGCAGGGGTAGACAGGATATGTGTGTGTGTGTGTGTGTGTGTGTGTGTGTGTGCATATGTGTGTGTGTGTGTGTGTGTGTGTGTGTGTGTGTGTGTGTGTGTGTGTCTGTGTGCGGGGTGGGGAGGGCTGGGTATGCTCTCAGACATGTTGAACGGGGTACAAACCTGGGCTGGGCAAAATTAGTATTCCAGGAGAGAGATAGACCAAGACGTGTGTGTGTGTGCGTGTGTGTGTGTGTGTGTGTGTGTGTGTGGGTGGGTGTGTTTGGTTGGTTGGTTGGTTGTGGGTGCAGCAGGAGGAGGTGAAAAATGACAAAGAGAGAGAGGGGGAGGGGTAAAAGAGCAGTGGGATTTTAGGCGGGGGAGAGAGGTGGGGGTTTCATGTTAAATGTACACACTCACTTCACTGCTTTTCTCAAGAGCATCTGTTACTATATATAGAATATTGGCTCCTGGTCAGTGGTTTACGATAACACTGCATGTGTGCGTGCCTTTTAGCAAGACTCTCTCTCTCTCTCTCTCTCTCTCTCTCTCTCTCTCTCTCTCTCTCTCTCTCTCTCTCTCTCTCTCTCTCTCTCTCTCTCTCTCTCTCTTTGTGCTTGGCTGTGAATGGCTTTGCTTGTTGTTAAATGTTAAATGTGTTTGACTCCACATTGCTTTGCTTCCTGTTGTTTTGTATAATTTGTGTTGCTAGTGCTGTTTCAGTGTAGAATATGTCTGCATAGAAGTATAAAGTGGGTATGCGCGTTCAGGCAGGGGCATCGTAAAATGCTGGAACTGGGGGCTTTTGTGAAGGGATGTCATCGTAAGTGTCTGAATGAGGATACATGGATTAATTCCCCTTGTTGCCCTGCTCTTATGTGGCTTCATCTAGCTAGAAGTTAGTGCTTACTTTAATGTCTGTGTCTCTCTCTCAGTTTTCACCTTTGTCTAATCGTCTCATTATAGTATAGTATACTTGGTCAATAAATCTGATGCTGATTCTTCTGATTCGAATTCATTTGTAAAATTCATATTAGACTTTATGTTTGTTAAAGCATAATAGGGCAGTAGTGGGCAAAAATAAAAATGAATATTTAGTCTGTGAGGTCGTGTCCGATCATGGCGGAATACTGAAGTCGTCGCCTTCCTTCCTCTTTACTGGGACCTATTAGATTTCAGATGGCCACTGACCACAATGTGATGAATAATGACATACTGAAGAGTGTGATGGGAATACCTGATGCATTTTGCTGTCATTATTCACTAGTATGTGTACACGTATGTGTGTGGGTGTGTGGGTGTGCATCTGTGTATGTGTGTGTGTGTGGTTTTGCTCTATTTACCAAAACAAAATGAAATGCTGTTTAACTATGCCGTACTGTTTCACAAGACATTAAGTGCAATGCATTAAAACAATCCTCCAATTTACCCAAACCGTGCACTGTAGGGGTCACAACATGTTCATCAAGGACACAGCATCTTCCTCCAACATTACACCAGAGGAAGCCATCCTCAAGTCAAGAATCTAATGCTTGTTGGAGTTTAGTTCCCGATGAATTCAATTCCTCACGGAGCAGAGATGAAGCGAAAGTGGTAGTAATAGGATATTGATGAGATCTCGGCATCACTGATCTAAGCCCACCAGCGTCACAGCTTGGCACAGGGCTGTCACTAAACTGAACAAGGCACAGCAATGCTGAGCTTATGCATCTGATACCCGAGATACACAATGCACTGACCTAATGCATATCAGTATTGTACCGCAGCTTGCATGAATCAA
>CM050218.1:6722500-6725000 GCA_027475355.1 Coilia nasus | reverse complement strand
CCAGTAAAGCGTGATTGTGTTTTTGGCTGTTCGCATCGAGAGAGAGCTATTGCTAGTCAACTACGAAGCTAGGTGTTTTTCCTTGTATTTTGTGCAGTGTTCCTGGAGTCTGACAGTCAGTACCGATTAGCATGTTACCTGGTCTGTATAGACGTTCTTAAATTCTTTATGTGGCAGTAATCGTAGACGCATCAAAGACGCACCAAAAGCACGAGAAGGGGTGGGGCAATGGATGCCAGAAGCAACTTGTAGTAGAAGTGGTTGCAACCGGTGTCTTTACAACAGGATAAGGACTGAAGCCCTTTAAACCTAAATAAAAGTTCAAGTACCCTAAATGACACACGCAACATCTGCCGTTCATCACACGTAAACACACTGAACCTGGGGTGTGTCAGATTACTCGTCTCTTTAGGTACTGTGTCAAGGAAACTGGCCTTTGTTATGCCTGCCTACCTATGTGTTGGGAAAGCTAGCCTTATATGGTGAGTTGAAGGACTTGCGTCGGAGTTCACGCTCCCGAGTTCCTCAAAACTGCCATAGTAATTGTACCGAGATGTCTAAAAGTGCGTCTTTATTAGCACAATTTTATGCTTTATTAATAAACATAAAGCTACACTGTCGATTTGTTAGTTGCCCGTTGTTTACTTTCGCACAGTAACATGTGAGTAAAGAATGAATGAAATGAATGAGTGAAGGAATGATTGAATGAAGGAATGAATGAATGAATGTGTGTCATCTGGGTGGAGTCTTGATTGATGGCATTTTCCACGGTGACATTCTAGCAGGGTAGTTGTAAAGCAAAGCATTCCAAACAGTTGTCAGTTGTGGTCTTTGTGTGTGAGCTTCAGCTAAAATTAAGGCATTTTGATTGTCATCCAAGAGTTACTATATTATAGCTGTGAAACTTTGCAAATGAACGGTTTGGAGGTGGGGTGGAATCTGTTTCCCTAAATATAGAACCACATTTTGTTGGTGTCTGTTGTCTGGCTGTTTTTTTTTTTTCTTTTCTTTTTTTTCCTGAGCAACACGATTAGGCTAAACGTGTTAGTGAATTCCCCAGTCGCCACACGCATCCTCAATTTGTCTCAGCTGAGTCTGGCTATTGTCTGTGAAAAAGACACAAAACCTAGTTTGTCATAGACCTAGTTTTTTTTTTTTTTTTTTTTTTTGAGAAAAAATGTGCGTTCGTGGTGTGGGGTGATATTAACATCTCAACTACACAGACCCCATTTAGATTTAAAGCTGGCAGCACCCAGTGGCAGTGCCAACTGGCAAGCCCTCCAGCCATTACAGTGGGTGTGACCTGTCCTCCTGTCCCCCCCCCCCCCCCCCCTTTTTCCCAAGCGTGACCAACCCCTGTCCCGTGTATCTCTGTGGAGTGACTGGCAATCCCACGACGGGTCAGCAGCGTTGCAATAGCAGGCCTGTCCCAAATTACTTGGCATTTCCTGGATGCCTTGACCGTTAGCTTTTGTTTGGCTTTGGGGTTGCTACACCTCTCTGATAAGCCACTGAACTCAAGGTTGCTCAGCGGAGCTGAGTCACTCGAGACGGCCTTTGTTCCTGCTCGCAGGCATTTTGTGTCTAGCCAAAGTCTGCACCGCTTTGTCATTATGATGTCATCACAACCCAGGGCGTCAGACAGAAGCTGTCATCAAAAGGCAGGGATATACGCGCATTCCACAAAATGATGTCACTGTGAACGCTGTGAGCCATAGGCTGTCACTTGGTGACGAGTCCCCCCTTCACACGCACGCACACACACACACACACTCTCACACACTCACACACAGGCCTGTATAATGGTAAACCAGCATGAAGAACAGCATGCTCATAGAACTGTCTTCCACTGAGCACCATGAGCAGTGCGCCTAATTCTCAGCGATGCTTTCTAGTGACCTGTACTTTGGAGAAGTGTGTTTGACAAAGGAATAACTGTAAATGCTGTTGATGGCCAATGTTGAGTCCCTTGTGGCATCTTGTGTTGTTAGTTACGGCTTCTGTTTTGGGTGTTGTCAATCACACAGGATGATGTCTCCCCCACGCAGTCGGTTCCTCTTTATGACTGCAGGAACACGCATCCTGCCCCATCACAGGAAAGAGCTTATTTCACAAACTGTGCCATACTGTGTGTAAGAGTGTGTGTGAGTAAGAGAGTGTGTGTGAGTAAGAGAGTGTGTGTGAGTGTGTGAGTGTGTGTGTGAGTGTGTGAGTGTGTGTGTGTGTTAGAGTGTGTGTGTGTTAGAGTGTGTGTGTTAGAGTGTGTGTGTGTGTGTGAGTGAGAGAGTGTGAGTGTGTGTGTGTGTGTGTGTGTGTGTGTGTGAGTGTGAGTATGTGAGTTAGTGTGAGTGTGTGTGTGTGAGTGAGAGAGTGTGTGTATGTGGGAGTGTGTGTATGTGAGTGAGAGTGTGTGTATGTGAGTGAGAGAGTGTGTGTATGTGAGCGTGTGTGTGTGAGTGAGTGAGACAGAGAGAGAGCAGTGTGTTCGCTGAAACTCATG
>CM050218.1:6627500-6720000 GCA_027475355.1 Coilia nasus | reverse complement strand
GAGGGGAAATGAGCGCTTGTTCTACGCCGACCCGCGAGGCCTGCTGTAGTGGATCCAGCTTAATATCAGTTCTTCTCAGTGCCCTGGCCTCTGCTCTCAGAAGTCATATATTTTCTTTTGTCGGTCTATTAATTTCTTATTAACTGACCTCAGGCCACGAACCCATGACTGTCATTATTCAATGCTGTTGCATATTGTATCTCCCCGTGGGAGTGAATCAGAGATGAAGGTTTCGAAAGTGAAGTGTAATCTTGGCCCGTCCGTTCTTTTGGCTGCGCTCTGTAAATATTTCATCGAGGCACTCCATTGCATTAGTCAGTCGCCTGGCTGAAATAAACAAAGTAGGGGAGTTTTTGAGATGCATGCCTGTGTGTGTGTTTGTGTGTTTGGGCGTCTGTGTGTGTGTGTGTGTGTGTGTGTGTGTATGCGTGTGTGGCTCTGTCAGGACCAGGGTAAAACTGGCAAGTATAGAGACCGAGGAGGGATGCATTATTATCTAATCTACAACATAAGGTTATTTGCTGACCTCCATGTTGAGACAGTCTCAGGGAAAGGACATTTTTATGGGTGTGAATTCGAAGGCCTTTCCCATAGTCAGTGCTCCAGCAGACCCAGGACTCATGCTAATTTTAGCCAGCTGTGGCTGGAGAGCAGCAGTGAGAGTAGAGGAGAGGGGCTAGTCGCTAATCAAGCGGAGAGCTCGCTCGCTCACGAGCCAGCCCAGGCCTTGGCGAAGGGCAGGACATAAGTGGTGCAGACTGGAATTTTCCACCATTCCCGATTCTCCATTTCTGATTTTCGGTTTCATCTGCATTACTGGAATACTTTACACTCGCTTGCCAGGTCCTGCCTCGACACGACTGAAGCCTGAGTTGCAGTTAAATGAAACATGAAATGTGCTTTTTTTCTTGGGGGGAAAAAAAAAACTTGAACATGAAAATATATATAACCCACTGGACCAACTCTCATTACTCTCTTTGAGACGCAGAATACAAAGACTTTAAAGCTGTTTAAACCATACCCTCTTTTTTGGAACCAACAACACCCTTTATACAAAAAAAGACACCCTGAGCCACACTGATGATCACAGCTATGAATCCTGAACAGCGAATTGCAGATACCCATGGTATCTTTTTTGCCTCCCTGCTCACACACACACACACATGCACACACATGCACACAGACACACGCGCACGGACACACACACACACACACATGGATGCGCACACACATGCACACAGACATACACACACACACACACAGACATACACACACAGACATACACACACGCGCACACAGACACTCACAGGGACACGGACACACACACACAGACATACACACAAACACACAGACATACACACACACACACACACACACACACACAGACATACACACACACACAGACATACACACACGCGCACACAGACACTCACAGGAACACGGACACACACGCACACGCACACGCACACGCACACACACACACACACACACACACACAGCTTGCTGCGGCTGCCTCTGGGCCTCGTGTAGCTTTATCGGCCAGTATCAGTCACAACAGCCAGCCTTAATCCACTCTGATGGGACATGACACGCCGATTGAGCTGCAACAACAAGGCCGCCACTCAGGTTTCGCCCCGCGCGACTCTTGCCCAGCCGCTGAACCCCACTCGCCCTGTCCAGCCACGTTGTGCCTTCTCTGAGAGCTTAGATCAGGTCCAAAAATCCAGCCTGACCCTACCCAAGCCCTTGCACAATTCTGTCTGTGCCCGCCCGCCCTGGCCTGGCCCCATTAACTGTCATCATGAGCCCGAGCTGAAGTTAAACTCCACATTTTTTAAGTAAGTGGACTGTTAAGATTGATATTTTGCTGTGCTACATTTAACATTTGTGATTATCACATTGTAGCTTTATGCAATCGATAAAAAATGTGGGTTAGCTGTGGGGCAGCTGTGGCCTAGTGGTTAGGGAGTTGGTCTTGCAATCGGAAGGTTGCCAGTTCAAATCCCACCCTACCCATGGTTGAGATGCCCATGAGCGAGGCATCTAACCCCACACTGCTCCAGGGACTGTAACTGAAACCCTGTAAATATCTGTAAGTCTGGATAAGAGTGTCAGCTAAGTGTAATGTAATGTAATGGTTACAGGCCGATTATCACGAGGCCAGCTTAGGGAAAGTGGTGGGAAATCTTGCCTAGCTTGGGCTGAGGGCTTGGCCAGAGAATCTACCTCGCCTGGGCTCCGTCTCTGACACCCCCCACCCCCTCCTTTCCCTGCGTATGTCTCCTCCCACTTCAGAATAAACACGTGGAGCGAGTGAGACGCACCACACTGCATGGCCCTTATCTCCCAGGGCTGTGCACAGGATGGGTGAGGCCCTGTATGTAGCAAGGCCTTCTGGTCCTCACGTCTGCACACATACACACACACACACACACACTCACTCTCAATCAGGCCGTTGTGAAACTGCTCTTTGGCAAACGAGTAATGAGGACGCCTACCCTGGGTGATTGAGAGCTCTCCCGTTCGGATGGCGGCCTCTGAAGGCATATGTCTGCAGCACTGGGATGGTGTGACCGACTGTGATAAGGCTTTTCTGCCTTCCTCCTGCAGAGTTGGACGGAGCCCATAGGAGATAGACACCCACACCAAATGGCCTGCTTAGCCCTTGTACCAAGCAGTCGCGGTTCTATGTGCCATACACTGTCATAAGGTAATACAGAAGATAGATGCAAATCCAATCCTGTATGTTACATGAAGGTTTTTTTGTTTGTTTAGGAAACCAGAAAAGACCACAAATCTTTGCGCGCATCCCAGGTAAAAAGTGTTCACATTAAGTCCAAGTACAGTGTGCAGACCCATTTTTCTTAGATTCATTCTTTTCTTTTTAGAAAACCACATTGTTTCAAATGGTGAGCAAATAGAGTCGCGCAGAGACGCTTCAGGATGTATAATTCAGTTTTGACGAACTCTCGCTTACTCGCGTAGCGTGCTTGGGTTGGCTATGTAACGACACTGAGAGCATGAATCCATATGTGGTCAGGAGGCCGAGCGTACAGTCTGACTGTGTAAGGTAATCACAGAAAGGAGGAGGCAGGGGGGGGAGGTGGGCTGCGGGAGATTTTTTGGAGGCTGAGGTAACGTCAACATCTTTAACAGCAAACACGTGTGAGGTAAATATTTGAGCGAGCCCGTGGCCGTAGCATTCTCGGGGGCCCATTGCTCGCATGAGGTCGCCGCCGCCGCCGCCACCACCGCTGCCACCACCGCTGCCACAAGTGCTTAAGCGTTTCGAGCCGGAACCCCACAGGCTGACCCGAGAGCCCCGTGCTGAGGGGGGAGGCTGTTTAGCCTGGTAAACCAGCCCCTCGTACTTCATTTCATTTCGTACAGAGGGTCTGGACCGGAATTTCTTGAGGGTCATTTAGTCGGCCCCAGCAGAAACGATTTCTTCCTGGAGGTGTGGACTCTGCTGAAGTTTAAAACAAGTGCCTCTGCCTTTAACCAATCGCTAGCGCCTGGTCGTCACATATGCAATTAGCGTACTTACGCACTACAATTCAAATGTAGCACACAAGGTCAACGTAGCAGCTCATGAACACACCCTCTGTTCGCTGATTGGATCGGAGTTGCTCAGACTGCTTACATGCTCCTCAACAGATTCCGGTCCAGACCCTCAGTACAAAATTATATGAAGTACGAGGGGCGGGTTTACCAGGCTAGTCCAGACCCTCTGTACAAAATGAAATGAAGTACGAGGGGTGGGTTTACTAGGCTATAGCAATGCCAGACCCTCTGTACAAAATGAAATGAAGTACGAGGGGTGGGTTTACCAGGCTAGGAGGCTGGAGGGGGCCGCTGTTTTACACATGACCGCAGCTGCTTTGGGGTGCATCTCCCGCCTCCCTCCTGAATCATCAAGCAACCAGCGCCATTATGTGGCAGAGACAGTGTCTGAAATGATAGGCTACAAGTTGCTCTTGGTTACCGTAGTGGCTGTGCAATGACGCTTGCAGAGACACACTGGCTGCTTGGCATTCTGTTGTGCTGTTGAAGGGGGGGGGGGGGGGGTGGATTTACTGTGCAGAGTGCATTCCCAAGGCTTGGGCCTAGGCTACTATTATTGGGGGTTCTTGCACATTGCATTTGGCAGATGCTTTTATCTGAAGTGACTGACAATTAAGGGAAAATCAGACTGTGGCGCTTGCCACATCTGGGGACAGATTTGACCCAAGAGAGTGGTCTTCACCAAAGCCTAAACAGTAGACTAGATGGACTTTATAGTGCTGTGATGTTAAATTTTGTTTTATATTATATGTTTTATATTTACTAGGTAGATTCTTGTAAACACCGAACACAAAAACACAGGGTATATTCTCACTGTGGTACTTATTTCATAGCTCACTGGGAAAGTTTTGTGGCAGACAGGGCTTATTTAATCCCCAAACCGCCGCATAGCATTGTTCTGTCCTCAGCCACTTAATTCCTCCAGTCCATTTAGATTTCACCCATACGGTAATGTAGTCTGTACACTATACAGTTTTCCTGAAATGAGATCATAGGATATCGTCTTGCTTACATTGCGCTAATACATCATAATAAATTTAATTGTAACCGTCGAATCACGACGGGTATCGTATTGCATCACCAGATTCTTGCCAACGCACACAGGGGAGAAACCCAACCTGACTTGACATGCACGTCTATTTCACATTCCCTGCGAGTACACCAATAAAAATCATTATGCGTGTAGCCGTCACAGTTTGCACAGTGATATCAGCCATGTAAGGAAGTGAAAGGGGAAACATGTGAATGTGCTTTGGGGGAAAGGTTACTCTAGCTCCCTGCATACCTACCTTGCTGGGTCGCTTGTGTGTCTGATCTTTTTTTTCTGGTTTGCCTTTTTTGCTGCTCTTTCTCTCTCTCTCTCTGTCTGTCTCTCTGTCTGTCTGTCTCTGTCTCTCTCTCTCTCACTCATTTTTACTTCTCTGTAGATAAGCCTTTATAGAGATTGTAAAGACTCTACCTGGGACTGTTAAAAGCAGCATTGTATGTCTGCTGTGACAAAATAGTCTGTCATAGCAGCCAGCAAAGGCATGCTAGGAGCAGTTCATGCATTTCACTTAGAAAAAGAAAACCCTACGCCCTCAGGTTGCAGATATACCGCAGTGTTTACCTGCCTGGTTTTTCTGACCTGGAGAACATGGTTTGTCTGACCTGGAAGAGAGTGTTTTTTCTGACCTGGGAAAGATGGTGGTTTTTGTGACCTGAAAAAGATAGCCTGGTGTTTTTTCTGACCTGGCAGAAAGACTGGTTATTCTAACCTGGAAAATATCTTTTTGTTTTTTGTGGTAGTTTGTCATATCACAGTTCGAATGCAAGTCCTGTTACCCGACGCTGATTCTGCAAGGGCACTTTTAATTTTCAGTTTTATTTCTGGTCTGTAAATTAAAAACCTGTACTACTAGGCTGTGTTGTTGCAGCATAGGTGTATTATTGATGCATTCACTGAAGCCAGAAGATGACATCATCGTTCTAACAGGGCTCAGTTTGAGGGTTGGTGTGTTGTTACACAAAGTGCGAATAAATTCCTCTCTAAGGAAGAGAGGTGCTTTTGAAAAAAAAAAAAGAAAAAAAAAAACAGGATGTACTGGTCAAAGAGTTCATGATCAGTTGACGTCGATTCCAGGAAGTGTTTTTAGATTTCACTCCTTTTTTGGCCACCTAACTCTGCCGCCATTACACGTACACATACACATACATACATACTCTGGGCAGTGTGAGTAGAGGGAGGTTATAATATTCAGTGAACCGTGTAATTGGTTTATACTTGTGCACTCGTGGCACAACACCCTTGTATGATATTTTAAGGTCATCTGCCCAACCAGTGAACCAGCAATACAGAAGGCCACAAAGACAAAAGAAAATTCTGGAACGGTCTGTCATATTTTGCGGGTGAAAGTGTACAACACATAGGAAAGAGACGTTTGATTTTTTATTTTTTTTTACTTCATCTATTACTTTTGCTTTTTCTCCAGATCTCCGCAATCAACATGGCTGACTCCAGCAGCAGTAAGCCTTTTGTGGTCACGTCGTCACTGTCACTCAAGGTGACCGCACCCTCTTTTTACAACCAGCCAAAGAAGTTCGCCTCGGTCACGCCGCCACGCCCCAAAGGGCCGACCACCTCCTCGTCGGTCAGCACAGGCGTGATTGGTCGAGTGGGAGAGATGCCACCACCCCCACCTGCATTCTGTGAGGGTAAGTATTTACACACACTGTATATTTGTTACTTTCACATTTTAAGTGGATTACTTTTTAAATGTAACAGTATTCTTTATCCATTACCTGAATTCACATGTATTAATCGAATTCACAGAACTGATTTGAGACTCTTGAATTTTAGATTAGGGTATGAATTTGAGTTATATTTTAAAGTGAAGTGGGACGGAGAATTCTTGCACAGGCCTGGCTCACAAAATGAGAAGCGGGTGTGTTTGGTACTCATAACGGTGGCCATCATGTCTTTATATGACACACAAGCTCTGGGTCTCTGGCTGCCTCACACAAGCTAGGCGATGTAGTTCAGAATAAAACCATCTTTCATTTGAACTTCATTTGTAGGTTTGTGTGTGTGTGTGTGTGTGTGTGTGTGTGTGTGTGTGTGTGTGTGTGTGTGCGTGCGCGTGTGCGTGCGCGTGTGTGTGTTTGATGGCCATAGCCCATTGGCCAGTGCATAGGTAAACAGCCAGTGTGTGTGTGTGAGAGATGGATCGCTGGCGCTGGGCCTATGGTACAATCAATCTGGGCGGTGTAGGTGGCACGTAGCGAGGCCTCCGTAAATCACCGCAGCGCTCCGCTGTGTCGGCGGGTTTATTAGCGTCGAGTGGGGCGGCCCGGGGTCTCCTCCGCAGTGACGCCGCTCGCTGTAGCGAGGGAACGAGCGCTCGCTCAGAATAGCACCTACTACGCGCCCTCGTTTTCACCCACATTAATCCTGCAGCAGCCAAATTAGGCTCTCTCTTTTTTTCAAACCACTGATATCTATTATGGACAGAGTTCCGTCCAAGAACTAGGCTTTAGCTTGGTTTGGTAGTGTTGCCTGAAAGAAGAGCTGTGTTGATGGAGATTGTGTGTGTCTGTGTGTTTATATGTGTGTGTCTTTGTGTGTGTGCATGTGTTTATGAGTGTGTTTGTGTGCAACTGTGTGTGTGTATAGTTGTGTTTGTGTATGTGTCTGTCGGTGTGTGTGTGTGTTTATATGTGTGTCTTTGTGCATGTGTCTGTTTATAAGTGTGTTTGTGTGCATCTGTGTGTGTGTGTGTGTGTGTGTCTAGTCGTGTTTGTGTATGTGTCTGTCGGTGTGTGTGTGTGTGTTTATATGTGTGTATCTTTGTGCATGTGTCTGTTTATAAGTGTGTTTGTGTGCATCTGTGTGTGTGTGTGTGTGTGTGTGTGTCTAGTTGTGTTTGTGTCTGTGTCTGTCGGTGTGTTTCTGTGTGTGCGTGCGTGTGTCTGTTTGGGTGCGTGTGTGAAATCCTGTGCGCTATCACAAGGTGTTATTTGGAGTGCGGAGGCAAGTGAGGGCATGGCTACAGTGTGAACTGTGAAACGAGGTGTATTATAGTATTTTGCTAGCTAAATCTCCGCCCTGAAGACTGGCATAATTGGCCTGGAGAATGTCCCACTAGACAGCGCGCAGCTAGTCGCAGCTTGTCCCGCGGCGCACAGGTCGCCACTTTTTATCTGATGGTCGTCGCGGTCACACAGTCACTAAACCCACACAACCGGTATGCAGTGCGTCGTCATTAAGCTGGGTCAGAGGAAATGGCATGTTTATCCATTATGTAGCCACTGTTGTATAAGACAGTATACACAAGAAAAGAGAAGGGGGATAGGCAAACAATCTGTCTGTCTCTGTCTGTGTCTCTGTCTGTGTGTGTCTCTTTCTCTCTCTCTCTCTCTCTCTCTGTCTCTCTGTCTGTCTCTGTACCTCTCTCTCTCTCTCTCTCTGTCTCTCTCACTCTCTCACTCTCTCTCTCACACACAAACACACACTTCACACACATACACAATCTCACACAGACACACAGAGAACTTTTAAGGCATTGTTGTGCAATTTGTGGTTTTCTTGTTCTTGGCCTCCTGTTTACAGTTGGGAAATGGATGTCGTCATGCACACCCTTAGCTGTGTTGACCTTGTGTGAGGGCATGTTGTCAAATGCAGAATTTAGGACCTTTTTTGTTTGTATTGTTTTTGTTTTTTGTTCTTGATATGTTTTGTTTGTGTACCTGCGTGTTGTGCTATTATGATTTCTGTTATGATGGGTCATGGCGTTAATGCTCGCCCCTCCCACCTTATCAGATTTCCCTCCCCCTCCTCCGCCATTGGATGACTCGGAGCTACCTGCCCCACCCCCGGAATGTGCATCCACGCCCCCTGCATCCGATGCCCCTCCCCCCGCATTCCCTGAGCCTCCCCCTCCAGTTGTGGAGGACCTACCTTTCCCAGCACCCCCAGAAGACGTCACCCCTGACCCCTCGGAACTCTCCCCCCCTCCCCCTCCTCCTCCCCCTCCCCCACCCCTCCCTACGTCAAACTCCACCAACAGCAATCAGGTAAGAAAACAAACAGCCATCCACCCACACATGCACGTAAATACAGACACAACTGCTCAATGGAGTTATGCAATTTTCCTGCTTTTTGCGGTTTGTATCAGCAGGGTGGGACTAAAAAGCATCCTGCTAAAGTTATGAGAATGCGTTAAGTACAGTGTAGCATTGCAGTTAGAGCCTACCAATATACATGCAATAAAGCTTACACCCCCACACCCCCACAGAGAAAAGAGCGCCTTTCATTTTCACCTCTTTGAGACCTAATTTGTCCTTGTAGCCAAGTTCATATTGCTCAAAATTGACATGGTGATGAGTCATAACTTTTTCTTTGGTATAAGGAACTTTATTATTTTGACTTCACCGGGTTTTTAAATTGCTTGCAGGAAGCTGCAGGTATTAGAATGTCGAAAAACACTGCACTGATCATAAGACACCTGTCCTTGTTTCTCTGTGTGCCTTTGCTGTCGCTGTTTTGGCTTCAGTTGATCACTAAAGAATGCAAAATATGTATATGGGTATATTGAATGCAAAACAATGCATATGTGTGTTTTGCGTCTTGTATTTGTGTACGCATGGATGCCACAGGTGTAGTGTGATAGTGTGAGACGCTGTAGGCTCAAACAGTTCTGTCAGTTCTTGCTGCTTCTCAGCTTTCCATGGCTAGAAATAATACTATTCATATTTCTGTTGTCTTTAACAATTCAGTCACATCGGGTGGTATCAGGTAATTATATGTCCTGGGATGTTTACAATACAAGCCTGTTTTATATCCGCCCCACCACTCTCTCTCTCTCTCTCTCTCTCTCTCTCTCTCTCTCTCTCTCTCCTCTCTCTCTCTCTCTCTCTCTCTCTCTCTCTCTCTCTCTCTCTCTCTCTCTCTCTCTCCTCTTCCTCCCTCTCTCTCTCTCTCTCTCTCTCTCTCTCTCTCTCTCTCCCTTTATCTCTATGTCTCCACACTCCCTGTCCTGCCATACACATAATCATCCTTCTCCATATTGCTTATTTATGCACTTCCATAACATCTCTTTATCCCCCATTGTTACCCCCTTCCCTCCCTCCCTCCCTCCCCCTCTCTCCTCCCTCCCTCCCTCCCTCCCTCCCTCCCTCCCTCCCTCCCTCCCTCTCTCCCTCCCTCCCTCTCTCTCTCCTCCCTCCCTCCCCTCCCTTTCTTTCTTTCTTTCTTTCTTTTCTTTCTTTCTTTCTTTCTCTCTCTCTTTCCTTTCTTTCTCTCTTTCTTTCTTTTTTTCTTTCTTTCTTTCTTCTTCTTTCTTCCTTCTTCTTCCTTCTCTCTTTTTCTCTTTCTCTCTTTCTTTCTTCTCTCTCTCTTTCTTTCTTTCTCTCTTTCTTTCTTTTTTTCTTTCCTTCTCTCTTTCTCTCTCTGTCTTTCTTCTTTCTCTCTGTCTCCCCCCTCTTTCTGTGTCTCTTTGCAGAGGCTTATGGAGAAACAGACAAGCTTTGACAGACAGCTTGACTCTCTGACTGATATGCTGTCACAGATGGAAACCAAAGGTCCCTTTAATCCCAAGGTACTCCAGACAGACCCAAGTATTTGTGGTGTTGTCATTGCTGTTGTTGTTTTCATTTCTTGTTGACATTCCTGTTGACATTCGTACCTTTGTGTTTCTTTCACAGCTACCCAGTCAGCTTGCCTCGGCTCCAGCACCCAAACCGGCGGGACCTCTCCCACTGCTCCCAAACCCTCCCTGTCCTTCCTCCCGCCCCCCGAGCTGCAGGACCGTCCCCTCCCGCCCCCTGGGCCGAAGAGCTCCGGGCCCGGACCACGAAGCGGGAGGCCAATCAAAGCCCAGTGTCTGCTCCCTCTCCTGCTCAGCCATGGCCAAAGCTCCGTCTCCTGCCCTACCATTGGCCAAAGCCCCGTCTCCTGCGCCACCATTGGCCAAAGCCCTCGTCTCCTGCTCCACCATTGGCCAAAGCCCCGTCTCCTGCTCCACCATTGGCCAAAGCTCCATCTCCTGCTCCACCATTGGCCAAAGCTCCATCCCCTGCGCCCCCACCGATGAAAGCTCCAGCCCCGGCCACAGCGCCCAAGTCCTCTTTCCCCCCCTCCAGCCTGTGTCTTTCACCTCAAAACCGGCCAACCCCCTCTGCCGGGTCATGGGGGTCCCAGTCCTGCACCAGCGCCTTCAACACTCCCAAACCTACCCCGTCCAGCTCCTTCACTCCACCCCCTCCTCCGGCGGCCCCTACCCCTCCTGCAAGCACACCGGCTGCTCCGGCTGTCAATCATTCCAAACCTTCTCCCATTGGCAGTCAGGAGAACCTGAGCCAGCCCTTTCCCTATACATAGTGATGTTAGCCTGTGACATCACCTGCCTCCTCGTCCAATAGCCAGCCAGCAAGGAGTCCTGCTAAGGTATAAATATGGCATTGTGACCATCTAAATAACTTTAACATAAGCTGCTGAAACTTTTTTTTTATAGGAAAACTTTATAGCTTTAGTCCATAAAGGTTTTAAAAGCTAGCCGTAATAACTGGCCAGTCACAGACTTAATGACGTGACCACTTTTCTTCATCTTTTAACAAGTGCTAGACAAGGAGAATGTCTTGCAGTAAAGGCTACCATTAATAGCATCTATTCAATTTTGATGTCCTTTAGTGGAAAGAAAAGCAAGGGCAACTTTTGCTATTCTTTATTCAATCCACAGGCTGTCTGATGTATGTGATGTCTAGTCGAGACATTTAAGTGATGAAGTGTAATTGTAGTAGTTCAGACCTTTTTCAGGTGTATCTCCCTTGACAATAGATTTCTCTTTTCTGACTGGCTGATGAAGTGGGAATTATGTCCAGGGAACTGGTCACCTCGTCGGCGGTTATCCCTTACTCGTTTTCTCTACGTTGCTCCTGGGCTTACAGTTCTGTGTTGTCTCCTCCTCTTGTCCGCAGTCGCCTGGAGGGATTGGAGGAGCGCCCCTGACCATGCGGGAGGTGGAGGAGCTGGAGAGGCTGACCCACGACTTCATCAAAGACATGGACACACACGCTCCTGTCATAACCTCACCCCCCACAGGTACACACACACACACACACACACACACACACGCTCCTGTGATAACCTCACCCCTCACAGGTACACACACACACAGACGCTCCTGTCATAACCTCACCCCCCACAGGTACACACACACACACACACATACACACACACACACACACACATACATACACACTCCTATGATAGCTTCACCTCCCACAGGTACACACACACACATTCCTATGATAGCCTCATCCCCCCCAGGTACACATACACACATATATACAAATACATACACACTCCTGTGATAACTTCATCCCCCCACATGTATACACACACACACACACACACATTCCTGTGATAACTTCAACCCCCCATACACACACACCAACATACACATCTGCATATACATGTTCTTTTCAGCGCACACATTCATCCACAGATACATGCATGCATCTACCACACCCACACAGAAATCTGCACACTCACATACTACATATTTTAGCATATATTCCTTTCAAAACAAAGAGACCATCACATTGTATCTCTCTCCCACACACACTCACACAAACACTTTAACATATAACCCACAGTTTCCAGGCAAAGAATGCACTGACTCCCAAACACAGACACACACACACACACACACACACACACACAGGCACATGTACACACAGACACACACACACACACACACACACACACAGTCCAGGCAGTGGTGACATGCTTGTTGTTTATATCGCGCGCCCCCCCCCCCCCCCCAGCCTCCCCTCCCTTTCCCCCTCCCCCCTTCTCCTCCACCACCTGGTCCCCATCTATCTGTTGTCTCCTCCTATCTAAATGACCAATCTGTGCTATCGTGTGGGGACATGCTTGTTCTCCTCTCCTCTTTCTGTGCCCCCCTCCTCTCTCCTCTCTCCTCTCTCCTCTCTCCACTCTCCGTCCCGCTGTCTTTGTGTTGTAATGGCCTCTCTTCGTCTCTGTCAGGGACTGCTGCTATGTGATGGGATTGCCTGGCCCCTGCGAACACCATACACAGAATGTTAGGGACCCTGCAGTGGGTCTGAGATGTAAGAGAGAGAGAGAGAGATGGGAAGAGAGAGATGCAGGTCTGTCACAGCAGGTCCCCACAAAAGCTACAACTAGTCCAGACACATCAGTAGCAGCAGGCACTGACATGGGCTGGAGTTGCTTTGGCTTCGCAGACTAGGCTAGCAAAAAGTCCTCCAACTTACAAGTAACCACTATGGATAAGACACTATAATACTGTAGAGAAGTCAAAATGTTGATTTTGTTTACTAAGGATGGGTTTTTGTGTAATTTGTGTAAAAAGAAGTTTGTGTTTGTGTGTGTGAGAGAGAGGGAAAACTAGCATCATATTCTGGCTACAGTGGGATAGTACACACATATCTACGAGGAGACTGTTTCATCAGGTACGGATTATACGGGATTGCTCTATTTTTTAATGTTATGTCTGATCCCTGACGTCTGTTATGGGAAAGTGGAATCTTTCCATAGCTGAATAGTCATCAGGCTTGGTTTCGAGGTTTTCTTTTGTTTTGTTTTTCAGCTAGCCAAGCATTCTCTGTGAGTACAGTGTACACAAGTCTTGATGACCACAGATACGAGAGGAACATTAGGGAGCTGGAGCGAATAGAGAGAGGATGTTCCACTAGAGGACATTGTCTCTGACATGCGACATCCCTGAGAAATTACACGTTGGACCAAAGCAAAGTGCTGCCTGTCCTGCCAAAGCCATTCATCTTAAACTAATTATGATCCTCTGGAGTGCAGTTATGCATGTGGACACGCTTTGCGTTGTAGTGCTTAAATCCTAGACAGATGTGATCGTACATGTTCCCAGTCTCCATGCGCTGCAAGCATTTGGTGTGTGTGTGTGTGTGTGTGTGTGTGTGTGTGTGTGTGTGTGTGTGTGTGTTTGTCTGTCTGTAAACATCTGCTTTGCTGTGTGAGGTCATTGGGACAGCCAAGCCTGCAGGGTATACCAGCACTGTTTGTGTTGTGTCTTCTTGCTGTCAATCAGTATGTGCATTCAAATGGATGGACAAAAGGGAAGAAATAATCCGTTGTCTCTCTCTCTCTCTCTCTCTCTCTCTCTCTCTCTCTCACTCACTCTCTCTCTCTCTCTCTCCCTCTCTCTCTCCCTCTCTCTCTCCCTCTCTCTCTCTCCCTATAACAGAGCAGTGTATCAGGTTACAATGTTGTAAAGCTGTAGTGAAGAAGACCCACTGTGCTCTGTATTATTACAATTTAATTACAAATGCTGAATTAGTCCCTTTATAAAGATGTCTATGTCATTTGCCTCAGGTCTTTAAACAAAGTGTAAGAAATGTTAAACCAACTCTAACTCTGTCTCTGTCTGTCTGTCTCTCTCTTTCTTTTTCTCTCTCTCTCTCCCTCTCTCTCTCTCTGTCTCTTTTTCTCTCTTTCTCTCTTTGTTGCTCTCCCTTCCTCTCTCTCTCTCTCTCTCTCTCTCTCTCTCTCTCTCTCTCTCTCTCTCTCTCTCTCCCTCACATATTCTTTATCTGCAGAGGTGTGTGGGAAGTGTGGACAGGCTCTGTCTCGCACGCAGCCTGCGGTGAGGGCCATGGACAAGCTCTTCCACTCCCACTGCTTCTGCTGCATGTCGTGCCATCGCCCCCTACAGGGCATGCAGTTCTATGACCGCGATGGCACTCCTCAGTGCGAGGACTGCTATGTGGTGAGTTTACACAACTATGCACAAACACGCAGTGACAATGAACGTAAGGCAAAATGCTTTTCTGGGATATAAAAACAGACAATACAATAAGTTGTATATAAACACACTAAGCACAACAGAAATGTGATGCATTTTTAATTTGAAAAAAGCTTGTGCCCTTGAACACAATGTTTATATATATGACAGTTTGTTTTCTTCTTGAGTTTCTAAACTCTCTGTGGTGTGTGTGTCTGTCTGTGTGTGTGTGTGTATGTCTGTGTGTGTGTGTATCTGTGTGTGTGTGTGTGTATCTGTGTGTGTGTGTGTGTGTGTGTGTGTGTGTGTGTGTGTGTGTGTGTGTGTGTGTGTGTGTGTGTGTGTGTGTCTGTCTGTGTGTGTGTGTGTGTCTGTCTGTGTGTGTTGTAGAACTCTCTGGCGATGTGTTCCCGCTGTGGCGAGCGCATCACTGACCGCGTGCTGAAGGCGGTGGGCCAGTGTTTCCACGCCCACTGCTTCCGCTGCACCACCTGCAGCTGCAGCCTGGAGGGGGCGCCCTTCATCACAGATGACAATAACAACCCCTACTGCGTCAGCGATTACCACCGGTGAGCCGTCCGCACCAATCACACACGAGAGCGTCTCGCTTCAGATAGCAGAGCAGCAGGCTCACTCACCCCACAGTCAGCTGATGTGAGCCTGGCATTCCATTCCACTCATTTATAGGTCAACATAACATAGGTCAACAGTCCTTGCAAACCAGAGGCGCTAGACAAAGAAAAGTTCATTTAGGCACAGTCGGTTGTTAGTGTCCCCAGGGAGCAACAGGGGTGAGGAAAAACTCCCTGTTTGTTTGATTTGTGTAAATTCAGGAAGAAACCTCAGGAATCAGTGAGTAAAACTTCCTGTTTTTGTAGGAAGAAACCTCAGGCAGAACCACGTCCTCCAGGGGAGCCCATCTGCCGGGGCTGGTAACGGGAAGTCTCTGACTGTTTGAAGGGCCTTTGATCTGAGCAGGGGAGTCTGACTGAAGGGACTTTGGTCCGAGTAGTTAGGTATAGGCAAGATTGAATAGGTAGGTCTTTAGATGGAAGTATGCTGTTTTAGTAACTTTGTTGATGTGTGGTTTGAGGCTTAGGTCAGAGTCAAGGATGACACCTAGGCTAGTTACCTGTTCTCTGACATGTTGATTTAGGTTACCTAGACTGAGGAGGACAGCTTCACGTTTGTCTTTAGGGCCAATAAGTAGCAGTTCAGTTTTGTTTTCGTTTAATTTTAGAAAGTTATTGCTCATCCAATGCGTGACAGCTGACAAACAGGAGGTTAAAGACTGTAGAGCTGTGGTTTTGTTTGACTCAACTGAAATATAGAGTTGTGTATCATCGGCATAGCTATGAAAGTCTATATTATGTTTTTTAATAATGTTGCCCAGCGGTAGCATGTATAATGAGAAAAGGTGGGGGCCAAGACAGCTGCCTTGAGCAACACCAAAGGCTATGTCATGATTTTTAGATACATGATCTCCTATGCTAATATAGAATTGTCTTCCGTTGATGTATGATTCAAGCCATTTTAGTAAACCAGCCCCCCGTACTTCATTTCATTTTGTACAGAGGGTCTGGACCAGACACCGTCAGAAACAATTTCTTCCTGAAGGTGTGGAGTTTAAAACTGAAGTTTAAAACAAGTACCCTCTGCCTTTACCCAATTGCTAACTCCTGGTTGCTCCTATGCAATTAGCCTACCTACGCACTACAATTCAAATGTAGCACACAAGGTCAACGTCACGGCTAACGAACACACCCTCTGTTCGCTGACAGGATCAGCCTTGCTGGGTCCGACTACATGACCCTCAAGAGATTCTGGTCCAGAAATTAAGTACATTTGTGGTGCTTTGGCTAAGAAAATGCTTATCTGAAACTGCGTTTGTATATGCACTGACAGAGACTGACAGAGACTAATGCTATAATAATAATGATAATAATAATCTTGTATAGCACAATTCACACATAGCAGATGCAGCTCAGAGCACTTTACAGTTTGGCAAGGTCACCGCAAGACAACATTTCTTGCAGTCCAGTGGCACCGGAGCGGACGAACACAATAACAAAATGATGTAATGCCGCAATGCCCCGTTAATGTGGGCTCTTGCGTGACACAATAATGCAGTGTCACAACGACGCAATGCCCTGTTTATGCGGGCTCTTGCGTGGTGTAATAATGCACTGTCACAGCAACGTAACTGTCACAACAACGCACTGTTGCAACAATGCTGGGATTTCTTATTTCAAAAGTTAAAATGTGCATTATTAAATTGCATGGAAAGATGCTCAGTGAATAATGTATGTTGTTAACTGAATTTGGAGCCATAAACAACAACTAGATTTAGCTTGAAATTTGATTAGTCATTCAACTGAGGTATCCAAGGTTTTAACTATCATTGTTAAAGTTGTGAATAGGTAGCACTGTCTGAATGAGCGTCTTCACTCCCCAAGGAATACATGCTGCTGCTATTCAGTTTTACAGGGAAGGGAGTACAGCCTGAAATAAACAAGCCCATTATTCATTTTATCTCTCGCTTTACCTTCCTCCACCCCTCCCTCCTCTGTCTCTCTCTCCCTCCTTCCTTGTCTCTTCTTCTTCCTCTCTCTCTCTCTCTCTCCCTTTCTCTCTTTTTGTCTTGCATCTGTCTTCCTTCCTTCTCTCCCCTCTCTCTCCCTATTATTCTCTCCTCTCTCTCTCTCTCTCTCTATCTCTCTGTCTCTATGCCTTGCCTCTATCTCCCTCTATCAATCTCTCCCTCTCTCTCTCCCTCTCTCTCTGTCTCTCTATTTTTCTCTGTCTTGCCTCTGTCTTCCTTACTTCTCCCCCCTCTCTCTCTCCCTCCCCCCTCTCTCTCCCTCTCTCTCTCTCTCCCTCTCTCTCTCTCTCCCTCTCTCTCTCTCCCTCTCTCTCTCTCCCTCTCTCTCTCCCCCCTCTCCCTCTCTCCCTCTTCCTCCCTCAGGCGCTTCTCTCCTATCTGTGTAAGCTGCAATGAGCCCATCATCCCCGACCCAGGCAGCGAGGAGACGGTGCGGGTGGTGGCCCTGGAGAAGAACTTTCACCTCAAGTGCTACAGATGCGAGGTAACCTGTCGGGCTCCCTCTTTAGGCTCTAATAAATCAGGAACCAGTACTCTTCTGCACTGTCCATTCCTGTCCATGCAGCTTTTTTTATTTAACATCATTATTAGAGTGAGGAGGGTTAGTGGACCAAAAGGTTAAAATTCAGTAGCTCCATTCAAAATGGACAGTGTCAAGTTCTGAGCTATAGACCTTTGGTAATCTCCAGTGCACCTGTTTTAATTACATTACATTACACCACGCTTAGCTGACGCATCAGCATTTCAGCCATGGATGAGGGTGCAGGAGAGCACTAGTTGTTTACTACCCCACCCCCATTCTTCCTACTGGAATGGGATTCAAACCTATGATTTTAAGATGGAAACTCTTATTAGAAAAGACACTGCCACAGATTTCCTGTCTGTGCATATTTAATCTCATTTCTTGGGTTTTTTCCTTGTTTGCCTTATTCTCAGGACTGTGCCCGCCCCCTGTCTATAGAAGCGGATTCTGATGGCTGCTTCCCATTGGATGGCAGGATCCTCTGCATGAAGTGTCACACCCAGCGGGCCAAACAGGCTGCTCACTGATTGGCTCAGAGCATCAAAACTCAAACTTTGAAACCACATCCAGGCACAGGATTTCAGCCAGCTTCTCGATATGGCTTTGCATTAGGGCCGAGCGTGCGTGTGTGTGTATGTTTGTGTGCATGCAACTTTCTCTGCTTTGTGTATGTGTATTTCTGCACACACAATGTGTGTGTGTGTGTGTGTGTGTGTGTGTGTGTGTGTGTGTGTGTGTATGTATGTAACTCCAATGGCTGACTCGGAGCAGTGGTAATGTACTGCTTTTAGTCTCAACCAAGTGCTTCAACCCCCAGCAGTCTCCCTGCAGGGCCTGACAGTCCAGCATCGCTGTTTCAGCTGTGCCTACATCTCCCAGCATGACTTGCACAGGCGCTTGCAAACACCTAGGACAGAAGTAATGTTTAGAGCCTGCCCAGATCCTTTGGGGCAGTTTGGCAAATGTAGTTTGTTTGTTCATATGCACTTTGGAACTAGATGAAATCGATATGAGCGACACAATGCTTTCAGCCTTCGCTCCAGTTGCCCACAAAACATTGCAGTTGTCGTAACATGCTTATCAGGAAGTGCCCTCTCCTCTCCCTCGGATTAAAACCTGACGTAAGGAAACTAGTCTCCTTTCCACACTGTTGTCCAGTGTGTGCGTCTCCCGTAAGCATGCAGTGTGTGCTCCTAGTAAACACTTCGCTAGAGCCTAGTTTAAAAAACTGTATTAATACCCACTTATCCTTGGATGTAACGGTGTGCAAAAATGCTTTGTAACAAAGGATAGACACAGATGCATTAGAAGCCAATAGAAGAATCCTAGCAATGCGTAGGCGCACACTCTAGTGTTAAATGGCAAGCACAACAAGATGGTTTGGGATTGCACAATTCTGCTTTGCTCGTTAAACGATGACTCAAGCACAGGAGTAGTACCAGTAAAGCCTGAGTTGGCCGACTGTATTTTGATGAGGCTTTGAAAGACTGTAGAAAACGGTTAGAAACAAATACTGTTCGCACAGACAAAAGGCCTCTTTAAGTGATGGATGAGTATTTTCTACTAAGTGAACTTTGGAATTGTATTGGTGGTTTTTTAAAGGCTAAAGTGTACAGCTGTGTGAAGCTTGTATCTCACACATTTGATGACACATGAATGCTAGTAAGTGCATTAACAGGCAGAGCCACACGTGCTGTCTGGTTTTCTGTCACTCACTAATTTTGTTCCCTAGTTACAGCCATTCCCTTTTTTGTTTTTTTTTGTTTGTTTTTTCAATGCATTCACTCCTTCAAGGGAATTCTGCTATGATCAAGAACTTACAGCACAGTATTCATTGCTTCATTTCTTGTGTTTATCTGCTAGCAATGACTTAAGAAACACCACTATTTTCAGTTAATACCATTACTGTCTTTTTGAGTTAAAACTGTATTGTAGCTTATGTTTTTTCTAAATGTATCACTGTATTCCTATAAAAAACTTCTTTGAATCTTGATTATTTCCATTTATCTTTGAACGTATTAGTGTGTTGTTGTTTTCTTTTTAAAAAAAAAATCTTCCCTCATGTTGCTACAGTGATGAAACATTCTTTCCATTGGTGGTCATGCATGCAGATCACACGCCATGACCTGCATGAAAAAAACAGACATTCATATGAGTATCACATGACCAAAAGTCATATTCCATGGTGTTAAGTGATGCAATATTTGTATGGTTTCGTGTATGATGGGTTTTGTTGTGTGTGTGTGTGTTTGGTAAACTGTATTGCTTGCCACAGTTTGCATTACAGGGTGACCATCTCGTATTACCACAGAATGTTCTTGTGTGCCATCATGATCAATGGAAACGCCACTTTGCTTTTCCTCCTTTCTCTCCAAAGCATTTATTTAATTGCCACGTATTTGCCTTTTGTTGTGGGAATACAAATAAATATATATATAAATTCCTCTCTGATATGTGAATGTGTGTATGTTTACGTTTTGAATTATGCCAAATGTCCTGTCATGATCCATTTGTATTGTCTCTGACTTTTATTTTTATTCGGAAATAAAGAAAGGTTGGTTATCATGGGGCATGCATTGTCTTTTTTTCATCCAGTTACAGAATGTTTTTGAATCTTCTCCCTCCAAAAGGAGGAAAAAATATAGCTTTGTATGTTCTTAAAAGGGGGGAAAGTCATAAATAATGTATTTCCTTGCATGTGTGGTAAGATGTTATAAGTGGTAAAATAACAGTACCCCTGTATGTATGCGTATTTTGGCTACAGTAAAGGAAGAAGGAAGTGTGACGTGCGGTTGAACGTGATGCCTTAAACGCATGACGGCCTAGTAGTCGTCATTCACACGCTTCTGTGCTGCTATCAGACCTAGCCAGCCGCACATTTCTCAGAAAGCAGCCCCGCAGCTACGTGGGTGCGTGTGTTTGTGTGCCGGAGAGCAGCTCGGAGCGGGCAGTCAAGCAGTAGAATTGAGAGCCGCTTTTAGCCTCCTCAGCATATGTGGGAGAAAATGTGGACAAGCGCACACACACAAACAAACACACTTTATGGGTCTTACAGTTGGATAGTGTCTCAGGTGTTGAGTTGACTTGAATTTTCTTGTCTGAAAGGTTCCCCTTTGCTGTGTGCCTGCTAAGAATTTGAGACAGCATGACCCCCTGAGCCATATCTGAGCTCTGAACTAAATGATGGCAAGGACTGAGAGTGAAAGAGAGAGAGCGGGCCAGTGGGGAGGTCGGGTCAATGGGGAGGTCGTGTCACTGCGTTTATCTGCTCAAGGAGCAGGGAGCAGCGAGAGTGATTAGGGAGGATAGGAGGAAGAGGTGACAGAGAGACAGAGAGAGAGGGAGGGAGAAAAAGAACTATGAAGTCATCTTAACTGGAACCAGACCTCTAAAAGCAACAGGATAGAATAAAAAATGCAGAACATGACCATAGAAGATGGCCCAACCGCAATACAGGTACATCATCAACCATTGTTGCTTTTGTGAAATGATCATTGCACTTGTCCCTCTGCCTTTCCATTGCAAGTACATATTATATCAGGACTGAACTGACTCTTGTTTTTCTCTGAGTGTAGACAGTAATTACAGTTATTGTTTGCTGAACAACCGAGTATTTTCGTTTCAATGCTGTGTGTTCTTGTACTGTCATCTCCCGTGATTGTTGTTTATGACTGCTGTGTGTGTGTGTGTGTGTGTGTGTGTGTGTGTCTGCCAGGCCAGTGAACCTAAACGCGTTGTGTGGGGTAAGCGTGTCAAAGTTGTAGTGGTCCTCCTGGGATTCTTCATCTTCAGCACAACGATTGGGGTCGGACTGCTCTCCCTGAAGCAGTGGAACACCTCCACAGGTCTCCACCATCCAGCCAACAGTACAGCAGGAAAATATACAGCTCTGGACAAAATGAAGAGACCACTGTAAAATGATCAGTTTCTCTGATTTAACTATTTATAGGAATATTTCAAATTTCCAAATTCAACTGACACTGGAAAGGAATGGCTGATTTTAGATAAATTTGCAGTGGTCTCTTAATTTTTTCCAGAGCTGTATTTTACTCCATTAGTTTGTAGAAACAACTGTATGTATTTCTTTGAATGTTGAAATTGGCACTGTATAGTTTTACGGCATGATGGTGAGGTGCTGATTCTCTGTATGGTCCTTGTCCTCTCTCTCTCCTGTCTCTTTCTCTTGTTCTCTCTCTTTCTCTCTGCCCATCTTTTTCTCTCTGTCTCCTGTCTTCTTAAAGCACCTCCAGAGTGCCACTCTCCTGCCTGTCTGAGAGCAGCTGGGCGTTTCTTGACGGCCGCAGATCCTTTCTCCTCGCCGTGCGACTACTTTTTATTTACCTGCGGCTCGCCGGGAGCAGCACGGGGCAGACAGAGAGGCAAGAGCATCTCTCGCCATAGCAACAGCAGGGAGGGCGAGAGTTTGCAGGGAAGACGAGCCAGAGGGACAAAGACAGAGAGAATGAATGACACTCTGGATGAAAGCCTGCCAGACCGGCAGACACTTCTTCTTCAGTCCATTAGAGAGACACTGGGTGAGATCATTTATAATGCTGTCAGTCAGGACTTGCAGTCATCACGTCCCACTCCTCGACAAGTAAAAGTTCAGTTCCAGTTGGTCTAAAATGAAATAAGTAATTCATATCCATAACCTCAGTAATCGGTATCAATGGTATCAATAATATTGATCAACATTAGGCTTGTAGGAACTTTAAAAAATGTTTACACAGTTTACCCTCTTTGTCCTAACCAGAGACGTCTGAAGCGTTGGACTCTTTAGAGTGGAAGGCACTGCGTTTCTATCGCTCCTGCATGGATACGGACACCATAGAGAGTCAGGGCCCTGAACCGTTTCTCAAGCTCGTTCAACAGGTGAGTCAGCACTGAACACACACCTGTGATGTGTCTGTATGCATGCCAATCAGACATTACATCATCAGACGCACTGCTGTGGAGGGGGCGTTAGGATGACTCTAAGGGTCTAGCATTGACAGGGGGCTCTTTAAAGACATTTTTTATATTATTATTAATGGGAGGGAGGTCCTAAAATTGTATTCTTTAATCGGGCTCAAACTTTCTAGTGGTGCCAATGATGGGTATTATACAAAATCTCGATCTCTCTCTTTCCCTCTGTCCATGTGTGTCTCTCTCTCTCTCTAAAAAAATACCTGTCTGTCCCTGTAGTTGGGAGGATGGCCTGCCTTGGGCGAGTGGAATGAGACTGATTTGAACTCCACTCTGGCTTTGCTGATGGGTCAGTATGGGACGTTTCCATTCTTCAGTGTATACGTGGGCAGAGACCCCAACCAGGAGAATGACACCCCGTACATTCAGGTGGGTCTCTATAGGTATAATGCTTACAGGCATTTGGACAGCTTAATATGAATAGACTGTGGTTGTCTTGATTAAGGCTGTATTGTTTCACAAACACACGTGACGTTGCAGTATGGTCTTTAAACAAATGTAATATGTTAATGATCCTACTATGCCAAGGCCAAATATAGTGCCTGTCTTTATGTGAATTTCACTATGATAATTAAACCCTCTCTTCACTGTGGTTTGCACTGAAGGTGATGTTCTGTTTGGCTATCCACAGATTGATCAACCAGACTTTCAGATTCCCACTCAATGGGATGACCAGAGTCAGACATCAAAAACCCAATTTGTAAGTAGGCTGTCTAGACACAAGCTATAAAGTAGTTCCCTCAGATTTTTTGAAGATCTCTCTCTCTCTGCAGCTGATAATTGCTAAAGTTCTCTTTATGGCTAGATTTTCTTCTGTCTTACATTACATTACACTTAGCTGATGCTCTTATCCAGAGCAACTTACAGATATTTACAGAGTTTCAGTTACAGTCCCTGGAGCAGTGTGGGGTTAGATGCCTTGCTCAAGGGCATCTCAACTGTGGGTAGGGCGGGATTCAAACCGGCAACCTTTCGATTGCAAGACCAACTCCCTAACCACTTGGCCACAGCTGTCTTACACATAGGTTTGCTGTAGTTCTTGTTTTTCCTTAATTGTGGCTACTCCCTCCTTCTGTCTTCCTATCCCAGAGTGTGCGGGCGTTCCTATCTTCCTCCAATCAGTTCCTCACCTTGCTGGGCGTCCCCTTCCCATCCAGGGAAATGCACAAAAGCCTGTACACAGCCCTGGCCTCTGAACTGGCCACAAAGTCATCTCCACTCCACCACCGCCATCAGGCAAACATGCTCTACCAGAGAGTCACCATTCGTGAACTACAGGTTTATATGCTTTCCACACTGTTCTGTGTTTTTATAGACTTCAGTTACATTATTTAGCCAAACATTCAGCCAAACATACAGAGGGTGTTGTGTATGTGTTTGTTTTTTATGGTACTAAATCATATCTTCTTCCACAGACTCTGGCACCAGTTATTGACTGGCTTGGCTGCCTAGAGGCAACGTTTCACCCCCTGCCCATCACTGAATCACACACTGTGCTTGTGCACAACCTGCCATACATCGTCCACATGTCCCAGACCATCAGCAAATGGCTGCTCAGGAACAAAATGATGGGCAGGTGCAACACAATAAAGACACCTATTATTGCTATGTGTCATTGTGGATTACATAAAGAACAGACTGAAAGGAAGATGTACTCAGCTCTGGGTCAGAGTGCCCTTGTGTCATTGTCTCTCTGTAGCTGACAACACCCCCCTCTGTGTCTTCCCAGGGATCCCATCCAGACCTACATGATTCTGAGCTTGCTGTACACTCTTCTACCCGCCTTGGACTCGAGATTCAGAGAAACTCAAAGGAGCTTCTCTGTTGCCCTTGGTAACATGGAAGAGGTAAGTGGATTGACTCTGGAACACTCTGTGGATGCAAACAGAAGTTGAGTCAGCAAGATTTTAAATAGTATGTAGACAGGCTCTGGTTGAGTTTCCCCCTGTTGTTTTATTTGCTGTCTTTCACAGGAGGAGCCTCGCTGGAAACACTGTGTGAAGAAGACAGAAGAAGGGTTCGACAGGCTGCTTAGCCACATGGTCAGAGACAGAACTGCACACACAGAGGTAATGCTGCATGGCTGGGTGGATAAATGGATAAATTCAGTACATGATTTATGAGCATTTGCACAAAATTGACAAGATCGTGTGTCACAAAATCCCTAGTGAGAAGCTGTAATTTATTTGCTTTCATCTTAAAGAAGGATGATGATGAATACCAATGAATGTGAAAACTGCATCCTCTTTAATATGAAACATAATGGTTTCCTGTGTCTCCATTCACTTTGCAGGCAGAGGCACTGGTGGCAAATCTGTACTCCTCTTTCCAAAAGAAGTTATCCGATCTGACGTGGCGAGACAAGGAGTTCCGTAACTCTGTTTTAAAAAGGGTAAACGGTCCTTTAGCAGTTAAGCTAAAGCACACATCCTTGCTTTTCCCCCTGTGCTATTTATTATAAGACCAAGCTTTCTCGTTATATCTGGTCAGTGCTTACTATCATTGCTCTGGATGGTGAAGTCAGTCCAATACAGGTGTCTCTGTCCTCACTGAAACATGGCCACTGTGCCCTTCTCTCTTGCTTTCTCTGCAGGTGAAGTCTCTGACACCACGATTCATGCCAGTCACAGACACAGACAGACTTGCACAACTGTACTCTCA
The DNA here is from genome assembly GCA_027475355.1 of Coilia nasus. Taxonomy (NCBI): domain Eukaryota; kingdom Metazoa; phylum Chordata; class Actinopteri; order Clupeiformes; family Engraulidae; genus Coilia; species Coilia nasus. The sequence goes on along the minus strand of CM050218.1, from coordinate 6,694,907 downwards.
GGTGAAAATAAATACAAAAAAATCCCATATTACTCTTCTCCTCATAACTGCAATGTGCTTATCTGTGTTAGTCAACACAAGTGAGTACGTGTAACAACATTACAGTGGTCAGCGTTATGGTTTCCTTTGCCAGGTTGTAATCAGTGAAGACAGTTACTTCTCAAACTACCTGCAGTCTCTCCTCCTTCAGCGACAGAGAAGAACCCAGCTCTACTCACAGAGCCTTCAGCCTGACATGTGAGTGAAAGGAAGAGGGGAAATAGAGGGTAAGGAGTGGGATGAGGAGTGACAGGGAGAGGAGAGAGGGGAGAGAGCTGTTTTATTCTGCCCTCAAGAATATCTAGTGCTCTCCTTTTAACACAGTAGATAGGTAGGTTATAAAAGCCAAATTCAACATAATCAATTAGTCGTCTGGCACTGCTCTAAATAAAAGTTTATCTTCTACATCTGAGAGGCTCCGGTGACTTTCTTTCTCATTCAGAACTTAGTCCTCTCCTGTGACGCACCAGACAGTCAAGAAGAACAGGAGCGTGGAGGATACTCTACTTTTCTACTCAACATAATCAACATCGCATCTGACTGTGTCTGTGTATTGATGTTTCTCTCTTTACTTGCAGAATGTCTATCAGTCCAGTTCTCTCAGGGAATGATATAATCTTTCCCACTGGGATGTTTGTGCCACCTCTGTTCCATCCAACATATCCAAGGTATTATCCCCATAGTGAGAAAAACAGTAGGGTATCCAAATACAAATAGCATGTTGCTGTTGATAGTCTGTTAATGATAAGTTATTGATAAAGCAGTGTTGATATGTATGCACAATTTTATGTATTAATACTGTGTGAGAAGCTAGGGTGAAAACTGAGGCTTTAAGAAAGGCTCAGCATTTATATTTGACTATACCTGGTGGAGGGCATTGAACACACCTACAATACAAGGCTATTTCCTTTTGCAGGGCACTGAATTATGGAGCACTGGGATTCATGATGGCCAAAGACCTCCTTCACCTTCTCCTGCCAGACTGTAAGGCAGCTCAACTCCCTGTATTCAACTCAACCTTAATAAAATTTGAATTTAATTCTGTAAATTCACTGAGGGTGGCCCTCATTTTCAGTGATGCTGTCATGTACATGCAGATGCCATTAGAAAACCTAACTGTCTGTTTTTATATTACTGGCTGGCTTCTATTTTAATGTAAAGTCTTTATTTTGTGACTATTTATAGCTATGTCACTCTCTTCCTGTGTGTGTGTGTGTGTGTGTGTGTGTATTCTGCTTTGTTTGTCAGTTCATACCCAGAGTAGTAGCCCAGAATCAGTTGGAGCATGCGTGTGGTCTAAATACATTAGTCTGACAGAGGGCCATGGTCGTGTAGGTGCTTTTGTCCTCTCCCCGCATCAGAAGTTGGAGGTGTGGGTGCAGTACACTGCTCTGCAGGTGGCCCTACAGGTGAGCACATCTGCACATTATCACAACCTCTCAGCTTATAGTCTCTGCATTTTTGTTTGCCCAGCTAAAGATTTCACATATGTCTTGGGTTAAAAACCATTGAGGCTCCTGAGATATGAGTGCTATGACATCACTCATTTGTTGAGTTTTTTTACTTTTTTTGTGAATAATATACTTTCCCTTCTTATGTGCCCCCCTCATTAATCTTCCCTCTTTCAGGCCTATCAGAATAGTTTACAACATAATGACAGTGACTCTGCTTTAATGGGCCTCTTCCACACTCATCTCTTCTTTGCCTCCTTCACACAAGTAAGTCACTGAAATACTGTGTCAAATTCAGCCTTTATAATTACTGTACAATAAACCACCCCCTTGCTTATATTTCAACACCTCTCCTCTTCCTGTAGATCAGCTGTGATCCCTATCCATACCCTCAGCTAATGACCTTTGAACCCTCTTTCCTGGTGTCTGTCATCTGTGCAACGTCTGACCTCTGCCCTTCACGTATGACCTGCCAGGGGACACCACTGCTTGCTTCTGTAGACGGCTGCTGATGCTGGTCTGACGAGGCAGTCACTTTCAGTATCGCAGTTTGAGATTGAAGATCAACTCAGCTGAGACACTAATTACCCAAACTATGTATGAGGACTAATGGGATGGGGGAATTACAGGATTGCACCTTGGTCAGATTTCCATCATTTTTTTATGTCAAATATGTGGAGAAGAATTGAAATTGTGTTTTTGTCATGCTAACATTTATTGCAAAGATTTAGCTGTGCACAAGTTTGCGCACAACTCTTACTGCTTGTTGTCTATTTGACATTTAAACTGACAACAAAGACCTCGGACTACACACCACTAACACAGAGGTGTGAGATTTAAAAGAAGACATTAATTTATCTACACTACCTTGTCTTATAAACCAGTCTATATTAACCTTAATCTGAAGATTCACCAGCCCAGTAATAATATATGGGCACACACGAATGCGGGCATTTCTATACAGTGATCTATAAGCACTTTAGATAGATGTAGACATTGCACAACTGAAATGTGTGTGTGTTTTTTTTTTTTGATGATTGTAAAATCCACATTGAAAAAAGCATTCTAAACACACTGTGTTTTTTAGCCAAGAAAGAACTGGCATTAAGTATTTTATTAGAAATTCTGAATATTGTCATAAACATGTCATATAAAACACATTACCACAGTTTCTATTACCAGTTTGTATTGAATGAGTTGATATAAATTTATCATACTTACAAGCACATATCTTATTTTCAATGTTATATTATGTTCCTGCATCTTTCCAACCACTTTAAATTCTGCATTGCAATTCCATATTCTGGTCACACAAAACATTACTGGTGAAATGATGCATCCTGGCAGAATAATTGAACAAGGCTTTGCAGGTCCTGGTCAGTCAGCTCTAACTCCTTCATCAGAGATGCTATGAACTCCTTTGACGAAGGACGAGCCAAACTCTCCCTCAGAGGTGGAGACACTTCCGTTAGGACATGCAGGACTATCACAGCAATCAGCGTCCATACCGGACCTTTGTGGATGATGTTGGTGCTGGTAAGCTTGAAAGTCCTAACCAGACTGTTGATGTCGGTGGAGACTTCTTTCATGGTAAGACTCAAGGGACCAAGGATGTTCTTCAGGCTTCTGCTGAGCTTCTCCACTACTATGCCTTTCTGAATAGCATGCTGTGAATGGCAGTCCACCAATGGCAAAACAGGGTTGCTGGAGTCTTTGACCTTAGAGGGAAGGTCTTGGCTTTCAGTGTGGACTGTGCTGCATGTCTTGGTATTGACGGCCACTGCAGGAGTTTCCCCACAAGTGGTATGCCTAGTGTCCAGAGCTGTGGCAGCAGGCTTCCCTGTCCCCAGAGTAGAATGCAGGCTACCGTCTGAGCTCTCCTTTGTTTCCTGCAGACATGTACTAAAATCCCCCGTGTCAGAGTCAGAGCTATAGAGAAACTCCATGGTTTCCTCTGTCTTCCAGTCCAAAAGGGTGAGCTTTAGGCACTCCATTAAACTGAGCTTTGTTGTTTTTGCTTCTGGTCTGTTCATTCTCGGGTGTTGCAGCTGGCCTTGCAGTTCTTCCACATGCGTGTTGGTCATTTCAACTTGCACTACATTAAGGCCAGTCTCATCTAGTGTGTGTATAAGGCCTGAAGTGGCCTGAGGAGATGGGGTCACTAAAGGCTGATTTAAGAAAGCTGCCTCAGTTTCACAATCATCTGCATGTATACTTTTGTCTGAAATCACCAGCTCAGCATTTGCAGAAGATGATGTCTGTATGGAACACTCCTGGGGGGCCGCTGTTTCAGGTTTATTTGGGTAGTGCTCAAGTTGTCTTTGCTTTCCCACTTGAGCTTCTTTCTCATATGAGATTTGGGTAGTCTCCCCCCAGTGCACCCTGAGATTACACTTGGACATGGCACTGGAGATAAACTCGCTCTGCGGTCCCTCATCGCTGCTGAGTTCATCTGAGGGTTCAAGAGGTTCTGGGGGACCAGGATTCTCAATGTCAGCTTCTTTCACTGGCCTGTCCAGCAACTTAACTTCAAGTCCCGAGCTGCCTCCATCTTCTTTCGCCATGAGTTTAACATCAGGAAGATTTTCATGTTCCCTTAGCCATAGTGGTGTCTTTGATATTTGGACTTCAAACCATTTCGATGCTTTATAACAGAAGTTGCAGCAAAAGCATTTTCGTTCTGTGATGTCGTAAACTTTATTTGTCTTCGTGGAAATTTTATATTTTTGTCCCGGCACATTATGAAGTTGGTTCAGACAAATGGGGTAACCACAAAGTTTCGCAATAGACCTTTCTTCGACAACACCCTTGTAGTTATCAACAGTGATCAAGCGTGCACTCTGAATAAGAATGTCTTCGGGTACAACACTGTCCGAAAGACGCTCTACCACTTGTAGTGCTCTGCGCTCATGTTCCAATTTCTCTTTTAGTTTCTCCTTCAAATACTCTCGCTTTTTAGATTCCAGAGTGTCGGTCTTTGATGAACCTCCTCTACCTTTGGCAGACTTCCTAGTTGTAACGCTATGGTCCATCTTCGACTAGTACCAGCACAACGTTCAGAGAGACTGTCGAAGTAATCCAAGCTGTCTGAATCTGAATGTAGATTTTACATGGCGAAGATCAGACGACTAACTGTCCCTTCTAAATGACGTAGAACAGGCGCGTCACTGTTGACTACGGTAAAAAAAATGGCAGCACGCAGTGGTGACAAGCGTGGTCTTGAACATTTAGACGAATATGAACCAAAGCAAGCCAAATTGCAATTGCAAAAACGCCTTCAAGATCGGATGACAGAAAGGCGACTTGTTGTAATCTTGGAGGGTGCTTCACTTGAAACTGTAAAGGTAAACTATGTGAAGTTAACTATCCTGTAGAACTTGATTAGCTAACCTCAGATCCTGGTAGGCTACAATAGATACCAACGTATCTAAAGCTAGCAGAAATCAGCCGGTGTGAGGCAATGTTTTGGTCATTACATTGTATTCTTAACTTTTAGGTAGGCAAAACATTTGAACTGCTGAACTGCGATCAACATAAAAGCATGATCCTGAAAAATGGAAGAGATCCGGGAAAGATCCGCCCAGATATAACACATCAGGTAAAGTATGTTTGATTGGAAGATTTGACTAACTACAGACTCTCTGCAAAATAACCAGGGAGAACTTAGTAGAAAGAAATGACTGAAAGTCTAAGTATGAAGATGCTGTAAATGTCATTTAGTACATTTTACTTACTGGTAATATTTTTGTCTTATTTTTCTTCTCAGTGTTTATTAATGTTAATGGACAGTCCACTGAACAGAGCTGGGCTTCTACAAGTCTACATTCACACAGAGAAAAACGTCTTAATAGAAATCAACCCTCAAACACGTATTCCTCGCACTTTTCCACGATTCTGTGGCCTCATGGGTAAGGATCTATCCTAATGTATGGCATTTTAATTACATTTATGTGTTAATCCCTAGTGTGTAGTGTCTGTGTGTATACATGTAAACAATGTCAATGTAGTCTGGTAAACCAGCCCATGGTACTTCGTTTTATTTTGTACAGAGGGTCTGGCATTGCTGCATTGAGAAACGATTTCTTGTTGGAAGTGTGGACTCTGCTGAAGTTTAAAACAAGTGGCTCTGGCTCTGGCGTATAACAATTGTTGCATTGAATTTATATCTCTACATTTGTGATGTCAACAGTCCAGCTCCTGCATAAACTGAGTGTCCGAGCTGCTGATGGACCACAGCGACTGTTGAGAACCATCAAGAACCCTGTCTCAGACCACCTGCCCCCAGGATGTCCCCGCATTGGCACCTCCTTCTCTGCAGGAGATGCTGTCAATGCACGGACTGTTGTGCCCGAAGAAGGACCAGCTGCTGTGGTGATTGGGGCCTTTGCTCATGGCGCAGTAAGTTGGCCCATTCACCCTCACTTCTGTAATTCTGAAATGATCTGTCGTTCTTAAAACAATGGTACAGAATTAATTAGGTGTTGTCTGCTTCCTTTGTCAAGTATACACCAACCCATTGCCATATGCAGTGCTCAAAAACCTATCTTCCTTTGCCTTAGGTGGAGGTGGATTATACAGAGAAGACTGTATCCATTAGTAACTACCCTCTATCCGCCGCCCTCACCTGTGCCAAGATGTGTTCGGCCTTTGAAGAGGTTTGGGGTGTGCTGTGACCTCACAAGAAGTTGGACCTGTTACTCTCTCCACTGGAGTTGTGCAGCACTCCAGCAATGGACCACATTTTTTTTTTTGCAAAGGGCACCATTAAAAAGACTGGTGCAACCGTGCCCTCGTTCCTGCTCCCCCTAAATGGTGATGCAGCTATACACGGCATCTTAGTTTTTTCTGTGTGTAACCCTAACCCTCGACAAATTTGGTGTAAGGTTTCAGGTGTAGTTTTTCTCTATCAGAAATTGATAAGACAAAGTTAGTACACCAGTTACGTGTTTTTGATATGAAAGAGGACAGCCAGCCACTGTCAGTTTTGTCAAATAATGTCATTAAGTCTATAAAAATGTATAATATGTTCAAAATATCAACTTTTTTCTGCTTCTGTAGATTTCTCTTAAGAGAATGTGTAAAGTTGCCTATTGATGCAAATAAATAGTTGTATTTCTTTATAATTTGGAATTCAATGTTTCATTGCAGATTTTAAGCTAGCAGAAAGCTGCAGTCATGGTTTCATTGTGTAGGGCTATGCTTATCACAAAAAGAACAAGTATTTCCCAATCTGGGTTGTGCTGACAAAACAAATCTATTGTTTTTGAATATTGGTCTGGTATACATCTTGGTTACATCTGCTTCCCTTTCTCATTTCTTTTGGTTTGCTTTTGTTTTGGTTATACACCCTTCTTTGGGCTCTTTCTAGCTTGTCTTGGCGATGCTTTGGCCTTTGGTTTAGCATTTTTTGCTGGATCAGTAGCCTTTTTTCCAGGCGCTGCTTTCCTGGTCTGTTTATCTCTCTCTGCTGGTTTAATCAATGCCTCTGTAGATCCTTTGCTTGCTTTCTCTGTTGCACTAGGCTCAACTTGTGGGCTCTGGTCCATTGCTTTGCCAGCGTCTCTCTTCCTTGCTGCCCTTGTCCTCATTTTCTTGTCATCTTTCAATTTCTGGGCATATACACATTACATCAGATTACAATAACAATGTGTTCTTTGAGAAGTCAGTATACAATATGTAAAATGTTCTTAAAAATTAAATTTACTAAAGTGATATGCATTGTCTCCCAAATATAATGACAAGATATGGTGCGCCATTTATACTACAAACCGTTATCTTGGTGTTAAAGCTGTAGGACTCAGGGGTGCCTTTGCCTGACGTTTGCATCAGTGTCTCCGTCCTCACAAGTCCTTTCACTGCCCTATTTACATTGTTCTTGCTCACATCATAGCCGCCTGCTGCCAGAGCCTTCTTGAGCTCAACCATAGATATGCCGCCCTGGCTTTTACACTGAGCTATTACTTGCAAGATGAGATCAGACACCCGTGGAACCAACTTTCTCCTCTCACTGGATATGATTCTGGTCATTACATCAGCCTGGTGTTTCAACAGACCAACTGGGGTTTCTTGATAAAGGACAAAATAGTATACATTAAACACCACTTCAACAACACATATTTTAATCTATTTTCAAATGGCCTTCATTGTCTCACTGTTAAAATTGGACTACTTGGTGCCAGCTAAGCTCAGATGGGGTAAAGTTTGGATTGATAATGTCACTGATTTGTGTTTATACTAACTTGGCAACGGTTTGTTTCCGTTTCCCTGTTCCCCTTCTCTCTGCTGAATTGCTTTTCTTAGTATCTGTCCCAATCGTTTTGCTCCTGCTTTTCCAAGACCACGATAGACTTTTTGTTTACCAAACCGAGGTTTGGTAGCGGAGAGCCCTTTGCTTCTAGCCGTGGACTTCATTTGTTTTTAGTTAATACCTTTTTCATTCGTTACGCGACGAGTAGCCAAATCGAAAGACAATTTCGTGTTGCATCAAGGTGTATTGTGAGTGGTACTTTTAGTTAGCTTTACATAGGTCTGCACAAGAAGAATTTACAGATACCCAACAATGTTTCCAAAATAACAAATTTACATGAAAACAGCACGTAGTTGTGCAACGGTCCCCACTGAAAATTCTGGAGTGGAATGTAGCGCTCTAGAATCTTTGGCATTAGCCAGAACCGATGTGGGACGGCGTAATGAGAAGACGCAGATTTTTATTTACCAAGACAAGCAAATACAAACTCCATCAAAAATAAACCTGTATATCCATGGTGCTATTAAGTATTAATAACATTGCTGAATGAGGGAAGAGTGTGTTTGGGAAGAGGGTCGGTTGTGTCCCAGTTGATCATAACATCACGATGGGTCAAAGGTTGGGTTGTTGTCTGTGCTGTCCTCCATGAGTGACTGCTCCATCTCTTCAGCATCGGATTCTGAACTGGCTCCCAAACCATCTGCTTCTGTTCCGACTGGCACTGTCGGATCCTGTTTAAAACTACAGATGATACTACTGAATCTGTCAGACGGATCCTTTTCACTGAGAGCCAAAATCTCAATGCCATTGGAACTGGGCTCTCCTTCTTTCTTCTCCGTCAAAAAGGTTCTTTGCATCATAAGCTTCTTCACAGTGTGGCATTTGTATTTAAGTTCAGAATCTGAGTTGTTTGCTGCATATTCTTGAGGTTGGTCCTCGAATATCACACAGGTGCCGGGGGCGTCTTCATACCGTCCAGCGAAAACATACCTTCCCACTTGCATCATAGGCTGGTCACTATCGACATCCACAATCTTACATTTGCCCTGGCATTTAGTCAAGAACTCCGAGTTGATTAATCCAGACAGCTCAGCAACGACAAGCTGTTCCTCTTCTTCCCATTCATCATCCATCTTCTGACTAGAGGAAGTTTAACACAACGTTTAGTTAGCCGGCTAGCTAGCGTCAGTGTACAAGTATTTTACTTAACTTCTGTGGCGTAACAGAGACCTTTCTAACTGAAACTACTTCAGTGCTTTGGATTTAGCAAAAATGTAACTGTATACCGAAAATATGTCTAGCATAAAGCTGCATATTTATAAGAACGCAAATTACCTGGTAAAATGTTACACCTCAGTCACAAGTATCAAAACTGCATTGCTGTAAGCAGTGTTGCGCATAATGTCTGCGACGGAAGTGCTTGACATTTCCGGAAAACGTGTGTTCAGAACGCGTGCGTGTTCGTGTCTACGGCGTGCATGATACATACAGCGTGCCACGAAAACTACCTGATTAAGTTATTAAGAAGTGCTTCTTGAAAAGTAAAAAAACGCTTGGATTATAACCATTTCTGTCCAGACCACGTAAGTAATATGTGATATGTTTGAAATCTTTATTTCAGTTCAGACCAGCATGGTGTAACTTGTCAAGGCAAGTCAGCTAGCTAAGAAGTTAGCCAATAAACAAACGACCTAACCACTTACATATGAATTGCATAGAGATGTACTTTTTAAGTAGTACGTCATGTCGCTTGGCTTATATGAAATGGTGTTTAGAAGATAAAGGTCTCCCGTAAGTTGTCATTTGTTTTACCATGACTGCTGGGCAGAGCTCTACACCACAGTGGATCAAAATGCTGGGGACAAAAGTTGGGAAGATGTCACACGTAGCTGATACTTATCGTTACATTGTTATTAACATGCCTGACATAGTGGCACACTGTGATCCTACAACTGACTGAGTCATTTTGTAAAACCCCTCGAACCTTTAGTTGGTCTCTGATTAAATATACTGTGATTTCATCATCTAACCTGCTTTCAGCAGCTAGGGCGATATACCTTTTCTGGTGCAACAGACACCATTATGACATGTTTTTGATTGCTTTTCACAGGTTCTGATAAGGTGTCAGTCATGGGCAGAAGATTGGACCCTACCAACAAGTCCAAGAGAGGACCAGGGCGCAAGGCCCGAAAACAGAAGGGAGCAGAGACAGAACTGTCCAAGATTATAGCCACAGGTAAGAGGTTCGGACAGACTATGGGTTCAGACGATGTCCTCTCATTGTAGACATTCCTAATGCGACTATTTCTAATTTGCTACTATATCTTGCAGACGATGAGCCTAAAAAGTTGTCTAGCCGAGCCAGAAAACGGTAAGATTCCACCAGGTGGGGTGCACACATGCTGGTGACATTTATGCAGTCTTTTTCATTTCTGCACTTAACAGCTCTCTCATATGAATGAAGTCCTTCCAAAAAAAATCAGTCTATCTTTGCTTCCTCTGAACTTGTTTGTGAACTTTGTGTTTAATGCTTTGTGTCTAAACTTTCCCCAGGGCTGCAAAACGAGCACAGACTGTCCAAGTATCCAAGGTTGCCATTACTGAGAAGAAACCTAAAAAAGGTCTGGATAAATATCAAATCACAACTCAGTCTTAGTTAAAACCCATGTCCAAAGTCTTGTACGTTTGTGATGGACAACATCTGCAAGGCTAGGTCTGTACTTTATGTTGTATGAATACTATGTTTTGTGCCTATAGGTTTTTCAGACGAGAACAGTGAATGGCTGAAACCTGTAAAGCGGAAACGCAAAATTGAGCAATCTGAGGATGAGGACGACAGTGAATGGGAACAAGAGGAGGATATGGAGGAAGAAGGACAGAAAATGGTAAAGAAAGCTGATGACCAGGAAGATGATGGTGATGATGGAGAAGAGGACAACAAAGACAATGAGGAGGAGGAGGAGGAGGAGGATGATGATGATGATGATGACGATGAAATGGTGGATGACTACGGGGCGATGGACGACAGTGGGGAGGAGGAAGATGATGCTGAAGACAGTGATGGGGAGGAGGTAAATGATGTTCTTGCTAGGGCTGCACAATATACCGAAAATATCATGATATCGCAATATACAATATCGTGAAATACATATAGCAAAACATGGCTTGACTGCAGTAAATGGGGCATTACTGCAAGATGTTTCACGCTTCTCATATGAAGATATTTAGGAAATCAAATGCAGTCCTACTGCCCTTGATATCCACCCCCATAGGCTGCGTACTGGCTACGGCCTAGCGGTGAAGAATAAGCTGAAAGATGTTAAAACTATATTTAAATATTAGTTTATTTATCGCAAAACATATCGTCATTGCAACATTCAGCAGTGCTACCGCACATCGCACATTTTTCCAATAGTTCTTGCTGAAATCATTTGCACATTTTATCATCTGCAGTCATTTTACGACCCAAGATGATTAAACCATTTTAGAGAAATGAATACATTTCGAACCAGCCTCCATAGCAGCATGAGTTTAAAGGTTCAAATGTATAAATGCTTGGTGTAGGAAGAAGGTGAATTTCTGTTCTTCTGTGCTGAGAGAGCTATGTCAGCATTCTGTGCAAATGCCTTCAGAACAACATGCAATTTCAGTCAAATTGTCTAGATAAAGCATTTTTAGATGATGTATTTGCAGGTACAATTACATTATATTGACTTCTCTTATGATCTTGGGTCACAATTTGTTTTTCTTCAGTAATTAGTGATTTCCGTTTTCATGATATTCCTTATTAGCTGCTTCCTATTGAAAAAGCTGCTCGGAAACAAAAAGCAAAAAAGAAAGAACCTCTGGAGCAGGAGAGCGATGAAGACGACGACGACGGTGATGATGATGAGGAGGAGGATGATGATGGTGATGACGATGACGAAGAACAAAAAGAAGATGAGATGGAAGGCGATGATTCCCTTCAGGTCAACATGGACGAGATGGGCAAATTTAAACTACCCGGCGTCGAACAAAGAGAGAAAGAAGGCAAGTCTTTCCAAAACTGCAATAAGGTCCATTTTGGCCTTCTAACACCCTGTGTTGTAGTGAATACTTTAATCTGTACATTCATCCATGCAAGCGGATGGTTTCACCAATGCATCCTGAGTTTGTTGTTTTTTTTTCCTCAGGCCTCCTTCCTCTGGACTTGCAGACCATTCACCAGAGGATAAAGGATAACATCGATGTTCTGGCCCACTTCTCTGAGAAGAGGGAGGAAGGGAAGCAGAGGTCAGAGTATCTCTCTCTGCTCAGGTCTGATCTGTGCACGTACTACAGCTATAATGACTACCTGATGGGCAAACTCATGGACCTCTTCCCCCTGTCTGAAGTAAGTAGGGGTGTGTGCTGGATTGTGCATGCTTGTGTGGGTGCGAGTACTCATTAAAGCATTTTTGTAGCCTAAGTTTTTAACTTGGACATGTGCAGAATTGAAATTGTGCTACTGTAATTGTTATTATTAATTTCAACACAGTTTGGAATGATTGTGGATTACAGTTTGGCTTCACAATTAGAAAGACTAGTAAGCTTAACATTGCTAAAGTCGTAATTCCCTGTTTTTGAACAGTTGGTTGATTTTCTGGAGGCCAATGAAATTCATCGACCAGTCACCATTAGAACCAACACACTGAAGACAAGAAGAAGAGACTTAGCCCAGGTAAAGACACCATCTCGGCCTCCTCCATGAAATTGTTTATCTACATAATGTAAACCTGATGTAAAGTCCATGCTAGTTTGAAACCACCCTCATGATCTTTTTTTTTTTTTTTTTTTTGTCTGCAGGCGCTTATCAACAGGGGAGTAAATCTGGACCCACTTGGAAAATGGTCAAAAGTTGGATTGGTCATTTTTGACTCCTCTGTTCCCATTGGTCAGTTATTATGTCAATCATCTGTTAGTTCTTTATCCTTAAATGATAGAACTGTTTTTCTTTTCTGTTTAGGGCAATTTAAATAAAGCTATGTCACAACTCTTAATTTGTCACAGATGGAACATGCCACATCGCCATCACATTTGCAATTTTTGTGAAATAATCAATGAAAGTTGTAGTTTTGAAAGCTCTGTGTTGAAGAATTTTCCTAATGCTTTGCCATGTTTTTATATTCTCAGGTGCAACCCCTGAGTACCTAGCAGGCCATTACATGCTTCAGGGAGCGTCCTCTCTCCTGCCTGTCATGGCACTCTCTCCCCAGGAGGGGGAGTCTGTCCTCGACATGAGTGCAGCTCCTGGGGGCAAAACCACTTATATGGGTGAGCAGTCAGACCATACTAATCGTTAGCCAGTTATTCTTGAGGCAGTCACTCACCACCTATTCCTCATCTCTTCAGCATACACAAGCAAATTGAGTTCTTTAGTATCAGTTGTGGTCCATGAACATTTGGTGATTGTCAAGTTATCCTGGGTTTTTTGTTATTTGAAGTCTGCCCAAACAGTCGTCTGCTGGCCTTGACTGTGTTTGTCTTCTGTTGTCTGTTTTTTTTTTTTTACCCAAAAGGTGTAGCATCTTTTTGTTAAACATGTGGTGTTGATGTGATTCCTTCCTGTAGCCCAACTGATGAAGAACACAGGAATCATAGTGGCCAATGATGCGAATGCAGACAGGCTGAAGAGTGTGGTGGGAAACATGCACCGGCTGGGCGTCACCAATGCCATCATCTGCAACTATGACGGCAGGCAGTTTCCTAAGGTCAGATTAAATGACTAATGACTGATTAAATAAGCCTAATGAAATGTAATTCCCATGCTCTTAGGGGTTTTTGTGTGTCTCTTTTTTGTCACAGATTTTCTAGATTGAGAATGTCGGAGTGCCATGTTTTAATGGGTAAATTTTCTGTCCACTTAGGTAATGGGAGGATTCGACCGAGTGTTGCTGGACGCCCCATGTGCTGGAACAGGAGTCATCTCCAAAGACCCATCCGTAAAGACCAACAAGGTAACGATGACCGTGAAGTAACCCTGGATGACTGGATGAAATTCTGTGAAGACCTTTGAAGTTCTGTGACTCCCAGATGCACAAGAGGAGCACACAGAGATGCAAATGAATGAGCTCATTCGAGATGGCTCTAAGGGTGCTTTCACACTGACAGCATTTGGTGCGCACCAAACGTGCCATTCGAACCAAAGGTTCTTAGTTCGGTTTGTTTTCGTTGGTGTGAATGCAATCTCGGTACTTTGGTGCGCACCAAATCAACCGCTAAAAAGGGGTGGTCTCGGACCGCTTTATCTGCCCTACTTTGGTACGGTTCCTCAGGTGTGAAAGCAACCAAGCCAAATTGGACGGAACAGTAGAGTTTAGTGCATTATTATTATTTGTATCCGGTGGTTCCGGTGGCGATGGTCTTCGCGGACTATTTTGGTTAGTTTAGAACTATGCATATGTGAAAGCAAACCGTACCCACGTCTGTTTGCTACATTGTAACATTTTTCTCACTAGTGCGGACCAAAACAATCGAACTATAGGTCTGAAAGCGCCCTAAAGCACTGCTTCAAATCGAGAATGCATTGCATTATCCACATGATGTATCCCTTTTTGCGTAATCACGTCTGCATACCACCTTGTATTTAAGCCTTGTGGGAGCAGGACCATCTAAGCCAGCCACTTTCCAATTTGACAGCTGTCATTTATGCTCCATCCATGTAGCTCCCAGTTAAATCTCGTCCAATCTTGAAAGACATCTTATTGGCCAGCCAGACATCTTAAACGAGCCCAGTAATTTTGAGAACGGTGATGATGCACACTCTGAAACCTGGCTTTTCTTACCTCTCCCAGGATGACGCAGACATCCTGCGCTCTGCACACCTGCAGAAGGAGCTGCTCCTGTCTGCAATCGACTCGGTAAACGCAGAATCTCAGACGGGCGGATACCTGGTCTACTGCACCTGCTCCATCACGGTAAGCATGGCCACGCCCTCATGGGCCTGGGTCTGTCAGATTAAGGGGGTGCGCACATGACAGTGGGCAGTGGTGGCCTAGCAGTTAAGGTGTCGGACCTGTGACCGCAGGATTGCAGGTTCAAATTGCAGGTCGCCAGTAGCTCCACTGAGGTACCCTGAGCATGGTACCGTCCCCACGCACTGCTCCCCGGGCGCCATTGTCATGCTCACGTGTGTGATGGGTTAAATGCAGAGGTGAATTTCGTTGTGTGCACTGTATGCTGTGCCGTGCCGTGTGATCACGATGGCAAAAATGGGACTTTCACTTTCACATCCAACAAAATATATATTACATGTGCCAGACAAAAGCGGCAGTTTAGAAATCAGAAAAGGTCTGCATCATGTGCTAGAAAATTTATTAATTTGACAAAACAAGGTAACATTTCTGACTGCAAGATGACTGCAAGATCTTTGTCAGATCCGACATATTCTGACAGTCTGACAGATTTATGTTCAATACAGTCTGTATTGTACCGGAACTCCATTGATTTCCACATCATTCTCTCATATAACACAAGCTGACCTTATTTAACAAATCCAAGTATTACAGACATATCTAGCATGTGCATTTGTCATTACACAACAGCAGCATTGTTTTTGGGAAGGTACAGTATTTTAGGACAAAGAAGTCTGGGCCGAATTTGCAGGGGATTTTAGTTTAGATAAATTTAAATAAAATGTACATTTATGGTAGTTTTTTCAATTTACTCCTCGGTGTGTAATGTAAGTGAAGTCAACACTGTAATTGAAGCCATTGTGTGGTTTCAGAGGTTTTTTTTTTTTACTTCAATAAAGTTAGGGAGCAGAAATTGGATAATTAGTCTCTTGCTGTGTGCAGGTGGAGGAGAACGAGTGGGTGGTGGATTACGCATTGAAAAAGAGACACGTGAAACTAGTGCCTACCGGTCTGGACTTTGGCAAAGAAGGTTTCACCAGGTAAGGCAGCCACCCAGTGGCAGCATTTTCACTGATGCCTTATTTTTTATTTGGTGAAGATTAAACTTCTGGAGTAAAAAAAAACATAACGCTTAGTGAAAATGTAAAACATGTGACGCATTTCCCTTAGATTTAAGGAGCGACGTTTCCATCAGTCGTTAAACCTCACACGCCGCTTTTACCCTCACTTACACAACATGGACGGCTTCTTCGTGGCCAAGTTCAAGAAGATCTGCAACACCATTCCCACCGCCCCTACCAGCACAGGTAATAAAGACACCTCTTAAGGTTCAGCCAAATGATTTTTAACTGCGAATTTCAGTTTAAAATTCAGCAACTTTATTTTTTTTTTATTTATTTATTATTTTTTTTTTTTTTTTACTTCCGAAGTGGCCATTTTGTGACTTATGTCCCACTCATGATTGAGAGTCATTCTGATATTTTGTTAGTTTGTTCTTTTCTCTTATATTCCGTCATAATTCCTCTTTTCCCCTCAGAAGAGGAGGCTGAGCCTGCTGAAGCGGAGCTGGTGTCTGTTCCAGCTGAAGAGAGCCCTGCAGCGGAGGTCAAGAAGGAGAAAGCCCTTAAATCTCAGCAGGGGAAGACCCAGCCTGCCAAGCAGTCCGCCAAGCCTCAGAAATCCCCACAGGGCAAAGGCCAGCGGGGCAAATCTCCGGGCAAAGCTACAGCCAAAGCTAATGGCCTGACGGCAAAACCCGCTGATGAAAAGAAGCAGGGCCCTACGAAGAAGAAAGGCAAACCAGACGGACCCAAAAAAGCCAAAATGGCCAAGCTTGACGGAGCGGTTGAGGGTCAGGGCGACAAGGTGAAAAAGGAGAAAAAGGAAGGGGTTGAGCAAGAGGGTGACGCGACCAAGAAAGATCCGGGGGCTGAGAAAAAAGAGGGGAGCAGGTTTGAAAAGAAGACCATGAAAAAGAAACATAACCCCATGAAGAAAAAGAACAGAATGGGGAAAAATAAATTTAAGAAGCTGAAGAAAATACTCAATAATGACGAATCTATGGTTTAAAGTGAGGCCGTAGACTGGTGATTTAAATAAACTGGTGCAAATCCTGGGCCGGGTTGGCCTGTGAGTCTGTTATGGTTGCGTTCATGTTTTGAGTGGCGCCAGACTGAACCATGGCGTGCTCGTAACAACCAGCTGTGGCTGGACCCATCACTCAGTGTGACCTGTTGACTGTCCCTCCTCTCCTCTCAAGACTGCCAGTGGACTTAAGCGATCAACAGGCGGTGGCTGAGGATTCCCCCACTGTTTGAAATGTTTCCTAATGTTTATCAATGTTTATTTTTTATCATGTTTTTTTGAATTTAAGTGTTTCTTTGTGGATCTGTAAAATCTGAAAATATACAGCGAGTTAATAAACTCAGTGATCCTATCTATTATGACGGTTTTCTTTTTCCATAAAGGTACAGTGCTTGAGGGTGGTAGAGTATGATGAAGAATAATGATTAATAGGCTGAGCCCTATAACAAGGTTTTGGTGGGTGTGTTGATTTGTATGCAGTTAAAGACGCAATATGATGACGTGATCAGGAGTTACGCACCTCCCCTCTGTGTCCTTGCAGTAACTTGTTGATTAACTGAGTGGGGGTTTATGGTTTTGTCCGAACCGCTTTACGTTTTTACAATCAAAAATATATTAATAGTGTCAGGACTATGTGAAAAGAAGAGTGTTAACTAAAGTTTGGCTGAACACACTTACCAAAAGGCCAAAAAACTGTGATAACGGAATTAGACAAAAAGAGTAGTGTATTACAGCTTTCCTCTAAAATGAAGCTAGGTTTTAGCAAGCCAAGGTGTAGTCCAACATACTGTAGTTTATGATAAAGCTCAAGGCTTGCTTACCAGCAGCATACCTATTTTCTTTATTGTATGAATACGTCTAAATCTCCATTAGATATTTTTATTGTTTTGGATGTGGAATGCAAAGAAATGTTGCTGTGAAAAAATACATTTTAACTTTCAGCTAATGTTTAATGATTTGCATTTATTTGTATGTCACACTTCGAATGTTTTTTTTTAAGTCTGACAAAAATGCAGGATAGACCACATGCAACTGGATTTTACTAAAAAGAAGATTGGTGCTAAAGAATATAAAAACGACATCCTTTAAGCAGAGATCATCAGTATCTAGCATAGGAACCTAGGTGTTATTTATGGATGAATGTTATGTCAAAGGGTGCCATCTAGTGGAATAAAGGCAGCATTTTATTAATCGGCGTTCGATGGGCGGGGTTATGACGCACTTCCTTTGGCGGGCTTGGTGGGAAATTCAAAGCTGCGAACCGTTCACTGCTGTTGCAGTGTTTGTGAGGTCTTCAGAATTTGTTTTTAAATTTGTTGTAAGTCAAGAGTGTTGGCCCAGGCGTGGATGGTAAGTAAACGTTTTTGGTTTCCCATTGTTTGCGTGGTATAGCTTTCACGTTTGACGTGGTTAATTCTCTGCCGCGTGTTTTTAAAACAGCAGGAAGTGCTAACGTTAGCTATGTGCCTTCTTGCTACATACATTCATAATGCAAACGAAGTGCTACTACTTTTACCGTTACTTTCTTATTTCGCGTTGGGAGTTTTCTAGTATCCCTTGTGCATTTAGGCGTGTAAAACAGTCTGTTATGGACTGGCAGTTTTTCGTTATTTTGTCAAAAGTTCAGTGCTGGCACAAGATGCTTTCACATCAGACACAAACTGCCATGCGCTTTTGTTTTGTTTCTGTCAGTAAGGGCCGTGGCCAGCAACCAATCCAACTTATCAAGCATAACAGTGAAAGAGTTGCTTTGCGACTAATTGTTTTAAATAGACTCTAAATCACAAGTAGTCACCTGCGTGTCGTTTCCTAGTTGACACAGAAACCATGCAATGGGCATAAATGCAGTTTTCAAATTTCAGCAAGCTGCCATGTCGTGGGACTTCAATGTACCGATCAGCGTGGATGACCTCGTCAAGGCTGGTGGCGTGGACCAGTACGTGGTTCAAGATGTTTTAACGCCAAAAGAGCTGCCTTCTCACCTCAACAGTAAGCATCGATTGTTTTACTACACCAGTTAATCTTGCACGGATTAAGCCTAGTCTTAAACTAAAATATTTTTTTGTAGAAAACTGACCGACTAAAGCTTTTAATCGTTGTCTAGGCTTAATGCATGCATTGAAAACTGGCCCAAAGTGGATCAAAGTGATGTTCTACAATTTTTATTAACGTGTTGTCTTTTGTGTCATGTTTGTGTGAAAAACAGGATTTAAAGTAGCTCTGCGTAGCCAAGGCCCACTGAGTATCCTGGAGCATTTCGACACAACCTACAGTGTGCTGCAGTAAGTATGATTCCTCATCTGAACTTTATTTAAGAAGAAATCTTGCTTTTGGTGGTGAAACATGGCGCACGTCATTGATATGTTATTTTTCCACAGGCATTGGCGAACCCTGGAGGCGCCTGTGAAGGAAGAAACTCTGGAACTGCTGATACAAGGTCAATTGGCAGGACCATTTCTGAGGCTCATTTACTTCAGTGTGTTGCATTTCATGCAGAACTAATTATTTCTCCCTGTCTCCTTGTGCTTTGGCAGTGGTCAGAGGCCTGTCTGTGTCTCTGCCCCCCATGCTTGATTCTGGAGCACTCTCTGCAGAGGACCGCAAACTTCAGCTCAATGCCGTAAAGATGAGCGTCTTCATGCTCTGCAAGTTTGCAGAGACCCTTGAGAGTGACTCCTACAGGCAGAGCATTGTCACAGCCCCTGGCAAGGTACATCAGCCTTGTATGATGCTGGTGTAATGATATTTACCATTTAGCCTAAGTTCAGTGTAGTGATGTACTTATTTACTTAAGTATAGTGACATTGATGTACATATTTTCTTGTTTAGTGTAGTGCTATTGATGTACTAAATTACGACTCATTCATGCGCATACATGCCTCAGTTGGAGGATGTGCAGAATGTGAAGCCTATGCCCAATGATGAGACCTAGGCACATTTGAGCTCAATGGCTGAGAGGCCATGTGATCCTGCTTTCTGATTGTTGGGTAATCTTGGTAGAGCAGCGAAGAATTGCTCCTCTGCTGTAAGGGCCCACCCAAAGAAAGCTAGCAGCTGCCACATATAATTCTCTCTCTTTGAGTCATGAGTGAGAGACCGGTGAACTGCTTACAGTATGTGTATGTGTATGTATCTGTGTGTCAGTAAGCACGGTATCATGACTCTCTGTTTTAGCCAATAAGCATTGATCTTGTTCTTTGGTAATCTGAGGGCGACCACTAGCAATTGGAAGCTGTGCGACTGACCTATTGAAGGTGCCAGGGCCGTATCTAAAAGTATGTGGGTATCTTCATGTAGGGCTGTGCATGTGTGTGGCTGCAGGGAGCACATACGAATAAAGGAAATTAATATAAAGGGTTAAGGGTAGCAGAGGTGTAGTATAGAGGTGTCTCTCTGTACACTTATCTGTGTGTGTGTGTGTGTGTGTCTTCGTCTTCACAGGGAAGGAAGAAGACTAAGGGTGGCGAGGGCCTGATGCAGTGGGAGTCTGAGAGGGAGGTGGTGCTGCAGTGCCTCTCCCAGCTCCTCCAGCTCAACATCCGCTCCCTCTGGAGCCTCTCCCTCGTGGAGGAGGAGTTTGTCAGGTAGGCCTGGAACCCCCTCTGTAGCCTCTCCCTCGTGGAGGAGGAGTTTGTCAGGTAGGCCTGGAACCCCCTCTGTAGCCTCTCCCTCGTGGAGGAGGAGTTTATCAGGTAGGGCCGGAACCCCCTCTGTAGCCTCTCCCTCGTGGAGGAGGAGTTTATCAGGTAGGGCCGGAACCCTGCTGTTCGAGGTTAGAGTGCTATGACCATAGACATCCTATACAGGATCCTGTATATATAGGATGTCTATGGCTATGACCCTGTTGTTTGAGGTTAGAGTGCTATTGGTAGGGGGAAAAAATGGAAACAAATTTATGCAACAGAGACAGAATAATAAACTGGTAATAATAAACAGTTTCTCTTCCCTATTCAGTTAGTTGTGTGTTTGTTGCATCAAATTTTCCCATCTTTACTTTACCAACAGCACTCTGTGACTTTGAACAACAGGACTATATATTGATTCACACCAAACTTCTCCTTTAATGTTATTGCTGCCATCTTTTGGCATCATGTATTCTACACTCATGGTGGTTACAAAGTCTCCTTTTACTTTAAGACACTGTGTTCATGGTGGTTAGCAAGGTCTCCTTTCACTTTAAGACACTGTGTGTGCCCTGATAAAGCACTATAGTAATGCAAGTTGTCATTTGTCTGTTTTGTCGTGTGTGTGTGCGCGCGCGTGTGTGTGTGCGCTGTATAGCTGTGTGACCTGCTGCTGCTACAAGCTTCTGGAGAATCCTACCATCAGCCACGTGAAGAGCAAACCCACCAGAGACCTGATCATACACGTGCTCGGAGTCATGGTCAAGAAGTACAACCACATGCTGGGTCAGTACACAGACATTAACTTTGTGAGGGTTTGTGTGTTGGAGAGACAGACAGACACAGAGAGTGGGTTTGTGTGTTGGAGAGACAGACAGAGAGAGTGGGTGTGTGTGAGTGTGAGACACAGAGAGTGGGTGTGTGTAAGTTTGAGATGGAGAGTGGGTGTGTGTGAGTGAGACGGAGAGAGTGTGTGAGAGACAGAGGGAGTGTGTGAGTGTGAGAGACGGAGGGAGTGGGTGTGTGTAAGTGTGAGAGAGATGGAGGGAGTGTGTGAGTGTGAGAGAGACGGAGAGAGTGGGTGTGTGTAAGTGAGAGAGACGAAGAGAGTGTGTGTGTGTGTGAGAGACGGAGAGTGTGTGTGTGTGTGTGTGTGTGTGTGTGAGAGACGGAGAGTGTGAGTGTGAGAGAGACGGAGAGAGTGGGTGTGTGTAAGTGAGAGAGACGAAGAGAGTGTGTGTGTGTGTGAGAGACGGAGAGTGTGTGTGTGTGTGTGTGTGTGAGAGACGGAGAGTGTGTGTGTGGGAGAGACGGAGAGAGTGGGTGTGTGTAAGTGTGAGAGACGGAGAGTGTGTGTGTGTGAGAGACGGAGAGTGTGTGTGTGTGAGAGACGGAGAGTGTGTGTGTGGGAGAGACGGAGAGTGGGTGGTAATGCATAAACAGAGGCATACAGATTAAGCATCTTGATGTTGCAGAGTAATCATAGCAGCTGTAACAAGCTACATTGGAATCTTTGCTTTGAGTTTATATTTTAATATTTTGTCAGTTCAGACTAAACTGGTGTAGATATTATATGACTGAGCTCTCCTAGTAAAATGGTGTGGTGTGTGTGCTGTGTTCCAGGGGCGCGTGTGAAGGTCATTCAGCTGCTGCAGCACTTTGAGCAGCTTGCTGGGGTGTGCGCACAGGCCGTAGCCACCTGGAGCTCCGAGTTTGGAGTTAAAGCTATTGTTGGAGAAATCATGAGGTACATAGGTTATGGAAAAAAAGCTTTTTCACATTTCAAGTGTTTTCAATTGAAGATTTCTTAAACGAGTAACTAAACTGTGCATTAGGCTGAATAAAAATCAGGTTTTTTTGCCAGCTGTGTATGTGATGACTGCATGTGTGTGTGTAATGACTGCATGTGTGTGTGTAATGACTGCATGTGTGTGTGTAATAACTGCATTTATGTGTATGTGATGACTGTGTGTGTATAATAACTGCATGTATGTGATGACTGTGTGTGTGTAATAACTATTTATGTGGGTGTGATGGCTGTGTGTGTGTGTGTGTGTGATAACTGCATGTATATGTATGTGATGACTGTGTGTGTGTGTGTGTAATAATTGTATTTATGTGTATGTGATGACTGCACGTGTGTGTGTCCACCAAAGGGAGATCGGGCAGAAGTCCAGTGAGGAGCTGAGCAGGGAGGGATCTGGGGTGAAGGCCTTCTCCAGCTTCCTCTCCGAACTCAGCACCCTGGTGCCCGATGTCATGATCCCCAACATCAGCGTCATACTCACACACCTGGAGGGAGAGGTTAGTGTATACACACACACACACACACACACACACACACCTACCTACCTGGTGCCCGACGTCATGATCCCCAACATCAGCGTCATACTCACACACCTGGAGGGAGAGGTTAGTGTATACACACACACACACACACACCTACCTACCTGGTGCCCGACGTCATCATCCCCAACATCAGCGTCATACTCACACACCTGGAGGGAGAGGTTTGTGTATACACCTGTGCGCGCACACACACACACCCCTACCTGGTGGGAGAGGTTTGTGCACACATGCTAATTGAGCAGTATTTACATGGATAGTGTGGTATAACGTGTGTATAACACATTGTCGTTAAAAAAACTGTTGGGCCCATGGATTCCGATACCCAATCCAGCCAATTTGCCCACATCAGGACCGATATCCGATCCAAATATCGGACTGGTGCATCCCTAGTATTTTAGTGGTCTCTGTCACAGGTGGCTCATCCCTAGTATTTTAGTGGTCTCTCTCACAGGTAGCTCATATCTAGTATTTTAGTGGTGTCTGTCACAGGTGGCCCATCCTGACCCTTGTCTTTCCATCCTGACCCTTGTCTTTCCATCCTGACCCTTGTCTCCCCATCCTGACCCTTGACCCCCCCCCCCCCGCAGAGCTCCAGCCTGCGCGTGGCAGTGTGCGAGATCCTGGGCGAGGTGCTGGTGCGCATCTTGAGCGGCGACCGGCTGGAGGACTCGGCCCGCGCTGACCGTGACCGCTTCCTGGACACGCTACAGGAGCACATGCACGACACGCACTCCAACGTGCGCACGCACGTCCTGCAGGTCTACACGCGCATCGTCAACAGCAAGGCAAGGGCCTGCTCTGGCACATCATGGTTGCACTCAGTGCAATCGTGTGCTTTTCCTGAACTCTACCTTGACATGCCTACATTGGATTAGATTAGATTCAACTTTATTGTCATTACACATGTATAAATACAGGTAACGAAATGTCGTTTAGCATCTAATCAGAAGTGCAAGAGCAGCAAGTGCGATGTGTACAGTATATACAATATAGACAGTAGTGAATTATGTACAATAAGTAGGGCAATATGAACATGTGGGAGTACTTTGTTGTTAATCTTTGTGGGGGATATAAACAGATGTGCTAAAAACAAGTATACAGTAGAGCTATTAATATATTATATATGATGGGCTATGGACAAGTATACAGTTGTGCTATAAATATATAAGTTAGTAAATATGATATGTATGAACAATATGTACAAGATATATACCGGATGAACTATAACACAGAGATATACAGGAGATATACAGTATTGACAATATACATTTTTGTTTTGGGGCGGAGTGCCAATGGATGCGGGGATTGGGTAAAGTTCACTGACATTGGGAGAGGTGAAGAGGGACGGGGCGTGGAGGTAGTGGTAGTGGTGTCATGGTAGGGGGAGAGAGTGGTGGTGTAGTAGGGGGACATGGAGGTTCAGCGGGGGGTAGAGTTTAGGGGGTGTGAGTGGTGGCATGGAAGGGGGAGCGTGGTAGGGGGCGAGAGTGGGGTGAGGGCATCCTGACCAACTGCATCACAGCGCGGCATGGGAGCTGCATAGTGGCGTAGTGGGAGGACATGGAGGTTCAGCGGGGGGTAGAGTTCAGCAGGGAAACAGCTGTAGGAAAGACACTGTTCCTAAACCTGCTGGTTTTAGTCCGAAGGCTCCTAAAGCGCCTTCTGGAGGGGAGGAGCTGGAAAAGTCTATGATTGGGGTGCGAGGGGTCCTTCAGGATGCTACGAGCCCTGCGTAGGCACCGCTTTCTCTGGACATCCTTGATGGCAGGTAGTGGGGTCCCTGTGATGCGTTGGGCGGTTTTCACCACCCGCTGTAGTGCTTTCCGGTCAGCGACAGAGCAGTTCCCATACCACACTGTGATACAGTTGGTCAGGATGCTCTCCCTCGCACAGCGGTAGAAGTTGCCCAGGATATCGGCAGACAGGTGGTTCTTCTTCAGTGTCCTCAGGAAGAAGAGCCGTTGGTGAGCCTTCTTGACCAGGCTGGAGGTGTTAGGTGTCCATGATAGGTTCTCAGAGATGTGAGTTCCTAGGAACTTGAAGCTGGAGACACGTTCAACAGCCATGCCATTGATGTGGATAGAAGTGTGTGTCTCCCTTCTCCTTCCTGTAATCCACAATGAGCTCCTTGGTTTTACTGGTGTTGAGGAGCAGGTTATTGTCCGCGCACCAGGCAGCTAGGTGCTGAACCTCTGCTCTGTACTCTGACTCATCGTTGTTAGTAATGAGTCCGATCACCGTGGTGTCATCTGCAAACTTGACGATGGAGTTGGATTCATACAGTCCTACAGTCACCTGTTTGTCATTTGGTTGGTGTAGCAAAATTTGTGTAATTTTATACAATTTTGCATTTCACAGTTCTTCTGTTCTCTTAAAGATATTATGTGTGATAACTTGTTTGTTTATTCGGTTTTCTCAGTGTTATGATTATCAGTGGGGGCCTAGTATATGTATTATGTACTTTAATATTATTATATTAACTTTATTCAGTAGCCTCAAATTCTAACCTTTATTAGAGTTTGATCGGTATTTGTCTTGACATTTCTGGGTGTATCACAGGTCTGGATAAAAGCACTGCCTCCTGTAATGTAGTATCTTCTTCAACAGGCTCTGCCGCTGTGCCGCTACACTGAGGTGATGGAGTTGGCCGTGGGTCGTCTGGCTGACAAGTCTGTGAATGTGTGCAAGAGCGCCATCCAGCTGCTGGCTGCCTTCATCGCTCACAACCCGTACAGCTGCAAGGTAGGTGCAGACACTGTTCTAAAGTCTGATGCTTGACACATGCATGTTTGTAAAAGTATGAGCGACAGGGGCTTGAAACATTGCTGCAAAAGAACTAGAAAAGCACTCAAAGTGCAGACCTCCACCAGGGCAGCTCAGATCTAGCCTGGTAAACCTGCCCCTCGTACTTCATTTCATTTCGTGCAGAGGGTCTGGAACAGAGACCGTCAGAAACGATTTGCTGGAGGTGTGGACTCTGCGAAGCTTTAAAAAAGTGCCTCTGCCTTTACCCAATCGCTATGCAATTAGCCTACCTACGCACTACAATTTAAATGTAGCACACAAGGTCAACGTCACAGCTAACGAACACACCCTCTGTTCGCTGATTGGATCGTACTTTCTGCAACTTGCCAAATGCTCCTCAAGAGATTCCGGTCCAGACCCTCTGCACGAAATGAAATGAAGTACGAGGGGCAGGTTTACCAGGCTAGCTCAGATCACCACCAAAATCTTATCACTTAAGTCAGTCCATTTTTGACCTACCCTGAGAAAATCCATAACTTTTTGAGTTATGTTGCTAACTAACAAACAAATGCAGATCCTTGTATAACCTCTTCTGGCAGAGGTTAAAAAAAATACACCAGTGAGAGCTTGGTGTGTTGATCTTAACATTTACTTTTCTGACCCTTAATGTGGCTTCAAATCCTGCACCTGAAGAAAAAATGGCATGTGTGTGATATTACTTTATGAGACAAACAATTTACTTAGGAGTGAGCTACCTGTTTTCTGATGTTAAGCCAATTGATGACTATTAATTATCAAGTCATTGGTTTTTGGAAAATTTTAGAGTTGGTGTCAGTGGGCCCTATTGTGACTTTGGTTTGTTTAGGTGGTAACAAGTGAGTCAATGCATTTAAGTCCAGTACTAGAACAAAATGGCAGTTGGGTCTCTTTTTGTTGTTGCACCTGTGCAGCTCAGCAGTGCAGACCTGAAGAAGCCCCTGGAGAAGGAGACGGCCAAACTGAAGGAGCTGAATGATAAAATGGCCGAGAAGGCCCCAGGTGAGTCCTAACCCTTCAACTCGCTTCGTCCCTCTTGGGCCGCGTGTGTTCTGCCCAGTGATGATGCCAAGGCGAATATGAGCTCTCTGAATCAGGGGCTGGGCTCTCCTGCACTCACGTTGGCTGGTAATCTTGGCTGAGCAGCGGAGTTTTGCTGCTCTGCTGTAAGGGCCTGCCTACAGCAGATCTGGTCCCGCTCCACACACCTTCTTGCAGAGAGATGCGTAGAAGGGAGAGAGAGTGGGACCTATAGAGTGTGTGTGTGTGTGTGTGTGTGTCTGTATGAGTGTGTGTGTGAGTGAGTGCTGGCTGAGACTCAGTTCTCTAAGGAATTCAATGGGCGATGAGCTGCCTCTTTGGTAATCTGAGGGCAGTGATTTTCTAGTGAAAGCACACAGGTTAAGAGTTCTAATCCAGATGAGCTCACCTGTGTGTGTGTGTGTGTGTGTGTGTGTGTGTGTGTGTGTACAGTGGCGGTGATCTCAGCTTCTGAGCTGTGGTCCGCGATGGAGCCAGAGCTCCTGCAGACGGTGACGGCTCACCTGGAGCCCAGCAGTGAGGAAGAGGAGGCCAGGGAGGAAGGAGAAGGAGAGAAGGAGGACGACGGCGAAAAAGAGAAGAGCGACCGTGGCATGGCTATCCATATCGCCCAGCTCCTCAGAGACAACAAGTACAGGTGTGCACATTGTGATCCATCACAAACCAGCCTGTGATATTCAGCATTTCTGCTTGTGGTAAAACTTTGCCGTAAGTAAACAGATTACATTTTAAGCAACATCAAATAGTTTTCCTCTTCGGTCGCCCTACTGGTTGGAACTGGAATTGTCTCTCATTTCAACTATAGAGAGACGGCCCGTTCCTCCAAACTTACTTAGCGCGGTTATAGCTCTTGGGGGGGGGGGGGTGGAGGCATGGGCCTTTCACCCTCTGACAAGTTGATGAACCACTAAAACTATTTTGGAAACAATATTTTAGGGTTGAATAAACTACTTGGTGTTGATTTAAAGTGCAGTCTAGTAGATTTCATTTCAAGCAGCAGTCCAGTCCATTTTCCCCTCATCAAAAAGGCTTTAATGTGACCAGCGTACCGATCAAAGGCTAGATATGGTGGGAATGTGGAACTTGAGCTTGGGGCTTGCAGAGTTTAATGTTTCTAATGCTCATTCTGTGTGTTTCAGGCAAGCAGTGCGTGCATGTCTTCAGGCTCACCACCGTTTCCCAGAGTCAAAGTACTTCTCAGCCCTCTCCACTGTTGATGCACAGACCGTGATGGCCGCCCTGGGTGGCCTGTTTAAAGGTATGCAAGGCAAATAAAACGTGGGGGGATCTTGCTGATGATGGTCAGTGCTGTATGTTGGAGTCTTGGTAAAATCAAACCAAATTGGCCTCAGAAGGCAGGCTGGCACAGATTATTGAAATTCTCAGGGTGAAGATGCACCAAGATGTCCAACTTCAGGGCAAATCTTCAGAATAACCTAAGGATCAGGCTTAATGCTGTTGGTCTCGAGTTACAGCACATACACAAAACACCTACTACTACTACTACTACTACTACTACTACTACTACTAATACTACTACTACTACTACTACTAATAATAATAATAATAATAATAATAATAATAATATATAAAAGCAAAACATTTAAGGGGCAAATTTTCAATAATATTTTGCTCATGGGTTATGTAACCCATTAGATGCCACCTTTTTGTAGCAGCCATTTTTCAGTGTACTTCCAGTTTGACTGTGATATTTCATTACTCCTTTCCTGCCTGCACAGGCTCTGAGGAGGATGAGCTCCAGGATGCCCAGGCTGAGACCGAGCCGCCCGTCTCCTCCTCCCCCGAGGGGACCCAGGGCAAGGAAGGGGCGGAGGAGGGCGAGTTGAAGAAGCAGGAGATGCTGGTGCAGTACCTGCGCGACACAGAGAGCTTCGCCCTGCAGGTGGAGAGGGCCATCGCCATCATCAACAACATGCTCTACTGGAAGACCACCACAGGTGAGGCCTGTGCTGCTCTGCTCAGCTGTGCTGAGATGTCTTCACACCTCAGGATCCTAGACATCAATAAACTGTTCCATGCATAGTGACAACTAGTAAGCACATACAGTGACCGTAAACCTCTTACTAGAAGAGTCCCATAGCTGCGCCAATATGTTTTCACACCCAAGGTTCCTAGACGTCAGTACCATGCATTAGAGACAAACTGGACAGCACCGTAAAGTCAAAGTAAGGTGTAAACCCCTTCCTGGAAGAGTGCCACAGCTTTGTTTTGCTAGGAGATGAATCATAAGGCTATTCGATTAGGAGGTTTATTGCTTGCGTTAATTTGCCTGGGTCACTAAACCCTTTACCTGGGGTTTCACACCTTTTGTCAAACTATTTCCAGTCTAATTTCTCTGGGAATGTATCAAAATGCTTAGTCTTTTTTTTTTTTTTTTATTATTATTATTATTATTATATATATTTTTTGTATTTTGTTGTATTATACTGGTCTGACCCTGTTGGTGGGCTTGATTTTGATTATAATGGAATGTTTATATCTTGCACAACAGAAGGGCTTGAGAAGTGTGTTTTGGTTTTGAAAGTGTAAGAAGAGTTAAAAGCCATCCCTTTTCCTTTTTTCTACCTTCGTGTGTGTGTGTGTGTGTGTTTTCCAGTGGTGCAAGAGGCAGTGCAGTTCTGCGTGACGGTGTACGAGTTCAGCGTGGCCAACTCTCTGTCGGGTGTGAGGAAGATGCTGCCTCTGGTGTGGTCTACGGATACGGCCATTAAGGATGCCGTGGTGCAGGCCTACAGGCGCCTCTACCTCAACCCTCAGGGGGACACCACCAGGTGAGAGGGACGCCATCACGCGTCTGCAATACATTCAAGTGCTCACACGGCAAAGCAGAATTCAAAGCAGAACTTTGGGAGACATTCAGCAGCAAGATGGGGCTTTGCTATTGCTATTTTAAAAAAAAAAAGACAAACTCGCCCTTCACAGCACACAGACATTGAAGGCATGATTATATATTTATATTATTTTACTCTAATCATTGGCCTGCCATGTTTTTTGTATTTCTATAAAATCTTTTCTTAAAGTATGAAGTATGTGAGGTAGAAATTGGGCCAGGCACTGGGTTTTTATATAAAAGCACAACGCATTAATGAATATAGGCATGTGTAATATTTTTAAGCGGAGTTATACAATGCCAACATTTCGCATGCGCCAGGGTGTACAATGCAAAAACAGATAAGATGCGTGGCGCAAATCTAAAGCATGCGACAATGTACTGTATCTAGTATTTACCAGTTGCCCAGTGATGATGCCAAGGCGAATATGAGCTCTCTGAATCAGGGGCTGGGCTCTCCTGCACTCACGTTGGCTGGTAATCTTGGCTGAGCAGCGGAGTTTTGCTGCTCTGCTGTAAGGGCCTGCCTACAGCAGATCTGGTCCCGCTCCACACACCTTCTTGCAGAGAGATGCGTAGAAGGGAGAGAGAGTGGGACCTATAGAGTGTGTGTGTGTGTGTGTGTGTCTGTATGAGTGTGTGTGTGTGTGTGTGTGTGTGAGTGAGTGCTGGCTGAGACTCAGTTCTCCAAGGAATTCAATGGGCGATGAGCTGCCTCTTTGGTAATCTGAGGGTGACAAAATAATCACTTCACTTCTGTGTTGTACATTGGCGGATTTCTACAGATATCAACTTTGTACGACACACTCAGTGTGTGTGTGTGCTTGTCTCAAACTGCACAGCTACTGTAACTGTTCAAGCTGTGACCAAGTAATAGCAGGTGATCTAAATGTCTCTGTTATAATCACGTGCATTATATTGTTGTTGTCCCTCAGGCTGAAAAGCTTTGCTTTATCACGTGATTGAACTGTCTAATTAGTGTTTGTTTAATGATGGGTGCTTCGTGCTGTGCTTTTATCCTGTTTGTGGTAGTGCTGTAGAAAGTGTACTTGAATTTTACGAAGCTCAATTATGATGCACAAAGTGTTCAATCTGTGTTCTCCGCGGAACAGTTTGGCCTGATGGTGGGGGCAAAGGACAAACCTCTGCCCTTTGACCTGGAAGAAGTCAGGAATGATGATAATGATGATTATCATTTGACGAATGTCTAAGCCCTTTCCACTTCAGTGGCCATTAAATTGTTGGTGTCTCATGACTTTGGCCAGCATTAGAGAATAAATTAGATGCATCTGAATGAAACCCACGCAATTAAACATGATTGGTGCAGGCATGGGTCATTCCATGCATGCATTTGTCTTTTATTTCCCTTTAATGCTTTTGATTTCTTGAACCATTGAACCACTAAATGTTAGTGTGCTGGGAAACCAGAGGCGTGAAACTCGCATGTAATTTCTGTGGTGTCAAATCACACTGCTTAGGTGAAATTGACTTCACTGGTTTGCAGTATGAGCTCATTGGAAGTGTGTGTAGAGTAAGCCCGTGCTCATGTGGGTGTTTTGATGGTCGCAGATAATGGCGATGAATAGTGACGGGTCAGGTTATTGAGGAAATGTTACAAAACTGTTTACAGTTGCAGTTATAGTTTTAGCATTTAGCAGACAACATTGTAAACAAAGATACTCAGCTTGCGTCCAGAAAAATGTAAGTAGTATGTGGAAGTACAGGTACTACTCGGAAAATTAGAATATCCTGAAAAAGTGTGTGCATTTCAGATGAAAGATGAAATGTTTAAAGGCTCAGGACCCTTTTGCAAGTGTTTTGCATGACTTACCTGGTTAGTGTATGACACTTTGAGCCTACAATACTGAAGATTTTCACAGTGTTTTCTGAGTTTTTGGGTTTGAGGTTTTAATAAGCTGTAAATCATAATCAGCAAAATTACAACAATAAGCTTGAGATATCTCACGTTGCATGTGATGAATCTATAAAATGTATTGGTTTCACACTTTATGTTGGATTGCCTGAATAAAACAACTTTTACATGATATTCTAATTTTCCAAGTAGTACCTGTATAATTACTTTTTGTTGCCAGACTGTAATTTTGTCCCTATTCCTATCCCATATCCTGTCTTCCTCCATCCTTTGTGACTTTTCCCAGGGCCAAAGCTCAGACTCTGGTGGACAGCCTGTCGGAGCTGATGATGGACGCGTCTCTGGGAACCATCCAGTGTCTGGAGGAGATTGTAAGTACATGCAGTAGGTGTTTGTACATGACAACAGACCTTCATCTTGAAGTATAATTACATTTCTTTGCACAAAGACATTCTTTGTTGTCCATTTGAATGCCATTAAGACACAGTAAGACAGACATGGTTATATATAATAAGCATTACAATAATCATTATGATGTGTATAATGAAGAGTATTGGGTGGGGGTGTGGAAGAGTTAAGCACTTGCATGTTGCTGTTGTGATGTATTTTGCTGTTGAATGAGCACTAATTTCTTCAGGCTTCTGGTGCACAAACTGCCACAGATGCCTCAAATGGCCTGTGGAAGCTCAAGGTGTACCGATGCACAGCTTGTTTTCAAATCAATAGCTGTCAGCCTGTCAGGGAAATTATTTCTGAGCGATTGAAAGACTGAGAACATGTTTCACTTGTTCAGAAATAATTCCCCTAAGTGGATGCTTAAGTATCTGTTCTGTTCTAAACAGTTCTATCCTCCTGTTGTTTTCTCGTGTCCTCAGGTGCAGGAGTTCTTCGGTAGCGAGAGCGCCCTGCAGGTGTGCGTGGTGCAGGTGCTGTGGGAGCGCTTCTCCGGCAAGCGGGAGAGCACGGCGCTGAACAGGCGCGCCGCAGTCCTGCTCCTGGGCATGGCGGCACGGTGAGGCCTGCCGCCCTCGTTAAAAGTTAGAAGCGCTTTGATGCCGCCGCCTTTAATGTCCCAGAGAAGGATGGGGGCGGCTGAATATATTTCTATTGTCTCAGAGGCTACTTCCTTCTAGCTCCTTCTATTCCCTCTTGTTCTCCACCGTTCGCCTCGAGCTTTTCTGCATGGTGGTGATAATGCCAATGTTTCACTTTAAAGACGTGCTTTCATGAAGAAAGCCCTTAGTATTAACCAGGCACACAGAAAGCAGAAAGGGAGTTTGCTGGCTTTGTGCACAGCAGTAGATAGACTCATTCCCTGAGAGTTGCACGAGCAATAAACTGCAAGTTCATTGCCTTAGGCCTTCTGGCTGGCTTGGCATGCACTTAGCAAATGTATTTTTTTTTTTTTAAAGCATTTTCACCGTGCTGAAAAGAATGGTTGGCAGAACACGCTCTGCTCTTTTGACTGCACTCCTATGAGAGGTTGTGTGTTATGAAAGTCAGGGGAGGGAGAAGTGAGAAAAAGGAGCAGGAACGGGAGGCTAATGTCGAGCCGATGGCGGCGTCTTTGCTCTGCCTTTGCTGACCCTGTTTGCGTGTTTGTGAAGCGTTCACGGCCGGAGGGATCCACCCACGGCCTCCTGTGTGAATGCTGGAGCGTGGTTCACACTCATTAGAGAGCATCATGTGCTCTGCTGCCGCTGCTGCTGCTGCACTGCTCATTTAGGCAGCCCATCTTCCAGCAGTGTTGCTTTGATGACGCTTGCTTGCTCACTCAAACATGCAGATACACACACATGCATTGCGCACAGATACACACACATGCATTGCGCACAGGCGCACAGATATACACACATGCATTGTGTGCACACTCACAGATACACACACATGCCTTGTGTGCACACTCACAGATACACACACATGCCTTGTGCGCACACTCACAGATACACACACATGCCTTGTGCGCACACTCAGATATACACACATGGCACACACACGCACAGATGCACACCCATGCAGTGTGCACAGTCTGACTCACAGATACGCACAAATACATTGCACTCACAGGTACGCACAAATACATTGCACACACTCTCACAGATACACACACACACACACATATGTGTTGTGCACACACTCAGATCTCTCACGTTCAAAATCGTAGACTCAAACATATTCTCCTAGGGCTTAATGCAGTAGTGCTAGTGGAGATGTGCATAACAAACACATTCTAATGCTGCTGCTGTTAGATGTACGCAGTGTGTAATATCCCCCTTTTTGATGACCATCAATGTTTTAAAAGCATTTCTATTATTCATGTAAATGTTTTGTGTGTGTGTGTGTGTGTTAGTGCTGAGAGAGAGGTGGTGCTCAGTAATCTGGACACCCTCTGCTCCGTGGCTCTGGGGGAGTCTGTGACGGAGGACTACCTGTTGGCCAGAGACACGGTCATCACCATCTGCAACATCACCGACCAGATCAGGGTACGCACGCAAACTTTATTATAATGGTTTTATGTGTAGTGGGCACCTAGGGAAACTTGTACATGTACAAACTGAGGTTTTCAATCGCCAGTAGCTTGGTCATTATCGCATCAAAATTGCCATGTAGGACCACTGCTCCAACCTCTTAATGATCTGTGTTGTGTTTATCTGCACACTAAGCACTTGATATTCAAGAACGTGCTGGTCATAACTGATGGCATGTGTTGTGTTGTGCTGTTTTAGATGTCCAAAGGAGTCCCTTTCAGGCTGCCCCAGGATCACCAGCTCTTCACCTGCCTCACACAGGCCATCGCTGATGGTACACACACACACACACACACACACACACACACACACACACACACACCTCTTAGTGCTTACACACCCACCTGGAGACAAACACTTAAACACATGAAGCAACATTCTACTTATTAGAGTGCACACTTTAAAAAACAGTTCAGACACTCTGTTATGCTAGCTGAATTCTTTACTATTACGTAGCAGCATTGCTTCTAGATAACAAAACCTCTTTACTAATATGTTACAACTTTGGCAGGTCATTTTGGTGTTGAGGCAGTGCACTAACCTTGACACTGAACTTTGACCTTTAGGGGTGGTGCTCACCGACCCCCACTGGCAGACCTTTATGGAGCAGGCCGTCCGTCTCATCTACTTCGTGGCCGAGTCACCTGACCAGCTATGTGGCCGCCTCCTGCAGCGCTCCGCTCGTCTCCTGTTGGAGCAGGCTGCCGAGTCTCGACCAGCCAGCCAATCAGATGATGCGTCCATTGTGAGGTCACAGGAGGAGGAGGATGGCCACGCCCACTCACTGGTGTCCTCCCAAGATTCAGAGGACCAGGGAGAGCAAGGTGGACAAAGACACAGGCTACGTTTTTGTAAAGTCTATTTTTGCTAAGGAAGTTTCCTAACTGAATATAATCAAAATATCCCTGTTGCGTCAAGGATAAGACCTGTTCAGAATACTCCATTTCCAACAAGTTGTTGCACATTTGTCCATTTATGCGCGTCTGAGGTGGTGTAGTGACGGCCTGGTGATTAAGTTAGCTGACCTGGGCTTTGGATCGCAGCGTTTGAATCCACCCAGAAGTGCTGCTGAGGTACCCTGAGCATGGTACCGTCCCCACACACACACACACACTGAGGTACCCTGAGCATGGTACCGTCCCCACACACTGCTGCTTGGGCGCTGTGGTGGTGCCTGCTCGTGTGTGTGTGTGTGTGTGTGATGTTAAATGCAGTTTCCCTCAACTGACCTCCAAAGGAGATGAATAAAGTCTCCAGAAAAACAGTATAGTCACAGCCTACGGCACTGCCTTTGCCATCAACTGGTCGATCACGATTGACGTAGTGGGCACCACTGGTATAGTGCATTTAGGGACATGCAAAGCTCTCAGAATAATCACACAACTGTCCCTACATTCTTGTTCTTTTTCTGCATCCCCACCCTCCATCCTACCCCCTCCGCTGTCCCCCCTCCCCCCTCCCTGTGTGCAGTGAGCTGCGTGTCCCTGGCTCAGCTGCTGGCTCTGTGTGGGTGCGTGGCCTTCTGGCAGGTGTCCTACCTGGAGCGCAGCGTGAGCGCGGAGCTGCGCAGGAGGAGGGCAG
This sequence comes from Coilia nasus, assembly GCA_027475355.1. Classification (NCBI taxonomy): domain Eukaryota; kingdom Metazoa; phylum Chordata; class Actinopteri; order Clupeiformes; family Engraulidae; genus Coilia; species Coilia nasus. The sequence goes on along the minus strand of CM050218.1, from coordinate 6,659,586 downwards.
AGCGGGAGGAGAAGGAGGAGAAGGAGAAGGGGCCCTCCAGCAAGTCAAAGGTTGGTGGCCCGCATACCCACTTACGCCACTTTATCTCCCTTAACAATGGAATTCTCTTTATTGATTGGCTGATGAGGTTGGAATTAACTTTGTGTAACTGGATACCTTTTGAAGTAGATCTGAAAAATTTGAATCACCGTTTCATAGCAATGCGCTTATGAATGGTAACTATGACAACTGTCGTAGCCAAATTAACAGTTAAATGACCGTTATTCCATGCTCTACTTCTTATTGAATTTCTATAAAGCAGCGAATCATCTATTTATTTCGGTAGTTTATGCATATAAAATTAGATCATCAATACAAATGGGAAATAAAAGGGATAACGGCCTTTGAGGTGACCAGTTCCGTGGAAATAATGACTTGGCGAGGTGGACGCAAAGTGAAGATGTGAAGTGAAGATGCCTCCGCCATTATTAACGTGGAACTGGTCACCTTGTTGCCCGTTATCCCTTACTTGATGTATTCTGTACAAGTTTACACTGGCCACTTAACCACGAAGCTAACAATTGTACACAGTTATTGATCATTTGATTTGTTTTTCCACATATTCAAATTAAATGAACACCAAAATAAGTACAAAGTTTATAATGATCCCGCTCCCATGTTCTTACCCCTCCATTTGGCTGGCACACTTTGGGCTACACTAATCCCCTGTGCTGGCGGTTACGCTGCTGGCGTGTCGTGGGCTCGGTCGCAGGAGGCCAGCGACAGCTGCGTGGAGGAGGAGCTTGGTCTGACGGGCGCCTCCGCCGAGGACACGGAGGCCGAACTCATCCGCAAGATCTGCGAGACGGAGCTTCTGGCGGGTAAGGCCCACCCGCCCGCGCACGCACCAGGGATGCAAATTGGCACCAGCCACATGCTGGTAAAATATGAAAGTGGCTGGTAAATTCTGGACACAACATAATTTATTATGTTGAGTGGCTGGTGAATGTTATCATTTATTTGTCAGTGGCTGGTAAAAGTTCATACTTTGCAAAGTTCAATTTTCACCCCTGGCACACACATGCGCGCGCGCGCACACACAGAAGCGCACATGTAATAAGCCGTGTACCATTGGTGATACGGTGGTGTTATAAGAAATAAAGTCAGAAGCGCACATGAAGCTCACCAGTTCCTAATAACTTTACCAATGTAGGGCCTTCACTGTAATCCCTTTTTAATGTCCAACACTTGGTGTACAGGTTTAGCAATAACAAAGGCTGTACATATCTACCGTTTTTATAGGAGTGTGGGAGTAGTTATCTACAGGCTTCACATTGAAATGTGCGAGTGGTACCTGGCTGTAAAGCTGTACCAGTTTAATGAGCAGCATTATCACCTCTCTCCTTCCTCTTTTTTTCTGCCTTTTTCCTATTCTCGGTCTCACTGTTTCCCTTTCTCCCTCCCTCCCCCATTCACCTCTCGCCATTCTTTGTCTTTTTTCTGTCTCTCTCTCGCCGTCTCTTTGTCTCTCTCTCTCTCTTTGTCTCTCTCTCTCTTTCTTTCTCTCTCTCTCTGTCTCTCTCTGTCTCTCTCTCCGTCTCTCTCTCTTTCTCTCTCTTTCTGTCTCTTTCTTTCTCTCTCTCTTTCTTTCTTTCTTTCTTTCTTTCTTTCTTTCTTTCTTTCTTTCTTTCTTTCTGTCTCTCCCTCTCTTTCTCTCTCTCTCTCCTCTCTTTCTGTCTCTCTTTCTTTCTCTCTCTCTCCCTCCCTCCCTCTCTCTCTCTCTCTCTCTCTCTCTCTCTCTGTGTCTCTCTCTGTGTCTCTCTCTGTGTCTCTCTCTCTCTCTGTCTCTCTCTCTCTGTGTCTCTCTCTCTCTGTGTCTCTCTCTCTCTGTGTCTCTCTCTCTCTCTCTCTCTCTCTCTCTCTCTCTCTCTCTCTCTCTCGTCTCTCTCTCTCTCTCTCTCTTCTCCTCCTCTCTCCTCTCTCTCTCTCCTCTCTCTCTCTCTCTCTCTCAGAGGAGAATCTGCTGTGTGTGTTTCTGCCGTTGCTGGTGCGGGTGTGCAGCTCCCCTGGCCGCTACTCCCATCCCCAGCTCACCGCCACGGCCTGCCTCGCGCTCTCCAAGTACATGATGATCAGGTAACCATGGCAACGCCACAGAGAGCTCCGCTCCGCTGGCCATGTCTCTCTTTGTAGCGCTGCTGGAAGTTTTTATCTTATCGTAGAGAAAGCCAGCTGGCAGCTCCCTGAGAGTGTTCAACTTGACACAACATTTAATTTCTTTCCCCCTGAGTGTTTCATGTGGTAATAGTGTGTGTATCGGTGTGTGGTGTGTGTGTGTTTGTGTGTGTGCGTGCAGCCCTGCGGCTTGTAAAGACCACATCCGTCTCCTCTTCACCATCCTGGAGAAGTCTCCCCTGCCCGTCGTCAGGTCCAACACAATCGTTGCCCTGGGCGACCTGACGGTGCGCTTCCCCAACATTCTGGAACCCTGGACTCCCAACCTCTACGCCAGGTGAGCATTCCTGGAAGATGTTTAAAGGGTGCATGTTTATCAGCTCAGGGGCCACATCTAGGATCAAACCGACCAGCATTTGCTGCAAGAGGAGGTTATTGGGATTGGAGTACAGTCATTTGTGATAAATAGGGCCTGATTGCTCCGTCAGTGCTCAACTTCATAATTGCACCTGTGCCTAAGTGGAGTTTTTAGTCACGTCTGAAGACCAGCCCACTGTAAAAAGAGTGGTGGTTGGGCTATATGTTCATGCCCATGGTTTTAAAATGAGACTGCAGTGAAACTGGCCACCCTGTCTTCGTGACCAGTGTCTTCACTTGTTGCATTCAACCAGCAGAGGGTGGTATCTAAATCTTCATGTCTGGACGATTCAATGCCAATATGTAGTTGATGCTCTGTAGAACGGACAGTTTAACAGGCTTGAGGTTTCTTTTGAGATTTAGATTTAGAGTCTGTGAGGCCTGTGTGAGGCAGCTGAAGAGCTGAACTAAGACTAAACTAAACTCACTAATTCACTCGGAGGAAGAGCTCAAATGGTGGCGCACATTAACTTTTCCAGTCCACAGACCTGCAACGGCTCCTGTTACCCTGGCAACATGCTGACCACACTGACTCCCTCTGAAGCACCCTGACACCCCCCACTCATCCTTGAAAAGACAAAAAAGCAAACCCTCCCTCCCCGCCCACCCACACACCCCCCTGCAGGGCCACCTATTCTTCTCTCCTCCAACATGGCCGTAAAGCAATCCTTCCCACCGCCACCCCCCTTTATTTCCAATTCAGTGGCGCAAACCAATTGTGGGCATGACAATGATGGCTGATTATGGTCCTTATCGGCGCTGGTGATTGGCGCTCTGGTTATAATTAAGCAGAGCAGCGGGGGGGGGCGACCGTGGCAGGGTCCAGCAGGGCAGAGCGCGGGGTCGCCCGTGACACCAGCGGGCCACATTGTGTGGCTTTTGTAGGGGGCGATAATTACCCAGGTCCCCCCCTCCCCCCCGGCCTGATCACAGGGCAGCAGAGGGGGCGGTAACGGCACTGTCTGTCTGGACCCCGCACGTCTGCAGTTCTGATCCGTCAAAGCCCAGTGGGAGGCTGTGGGAGTTTTGTCCGTAGGCTTGAACACATGCACACACTTCCATTAGCAAATGGAGCATCTTTGGGCTCAAGCATACAAATACAGTTATAGATGAGCTTACATAAGTGGTACATATACTGTTTGTACAAGCCCTATAAAGCAGTGAACCAAATGAACATCTGCTGAATGAAAATGAGACAAACTATGTTTGTTTAAAATCAACGCTATACACAGTGGTATGCTATACACAGTTTGGGGTGCAGCTGTGGTCGAGTGGTTTGGGAGCTGGTCTTGGGATTGGCGGGTCGCAGGTTCGAATCCCGCCTTACCCATGGCTGAAATGCCCTTGAGCAAGGTATCCAATCCCACACTGCTCCAGGGACTGCAACTGTGAAACCCTGTAAATAACTAAGTCGCTCTGGATAAGAGCGTCAGCTGAGTGTAATGTAAATAAAACCTCAATAATGTACATATGTCTACTTGCCTTATATGCCAGTGTTCTTGTGAAGCAGCGAAGTACTGCTCGTCTAAACATGCTACTGTTTCTACTATGTCTGCTGCCTCTCATGACAGCACGGGGGCGATGGTGGTAGAGGTGACCTTCGGCAACTGGAAGGTTGCAGGTTCGAGCCCCGCTCTGCCTGACCCCATCAAAATGTCCTTGGGCAAGACACTTAACCCCAAATTGCTCCTGGTGGCTACATGGCAGCCTCCGCCACCGGTGTGTGAATGGGTGACTGAAGCATATACTGTAAAGTGCTTTGAATGCTCGGAGGAGTCGAAAAGCATTCTATAAATGCAGTCCATTTACTTGTCCGTCACAGGCTCAGTGACGAGAACTCCTCGGTCAGGCTGACGGCCATCACCGTGCTCACGCAGCTGGTGCTGAAGGACGTCATGAAGGTCAAAGGTCAGGTCAGCGAAGTGGCAGTGTTGCTGCTGGACCCTGAGCCACACATCGCCAGCCTGGCACTCAACTTCTTCAACGAGCTCGCGTCCAAGGTACGCCCATGTCTTTTATTTGTTTGTTTGTTTTTTCTCCGTCCCTTGTGCTTTTATGCTTGGAAGAACGATTAGTATGATGCCAATACCTGTGAAGCCAAATGGGTCTAAAGGCTAATTCACACCAAACAGTCTCCGTATACAGCGCGTGCCCGTTTTCTGTCTGTATTCATTTAGAATGCATGTTAACAAATTGGACTATTCACACCGCACGTGTGATCTGGGTGTATTCTGTCACTACATAAACATATTGTACACGGTTACGTGCTGTACACGGTCAAGTTGGTGTGAATGAGCCCTAATTTCTCTCTCTCGCTCGCTCGCTCGCTCGCTCTCTCTCTCTCTCTCGCTCTCTCTCTCTCGCTCGCTCTCTCTCTCGCTCTCTCGCTCTCTCGCTCTCTCTCTCTCTCTCTCTCTCTCTCTCTCTCTCTCTCTCTCTCCTCTCTCTCTCTCTCTCTCTCTCTCTCTCATCTCTCTCTCTCTCTCTCCTCTCTCTCTCTCTCTCTCTCTCTCTCTCTCTCTCTCTCTCTCTCTCTCTGCGTGATTTGTTTTTCAGGACAACGCCATCTACAACCTGCTGCCCGATATAATCAGCCGCCTGTCGGACCCAGAGAGGGGCATGACGGAGGAGGACTTCCACACCATCATGAAGTCAGTCCGTCACTCACACCCACTGTCGCATTGTCCAAATGAAATTGTGTTCGCGACAGAGGTGTCAATCTCTGCTTCCTATACATAGTGATGTTATCACGAAATGTCACTCACACCCACAGTGACCTTGTTTTAATAAGGTGTTTGTACCAAAAGTGTCAAGCTTCAGAAAGTCAAAACCTCTGCTGTATATTCCCCCTAATTTGTGAAATCAGCCCTGTTAAGAACATAAGCCAGTGGATCTACCCGTCTAACTTATGATCTCATTAGAATCAGCTAGGCCAGAAAATGGGAGGATGAAATATGTTGCAGGTTTTTTGCTTTCTGAAGCTGGGGTCAACACCTCTGTGGGGTACCCTGTGGGTGTGTCTTATAGGACTTGTGGATGAGTCCTAGTGATGGTATTAAAATTGTGTTTTAAGTCAGATGTAAATAGTTTCCCATTTGTGTTGGGCTTGCTGTCTATCTGTCTGCATAATTTTCATGTTAATGCGCGCACTGTGCATTTCATTTAGAATGTATAATTAATTCCAGTCTGTGTTTGTGCTCCTGCAGACAACTGTTCTCTTACATAACCAAGGAGAGACAGACGGAGAGTCTGGTGGAGAAACTCTGTCAGCGTTTCAGAACGGCAAAGTTAGTGAACATCCATCTCTCTTTACATATCTCTTGACTGTCTATTGCTGTTCCGTGCTCTCCTCAGATCCTCCTCCCACAGTTTTCATTGCTCTGCTCTTCGGTTCATTGTGTGTGTGTGTGTGTGTGTGTGTGTGTGTGTGTTGTCGGTCGTGACTGCTGAAGCATCAACCTGCACTGAGCCGGTTTGGGGACTGCATCTCCCACAAATCCCCCTGAATGAGTCTGTTCAATAGCAGCTTCTCGAGGACTAGTGTAGGATTAGAGGAAGTCAAAGGCTCTAGGGTCTGTGGAAATTAGTTTTGGCTCAGAGCTGCACACCAGCGCAAACATTTGCCAAAGACCTCAGCACTTGGCCAGGTTTTAATTCCTATATCAAAAGGTCCATAAATCTGCAGATTTAACTGTTTAAGGCCCCTTTTGCTTTTAAAATGCCTTATGATTTATTACTGCTCTAGTGAAAAGAACTATTAGTGCTTAAAGAAGCAGAACTAGTCCTTGAACTGTAGAAAACAGAGCTTTAGTTTATGTTCAACTTACTGTACCTTTAAATTTAGTCAGTCTGTCATTTCTCTTTTTTTGTCCTCAAGACATCAGCCCACAGCAGTTGTTTTCTTTCATTTTGTTCAGACCTTTAACCTTTGACCCCTCTGACCTGTGTGTGTGCATATGCGTGCTTGTTTGTTTGTCCCAGGACCGAGCGGCAGTGGGCGGACCTGGCCGTGTCGCTGTCGCTGCTGTCCATGTGTGAGCGGGGCTTCAAGCGACTGCAGGAGTGCTGGGAGTGCTACAGCGACAAGCTGACCGAGGCCGGCGTCTACCAGCCCCTCCTGTCCATCATCACCAAGCTGCGTCGCGGGGCCAAGCTGCAGTTTAAGGTGCTGCCCCAAACACCACCACCACCACCACCTCCTCTCGCCACTCTGCATCACTGTGCTGTTCCCATAGATGGGCAAAGCGATCCATGCGTGTTTACCTAACATGAGCATTTAGAAAGTGTGATGCATTACATTTTCACTGTAAGTAGTGTGAACTGCTGATGACAACCGTTTATTAAAGTACACTTTTTTTGGTTGTCGGTGCTCCCGTGTGTGTGTGTGTGTGTGTGTGTCTGTAGACCCAGGTGGACGAGTTTGAGAAGAAGCTGACGGCGGTCCACACCAAAGGGCTGGAGAACGTGGAGAACGACGAGCTGGAGGCCCAGAGCGAGCTAAGCCAGTCGCAGGTCTCCAAAACCCCTGCACCGCCACGCAGCACTCGCAAGGCCAGAGGTGTGCACACACACACACACACACACACACACACACACACACACACAGCTCTCCAAAGCCCCTGCACCTCCACACAGCACTCACAAGGCCAGAGGTGCATGCGCGCACACACACACACTCTCCAGTATGCCCCTATTAAAGTCCTCACAAGACTAGAAGTGTGTACACATACAAGCACAGCTGTTCACTTGCACAACCAGAGACACACACACACACACAACTGCAGTGAGCAGAGCTGCAGTTTTGCGCAAGCTAATGAGAACACCTTTGTTTTCCTGTGTAAACGCGACACCCTGCAGTGTTTTTATCACATATCACAGCATCTCTTTCTGTCCATCACCCCCCCCCCCCCTTTGCTACTATCACTGTCTCACAGGTCGCGTTAAATCTGCCATTCCGGAGGAGGGTGACCTCGTGACCCCCAAACAAAGGCCAGGGCGACGTCCCAAGAAGGTCATCGTCTTCAGCAGTGACGAGGAAGAGGAGGGTAAGGCTGCGACACCCCCATCACAACCTGTAGAGGTTCTGATTTTAAAAATATATATATATTTGTATTTATCGATACATCTGTCTGTTTTGCAGATGCCGTCATGGAGGACAGTGAAACTCCCAAAGTGACCACACCCATCTCTCGAGCTTCACGACGCACTCGTCTGCGACACTGAACCTTCTTTTTTCTTTTTCTTTGTATTTAAAACAAAAAGGTGAAAAAATAAACATTGCTATTATCATTAGGGAGGTTCGAGCAGCAAAGCTGCTGGTCTCCAGTTGTATTTGTCATTTCTTTATTATTATCTGTCATTTATCTAATTTTCATTTTAATTGTTATGTGAGTATATCTAAAAAAGAACATTACTAGAACTGTCCTGTCCATATTTTTATTGTGTTTTTTGTTTTTGTTTTTTGTTTTTTTGTGAATTCTCTATGGGGTGGATGCTGTGAGCTGCACGTACCACTGTGCCAGTCCACTGCAGGAGAACATCAGTCCTGTTTGTCCTCCATCACCCATGTGCAGTGCAGCGTTCTTGTATAGTCCTTGGCTTTTGCCCTGCAGTCTGTCCACCAGTCAGTTTAACCCTCTTCTCTACCGTATGTCTTCCCCAGCTGCTGTATGTATTGACCTGTCTGTCTGTCTTCATTTTTATGTCATTTTGGGAGGAGAGGTTAAAATGGATTTGTATTTTAAAAAAAAAAGAGGAATAAAAGCATCTTAACATTTTTTTCCAAATTCTCTTGTCCTGCCTCCTTTTTGTGCTGTTCATCACCAAGGTCCCATGTAAGGTGATGTCACTTACCAACAATACCTACTCTTGCCACACAGCCTGTCTATGGGCAATAGCAGAATAATCCAAAGTGATCCATACCTGCTAACTTAATATGAACTTTTACAAAGAATGCGTGTATCCATTAGAGTAGGGTGTCAGGAACCATTACCTAACTGGTTATTTATCTATAAGCTCCTGGATAGACAGTAATGCAATTGGTGTTCAACTGCATGTTTCCTCTGCTAACCGTGTGCAGTGTTTGAGCTCTGTGCTTTCTGGGCCTGCCAGTCAATTTAACCCTGTGCTGTACGTTTCCTCCAGCTCCTGTGTGTGTGTGTGTGTGTTGACCTATCTGTCCATCTTAATTTTGATGTCCCCTTTTTGAGTGGAGAAATTAAAATTTATGTATTAAAAGAAACAAAAGCATCTGTTAACATGTTTTTTCCAAAAAAAGAGAAGCACTTTGTCTTGCTCCCTTTTTAAAAGGTTTTCTGCATCCTTTTTTAAATCTCTCTCCTCCACTCTTTCCGCTATGGGAGGTTGTGTGTGAGTGATGGGCTTGTCTTGAGGGCCCATTACAAATGAGTTGTAGGTTCACACTCCGTGTGTGAGTGTGTTTGCCCAGTTGTGTGTACAGTTTGGTGAAGTCATGCTGCCTTGGCAGGCCCCGTTGCATCTCTCTCTCTCCTCTCTTTCTCTCTCAGTCTTTCTCTCTCGCTCGCTCGCTCTCTGCCAAAACGCAGTCTGCATGAAAGATGAGGTTGCGTTTTTGTTTTGTTTTGGAGCGCAATGTGGCGGCACTTGATCTGGGCCACACTGCAATTCTCTGCCTCAGGGAGAGGATATTCCTCGAGGACCGCGTGGACTTGGCCAGCAGGCATGATATGTTAAGCATTAACTCCGTTTCTATTTTCAGAATATGCGAACAGCACTATAGACCTCAACTTCTGACCCGACCTGCTAGTAATAAACCATGCTAGAGCACCCTCCGGGCCTCTTTTCAGAGCACACAGAGTGAAGCCTTCATCGTCTATTCTTTCTCAAGTCTTATCCACAGCTCTTCCACATTCACCTTCCAGTCTTCTCATTCACACACACACACACACACACTCCTGTGCTTTGCCGTCATTCTCGCATCCACACACACACATCACCCTTTCTCTCCCCCACCTCTAGCGCGCAAAGAGGTGACGGCACGTTGTAGCCGTAGCGTGATTTCACCTCCTTTCATCCCTCTCCTCTCTCGCGCCCACTTGTTCTCCCACGCGCTCGTTCTCGATCTCTCTCTCTCGCTGCTAGTTCTCTTTTTTTCCTTTTTGAGAAAAAGATAGCGATGGAGGGTGCTTCGCAAAGGCCAATTACTTCCCCCCCCACCCTCCACACCTCTCCGTCCCCCAGTCCCCTCCGTCTCCTCCACTTCTCTCGTGTCTGTCTGCGTGACTGGATTTAAGCGAAGAGTGAGAGCGAGGCCTATGTCGTGTTTGATGGGAATTGCGAGTTTCGACAGAACTTTCTCAGTTTGTGAGCAGAGCGAGGGGGCAGCAGGTGTCACAGGTGTTCTTTTAATGGCTGTACTTTTCAATCATTCTTCCATTATGCTCCTGAATAACTGACAGTGTGTGCTCCAGGACCCGAGGTGTGTTTGTATTGGTGTGTGTGTGCGTGAGTATCTATTCTGTGTGTGTGTGTGTGTATTCATGTTCATTTGTGTTTGTACGGACTGGCACAGTTTTAATTTGATGTGTGCGATCCACGCTAAGGGGCCCTTGGGTTGGTTGAACAGACAGAATTCTAAAGCAACAGCTGCCAGGTTACTCAAACACTCTTCTGTCCAACAACCTGTCCTGGTTTTACAAGCGCCAGCCAGCTCGCAGATGAGCCTGGCCGGATGTTCTGTGTGTGTGTGTGTGTGTGTGTGTGTAAGAGAGAGAGAGAGACTGTAGGTGCCTCAGGTTGCAGAAATACACTCCTTAAGTCACAGAAGCACGCATCCTGGATGTTAAAATCGTCGCCTCACTCTAATATCAGATGATGAGCTTGGCCACGATGTGTTACGATGAAGCGTAAATTGTGTTTCGTAACTGCAGCATGTTTTCTGAAGCTCTCTCCCTGTGTGTGTGTGTGTGTGTGTGTGTGTGTGTGTGTGTGTGTGTGTGTGTGAGAGGGAGAGAGAGCGTATGTTTGTGTTGGACGGCGTCGTGCTCTGGGGCTCTTTTCGCTGAGGCCACAGAGGGCACAGAAAGCAGATGGCACTGACAGACTGTAACTCACGCTGGGGCGCGGGAGAGGGACTCGGCCAGCGCGCGCGCGCGCGAGAGAGAGGGAGAGGGACTCGGCCAGCGCGCGCGAGAGAGAGAGAGAGAGAGGGAGAGGGACTCGGCCAGCGCGCGCGAGAGAGAGAGAGGGACTCGGCCAGCGCGCGCGAGAGAGAGGGAGAGGGACTCGGCCAGCGCGCGCGAGAGAGAGAGAGAGGGAGAGGGAGAGGGACTCGGCCAGCGCGCGCGCGAGAGAGAGAGGGAGAGGGAGAGAGCGTCAGATGGAGATGGAGACGAGAAGGGTTGGGGGAAAAACAGCAGTTAAAGACTTCAGGAGCACAGAGTGTGAAAAAGTGAAAGAGAGAAAAAGAAAGAGAGGAACACACAAAAGTCCAGCCCAGGAATGCAGTTTTATTTTAGGCACAGAGTCCCCTCTTCGTGCCAACGAGAGGATCTTGGAGAAAGGGGAGACGGCATGCGGGTTGAGATGCATGGTGGCTGGCTCTGAACCAGCAGGGCTTTGAACTCTTCCCACCAGTTTCCTGGGCATCTGTGTCCTCTTATCTATGCGTTGCATTGCATGGCATCGCCTGTCACAGTACTAGCAGCTTGAGAATGCTTATGGATGATATGCAAGTCATTAAAGAGCTATGAGGCAGGTGAAGGCCAGCCAGCCCGCCTGTCTACCTGTCTGCCTGCCTGCCTGCCTGTGCTCAGAGATCTGACTCAGCCAGTGATGGCGCACACATAAAGAAAGAGATGCCATGCTGCTGGGCTTGTGTGGGTGAGGAAGGAGAGAATTGTGAAGAAGAGGAGGAGAGGTGGTGGTGGAGGGGGGGAGTGATAGGAGAAGGAGAGACAGGGAGAGAGACAGGGAGAGAGAGAGACAGAGAGGAAGAGGAGGAGGGTGAGGTCACGGAAAAAGAATGCGTGGCGCAAGGGACAGGAGTACGGGAACCAACTGCTGCTCACCACTCATCCGATCACAGTTTGCCCCTTACTGAGAGGCTCTGGGGTGAGGAGAGGGGTGTGTGGGTGTGTGTCTGGGAGAACGTGATAACCTCCTAAATAGCCACCCCCCACTCACCCTCCACGGGTCACCGTAGAAACAAGCACTCTTCAGCCATGACATCATTTCAATTGAGACAATAAGACTAGATTGAACTCCCACTGTGATTGTGTGTGTGTTGGTTGTGTGTATGCGTGTGTGTTGGAGGGATGTGTGTGTGGGTGGGTAGGTGGGGTGGGGGGTGGGGGGGGGGGGGGGGTAGTAGCTTATATACACACTCCGCATCCCACACACAACCTGAGCAGACACGCTGCCGTGCTAGAGACAAGACACGACTCCAGTGAGCCCATCACCACTTTAGCAAGCACAGGAGGAGGACAGGCACAGAAAGAGAGAGAGAGAGAGAGGCTGAGAGAGAGGCTGAGAGACAGCACGATGCTGTCAGCAGGTGTCTAAGAAGTGAGATTGGACACACAGACGCAGAGGGAGAGAGGAGAGGAGAAAAAAAAAACTATAGCCTACAAGACATAGAGACATCAGACAGAGACAGAGATGGGAAGCAGAGTCTAGGACCCGAAGCTGACTACACTGTAACATCATCTAAGTTGGAGTGAAAAAATAAACAGGTGAGTGACAGTTTTTTTTTTTCTTTTGAATTTGGTGTGACTTTTTTTGCCCACAGTGAATGTCTTTTGAGTGATTCATCTCCGACAGTGATAGCAGGTGAAGAGGGAGCATCCAGTTAGATGGGTGAGGGTGTAGGCTGGCTGGCTGGACTGGAGCCATGCGCGGGTTATAAGCTCAGAGGAACACATGCACTGTGTGAGCGTCAACAGACTGTTTTCAGCCTAATTCACATACTCTGGCTGTCTGATTTAAATATATTTCAGTGTTCATTTGCCAGTGCTCAGGAAGGATAAATGTAAAGGAAATCAATCAAAAGTCAATTGCATGAAGAAAATGAAGTCATGTTTACAAAATGCACTTGCATTTGTAATGACACTGTTATGCGGCTTTTAGTCTCAACATTGTAACGTAAGTGGGGCTGACATAAGCTTGGAAATTGGTGCTGTAAGTGTGGACTACCAATATTAGAAGTAGGAGAAAAAGAAAATAAACAACTAGCACATCCTTTTTTTTAAAGAAAATATACATTTTTGATAGCAGATAAGATAGCAGTGACGACACCTCAAAATGTAGCTTGCCAAAACATTGACGACATAGAATGAGTCATTAAAATTAAATGAATAAAAAACAAACATTGTAAAGACAGCAAGGACTAAAAAAAACATACATGATTTACCTTTGCAATACATCAATTGAGATCACTCGTGAACTGCTGCCCCAGTCAGACATAAGAGCAAAGGAATCCCACAGGCTTGGTGTTCACTCCCTTCTTGGCAGCACCATAAAGATTGGGCAGATTAGACACAAAGATGGGGAATAAGAGAGAGAGAGAGAGAGAAATAAAGAGAGAAGATGTTTAGTCATCATCTGGGAGATTTGTGTCTAACAGGAGATTAAGCTGCAAATCAAGGCAAATGAGATCAGGAATAGACTCTAGTGGAAAATAGCACTGCTGCCCTGAAAGATCAGCAATCTAAGACCTTTTCGGGTCTTTACTCTACAGTCTAATCAGTGCAGAACTGAAAGTACCTTTTTTAGACATAATTTTTTTTTACTGTGTTATGCGAATTATTTCATAAAGTCTTTAAATGAAAAAAAAAAAAAACAAACAAAATGTGTGTGTTGGTGTGCGTGTGTGTGTAAGAGAGAGACAGTCCTTTGTGTGTGGGTCTGATGCGTCTTAGAGAGTGTCTAATATTTATGTGTGTGTTTGTGTGTGTGTGTGTGTGTGTGTGTGTGTGTGTGTGTGTATGCCTGTGTGTGTAAGAGAGACAGTGTCTAATATTTATGTGTGTGTGTGTGTGTGTGTGTGTGTGTGCCTGTGTGTATATGCCTGTGTGTGTAAGAGAGAGACAGTCCGTTGTGTGTGGGTCTGATGTGTCTTAGAGAGTGTCTAATATTTATGTGTGTGTGTGTGTGTGTGTGTGTGTGTGTTGCTGCAGCACCATGCTCTGCCCTGCTCTTGTCTGCGTGCTTCTGCTGCTGCTGAGTCCTCTTAAACCGACAGAGTCACGAGCACTTTACCCACCTAACTCCAACAACGCCATGCAGGTACTGTAAGCCAACACACACACACACACACACACACACACACACACACACACACACACACACACACACACACACACACACACACACACACACACACACACACACACACACATTGCATGCATTAACACACACCTCATTCACACATATGCTTGACTGCATGGTTTTAATACTCCCTACTCTTCCACCCACACACACACACACACACACACAAACATGCAGCAGTGAGTTACGAAACGAGTTATGTTAGAATCAGTTAGGCTAGATTGAGACGCGTGTATATAAAAAAGGAAGACTTACAACTTTTAGTGGCTAATTCCCAAGTTGTGTGGGAGATGTGTGACAACAATGCGCTAACCCGGTAAGCTAATGCTGATTTATTACATTAAAAACATTACACTACTCCTTATTCTCTATGGAGACCTACAAGCCTTTCACAACAACATTGGTTTGTTTTCCCTACTTACTGTTTATTTTCTAAGACAAATGACCCTCACTGTCTACATATTTTAATTAAATAAACCTTCAACACAACTCAATATGAAATTACAAATAAACCTCATTTCAAAACATGACTTTAAATTCCTCCTTTCCTCTATTGCTTTGAGTCAACTCTCGTGTGTGTATTCACAGCCAGTGATGTTTAGGACAAGGTTACTCCCATGAGAAAGCTGTGATTTGTGACAGTGTGCGGTGTGGGCACTGTGTTTACAGAGGCGCTCTCTCCCTCTCTTACACCTACAGTTCCTTGAGCAGGTCCTGGACCGTTACAATGACCTCCTGACCCTGGATGACCTTGAGAATCTCACAAACGACCAACCGGAGCAGCCGCTGCAGGTATATGGTTCCGGGGTAAAGGTCGCCGAGTACCCAAAGTGGATCGACCTGCCGGCCCAGAGCGACAACTCCTGGCTCCGCCTCATCCGTGCGGCTCTGGCCAATCAGAAGCGAGCGGTGCCGGACCGCGTGCGGAGGGGGTGGAACCGCGGTTGCTTCGGGCTCAAACTGGACCGCATCGGGTCAATGAGTGGACTGGGGTGCTAGAGACGAGTCCAAGGATTGTAAACTGAGAGATGAGTGAGTGAATGAGTGAATGAATGAGTGAATGAATGAGTGAAATTTATCAGCGACTGACAGAAAGGGAAACTAGGATGATGGACATTAAAACTCAGCTAAGTTTTGATCCCAGCACTTTTCCAGGTGCACAGTCGACTAGAAGGTATGTAGCAAAGGTGGTGTGTATTAATGAGAGCTGCTTGAGAGCCACACTCACACAGAAACCTGCACTCTGCATTCAGAGAAAGGCGAGGGGAGAGTTATTAAGAGCCACAGATGAAAAAGCCAGATGTTTGTTTTTTCAAAGACAGCTCAGTTTTCAAACCTTGCTCAAACCCACACCGTGTCTTTAAAATAGCACTCAAAAATCGAGACACGCCGAGAGTTTTGCCCATCTAGTTTCCATGGTAAAGGGTTGAAGCCGTGGATGGTCACTGTGCAGATTTCTGTCATGTGTTAATGCATTTTTGTTGAGATTACTGTATGTAGTGTTTTGTGCTTTCATGTATGGGTCCTTACAGTATACAATTGTATTAAATATCTTGTTCAGAATTATTTTAAGTCAAGTGCATGATAATTAATAATAAACATTAACATACCAGAGGTTTGCTTTATGTTTCCATGTACTGTGCATGAATAAAGGTTTCTAAACATCACACCAGACTTAAGTTTATCTTAACACATTTTAATATATTATTACCTAAAGCCCCTTCAAAAGTAAACAAACATCCTTCCTTGAAATGAACAATTTACTCATAATAACATAACTATGAACCCCCTGCCCAGCCCTATCAGCATCAACACTAAGACATCCCTGCTGAGAGATTAATTGTTTACATTTCACAGCAAGCAGCGGCCCCCTTGGAATTTGAGGTAATTGATTCGGAAGCTTGCAATCCACGTCTGAATGTCAGAGTAGAATATGTGCACTCATAAGTCGACTCCTTTCAAATAATATTTCAGGATGTGAGATGAGATGATTCCAGGTGACAGCACAGACACTATTTTTATGTTAGCCACAGAATTTCTGATCAAACTGGTACAGATGAACTAAGAGCATGCAGAGCAGCATGAAACGAGTCATCGTAATTGTGTTTCTGGATTTACTCAATATTTTCTCTCGTGCCTCCACAGCGTCTGCCGGCTCATCTGTGTCATTAAAGAAAAGGTTGCCCCTAGAAGAGTGTATTTGTTCATAGTGGGAGTGGGAGTATAAGGTTTACATTATCAGACCTTAGAGGAACAGGATGAAGTCATCATCGTCATTGCACCTAAGCAAAAATGTGAACTCATGCATAAAAGATACTTACACAGATTTCTCAAAGTTTTCGTTGTTACTAAAGTGACAATAAGTAATTTTCTACAATTTGTCTACCTTTGTTTTTTTTAATTGTCTATTTGTCTGCTTCAAAGTTCTACATTAAATCAGATGATAAGTCATTAACAGAGAATACACAGATGCCAATTACTTGACCATTATTTCACCAATTAATCACAGCTCGGTTTAATTATCAGTGGCTGAAGTGAAGAATCACCATGTGTAGTACTACCAGTCACACCTAGACAGGGTGTAACATATTAGAGGAAATAGAGGCTAAAGAAACAAGGTCACGTAACTGCTTGTGTTGCAGAAAGATTCTAGAAAATATACAAGAGTTTTGATATCAATTTGAGTTCTACTTGATTCATAGGTGGAAGTGGAAGCAGCACCATACTACCCAGATACTCTCTCAAATGCTCTCTAGAAAGGCTGTCCCCCAAATCTAATCTGAGCTAGCGTATGAATTAATAAGGGATGTCTCCACAGTCCGATCATCACCCCGAAAAAATCTATAAAATGCAGTGGCTGGAATGTAGCACAACAGTAGAAGTCTATGATCCATTCATAAAATTGGAGGTTATTTTGGAAGGTGGCAAAAAGAAGCTATTGTTTGGGACGGGCACCTAAAAACACAAATGAAAGTTACATAAGATATAGGAAAAAGTTTTTATAGTCATACGAGACCAAAAGAGAAGTCTTTTGGCCAAAGACTTACACAGCTACCTGTGGTGCAAATCTAGTATTGCCCATACCTCGAGAAACACTATCCCGGTAGTGAAATATGGCCGTGTTAACTTCACGGTTCTTGTCTGAATGGGCAAATGGTTTAGAAATCAATGGAGAGTGAATGGAAATAAATTCTACAGAATATCACAAGACAACCTGTTGCTGTCTAGGGTTGTAAAAGCAAGGCTTGGAAGAGGCTTTAGTTGGCTGTAGGACAGTGTCAGTTCAAAAGACATTAGGCTACTGCAGTAAAAGGATTTGCCAAAAGCAGTCGTCTATGGCTTAAATATTTAAGCAAACAGAATATTTCAATCTGAATAATGTTTTTTTGTCAGTTTTTAGTTACAATATATTATTGTTATTATTTTTATTATTATTATTATTATTATTATTATTAGTAGTAGTAGTAGTAGTAGTAGTAGTAGTATCAGAAGTAATAGTATTACTCAAAAATATTTTTATTGTTAATATATTATATTATATTATATTATATTATATTATATTATATTATATTACATTACATCATATTATATTATATTATATTATATTATATTATATTATATTATATTATATTATATTATATTATATTATATTATATTATATTATATTATATTATATATTACATTAGTATTATATTTTGTTTCGGTGAAAATAGTCAGGCATATTGAATACTTTTGCAAGCCACAGAATTGGTATAAGAGCTTGTTGGTTAACAAGGACCAGGCAGACATTAGAAGACTAAAAACAAATGAACCAAGTCAAAAACATCTCTCTCTCCCTCTCTCTCTCTCTTTAATTGCATAGCCTTTCACCAAATTCCCTCTGTCACCAGAACATTTGGGAAGGATTGGCCTGCCCCCTAGAGGATGCTAGGTGTCATTAGTGCAAGCTGTCTTCAGCGGCGGTGGATTTATCCTCCATCTGTCCGACTATTACAGCGCGCCGCTTCCAGTTTCAAAACAGAGTGTAGCAGGAGTTTACCAAGGCTGTGCAAATTAAGGGTATTTTGTGGCGATTATCGACTGCATTCGCAACCATGCTGTCAATGCACAGGTTAAAACACATTTACATAATTACTACCATGAAACAAAGAGGAGAGAGCGTACGTCCTTCATTAGAACTGACTTCAATTTTCAATTGGCAAGGCAAATGTGCTTACAATAAACTCAGGTGGAACCAGGATAAGTGATGGGCTAAATGCAATGCTTATATCTTACCACAAGGTGGTGACTGAGGTTGCAATAGCCTCTGGCAAGAGCCACGCTGCACTATCAGTCTGCCTTTTGGAGATTGTGACTCTGTGTGTCTGAGAACTTACCAAAGAGTTTGGACTTTGCCCAGTTAACAGAACACCAAAGCAGTCCACAATTAATAAATAACATACCATCAAAGCTTCCCCACACTCAAAGGCAATGTTATGACCCTCTGGATTAGTGTGCCTATAATATATGGCTAGTGTAGGTGTGTGCCATGACTGGCCAATCCCAGCAGTCCTGACGAACCGCAGTCACAGCAATGTTATGACACAGCGGCGTACAGACACATGACGCAACTTCTACACCAGCTCTTCATGCTGATGTTTCAATACCATTCACCCCCTCATACAGACTAGCTACAGTACAGTACCTCTGTAGTACAAAGCGCTGACACCCCTTTATGCATTTGGTTGAAGTTACTCCAGATACCAGATGATGGGCACACATCTGTGCACGTGCCTGGGTCAGTGTGTGGTTAGTCTCAGGGCAACTTATGTAAGAGTAGCCAGTAGCCAGTGCAGGTAAGGATAGTGGATAGTGCCCGAGGGTATTTTTTTGCATAAGCCCAGTTTTGTTGTATGTGGTGGTGGTGTGTGTATTTGTGTGTGTGTGTGTGTGTGTGTGTGTGTGTGTGTGTGTGTGTGTGTGTGTGTGTGTGTGTGTGTGCATTTGGGGAGGGGGGGGGGGTCTTCGGTCATCATGCCATTTGTGTGTCTGTGTGTTGTGAATGCATGTATGTTATGTATGTGTGTGTGTCTTTGTGTGTCTGTATAAAAGTACGCTTTTGCAAATCAGCGTTTGCTCCCAGGGGTTATTTCATATCTGACAGAAGATGCATGGCTTTACAACCCACAAGACACAGAGAGAGAGAGAGAAAGAGAGAGAGAGAGAGAGAGAGAGAGAGAGAGAGAGAGAGAGAGAGAGAGAGAGAGAGAGAGAGAGAGAAGAGAGAGAAAGAGAGCGAGAGAGAGAGGGAGGGACACTGACTTTTTCTTGAGCACTTTGACCTTAAGCTATCTGATGGACAGAGAGGTTGCCTGGTGGGTCATGACAGTTAAGGCATTCAAAGGCCAACATCAGTTTATGACAAGCATTCTTCATAGGAGCCACAGTACATAAACACTCCTCAGAAATAGTAATTGGCTTTGGTCATTTGGTAATTGTGTTTGTCTGGTAGCCTACTCTGTCATCTTAAGCTCAGAGATGTGCACAAAAGAGTCTGCATCCATCTAGTGGTTAACAGGAACAGGCGTGGCATTTGTAAAGATCAACTGATAACAATTTTGGCAGGTTTATGATAGTAAACAGCAAGTTGTGCTGTGTCACACTGGTAACTGAAGTGAAACAATACTGATATTACAATAACAATACTAGAGTAGTGTACGCGAGTGGTAGTAATGAGTATAAGTGTAGTATGCCCAGTGGATGGATATGTGCAATAGAAGAACCCTGCAATCCAGTGACACATTACTGGCCTCCAAACACCCATGGCCACTCACTGGGGAAAAGGACCAGTGCAAGGACGAGGGCAACAAGGGATGAAAACCAGTAAAAGTGAAGGGTTATTGTCAGGGTTCGAATTATAAATTTGACCCTATGGGGGTCTCTATCTTAAAAAAAAAAAAAAAAAAAAAAGCAAAACGCACTGTCCTTTTTAATTTTTTTCGCTGTGAAGCCAAACGACACAAGGCCAGCCAGTGCTGTTTTTTTTCGGTGGCATGGCGGAAAGTTTAGGCAACCTACGTATTATTTTTGTATTTCTAAAAACGCATTACAAAACGAAGGAAGATTGATATAAGACAGGGGTTCCCAAACTTTTCAGACCGTGACCCCCAGTTTTAGGCTGCTGACGACCCCCGACCCCCGCGACCATTCTTTGTCACACGCGTGCGCGCTCTCGCTTTCTATCTCGTTCGCTTCCCCCTTCCTCTCTCATAATGTGGCTGTTTTACGCAACACACGTAAGGCAGTACAGCAAAAGCAAAACTGAACATGATCTCTAAGCTGGTGTATTTTACTACCAAACTCAAGAGCGAAAACAAATAGGCAACATCCCACCATAACTTATAATGCTGAGCATATACAGACATATTACGAACAAGCAAGTAACATCGAACAGTTATAAAGTTATGTATGCAGAAAAAAATGAATGTGATGGATGGGCGCTGTTTAATTATGCCCAATGTTGAAAGGTTGCGGGAGATGCGGCGGGATACAGTCCCAGAGAGCAGCACTTGTTCCAGCTCCGCAGTTTATCCCCGTGCATAATCCGACTCATCGATATTGCTGCTAAATTTTCCCAATCGTGTGTGGCTTTTTGTCTGCGCAATTAAATATGCCACCTCACATGAAGCCTTCTGCGTCTTTACAGAGACAGTTGTTTGCTTAGTAAGGGCTTTCTTCTCCCCCCGTAACACTCTCTTTTCTGCGAAAAAAGTCAGTGGGTTTATCTGTGAGGCTGGGATGCTTGGTGTTTGTAATAATCCACGAGCTCTGGAAACCCGACGTTGGGACGCAGATTTAAACAGTAGGTCATTGCCAGAGGAGGGTCTGCTGATAGCTATGCTAATCGGGCACAAATCACACATTTGATGCTCGCTAATGGGAGAGTGATGGTCCTCTGGTTAGCAAACAGGCAAAATCATTGTTTCTGGAAATCATCTCGCGACCCCCCCGCCACCGCCCCTGCGACCCCACTGGGGGTCAGGACCCCTACTTTGGGAACCACTGATATAAGATAGGAGGTAGATGAGAAGTCTTCTTCGGACTGAACGTCACGTTCGCAAGCCCCAAATTTCAGATTTGCGCGCATAGTGGTGTGATGGTGAATCAATATCACGTCGTAATTCAATACAAAGATGGCTGCATGGTGATCGTAAATGAAGCGAATTTTATTTATGTTTTTATGGTGATATATTTAAGCTTATCATGGTAATATGACATATTCGAGAAGCCTCCACATTAAATGAAATTTGCATTTTTCATTGGAGCCTGAGGGTATGGGAGCTCAGCTCCCATTGGCTCCCACGTAATTCGAACTATGGTTATTGTCTTTCTAGCAAATGTCAACTCCAGGAAGGACAGAGATTTGATCCCCCTGACAGTGTGTCTGAGGCGGCAGAGAAGGTCAGACAGGGATATGCTTCCATGCCAGCTCCTCTATCTAAGGATCTCACCTTAAACATCACCCGCATGCCCATACCCTATTACTTTTGCGATAAAGAGCTCACCTTAAACATCACCCGCATGTCCATACCCTATTACTTTAGCGATAAGAAGCTCACGGAGGCACATGTTCGAAAGTGGAATATTACACGAATGCTGACATGATATGGACAGATGTGACAGGGAGAGACACTGACATGCAGCAATCTACATTGTCACCGCTGGATCACATGACGACGTGATTTGTAGCCAGTGCAGAAGTTCCTTTACAATGTATCACTCACATTTTACCACACATGCTAAAGGCCATACAAGCATGCCATTAAACGAAATCGAAAACACTGCAGTTCATTTCATACGGGAGGGAAAGAATTCTACGACCTTGACATTTGAAAGGGGAGGGACAACCAACGGGGGGCGTAAACCGGGCGGCTGATAAGTATAAATCCCAAACGGCTCTTATCACCTGTCCCACTCACACTGCAGGTGTTTGAACGAGCAGAGGCAGCTCACAAACGGTAATACAGATTGTGTGTTTCTTTTCTTTACCTTGAAAATGACAGCTGAAGTCAGAAATGGGGTATTTCACCCACTATCTGTTGTACTGTCTTGAGTTAAAATTTTGTTTGCACGATTTGTCTGCATCCCAGTGATTGCAGGTCAAATTAGTTTACTTCAGTGGCCTGTTCTTATGCGATAACTCTTGATATTAGGCTAATTGCAAATTACCATGGATTGAGTTGAAATCCAGTGGGTTGTATGTCGTCCTAATATTGTGGGTCACATTCACGGATACTGCTTGCATTGACATTTACTCAAGGGCAGAGCTGAAAAGTGATTGTACAAGTGTTTTTGGTACCGCATTTGCAGTAGGGTATAGGGCACAGGGCACACTTTTGTTTGTCGATTTGATGTCCACAAGGTATACATTAGCTTGCCTTATCACAGCCCTGCGTACTTTGTGCTCTTTGGGGATTGTGATGTCCGGTTGTTGCAATAAAGGAGCCCGATAACTGTTTAAGAACAGACTTTTTTTTTTTCCTCTTCAGGGGACACGTGCCAGCCAGCAAAATGGTTAAAGTCGGTGTTAACGGGTGAGTACACAATCATATTATTTATTACGACATTCATTCATATTCCCCAAGGATGTTTTTAAACACCTTGTGACATGACTGTGGCAGGGTTTTTTTTTAGTCGTGACGGCTAATTGGTCAAATGTATAGCGGGTGTGTCAAGCCGGTGGACTGGTGGACTCCAACTGCTTGCCAAATGTGCGCAATGTCGTCAGTCTGACGCTGAAATGAGGCGTGTTATCTTTCTTTGACCTTTTTGGAAACACCCCCCTGTCAAAGTCCACCTTCTGATGTGACCTCGACTTTGTTTCCCTCACGTCTAAAAGTTCCTTGTCCAGCTTTTATGGATGGGCCTCCCTAAAAGCCATTGACCCCCCACACTGTTCTAGTGGCTGTCTCTTCAGTACCTATCTAATACTCTATTTGTAATATCTCTAATCTATTTGTGGGACTTTGTGCAATTAAAAGCCATGCAGTTGTATGCCATGACATTGAGGGCAGAGTAAATTCAGGCTACCTAAGACATTAGATCTGTCTCTCTGATCTTAAGAATGAGTGACTTTCTCCGTGTAGATCTTCGGTGTGTGTTCATTTCTGCCAGGGATGTACAGTAGGTGGCGATATTGGATCATGTGTCAGCATGATAAATGCCCATAGTACTGCAGACAGCTTTGGTGATCTCGGGACTTGGTCTGCACTCAGAAGGTCTCTGTTCTTGGGAAACTGCAGTTAAACAGTAACTTTATCTGGTCCAACAGTCCAGGATTTCTTCACAACAGGACTTTACACCCCACATCACTCATAGTGGCAGTAAACTACTGAACTCCTGTGCTGTGTGAATGTGTGTTGGACAGTCCTCAGCTGGCTCTGAAGTGTTGTGCTTATTCTTTAAAATTAACTTGTACATGTTACCGAATTAATATGATTAAAGGCTCTTCAGGAATATCATTTACTGGGGATAAGATACTTTAAATTGAGTTAATTCCCAGTTTTTACAAACCATCTGCGTTTCTTGTTGGATTTGACATGCAAAAAATTCAGGCATGTACTAGCATTCTGGATGCTTTACACAGGGGTGCAAATCCCAGGGGGGAAAGGGGGGGGGGGGGAGATGTCCCCTCCCCCCATTTCTGAAAAACATCGTCACCCCCAATAAAAATACAGATGAGTATGCCTCTGGCACCTTTGGTGGGTGGAAGCATAAAAAATATCACTTTTGCCCCCTCTCCAAAATGTTGTAATCAGAGCAGCGCTTGTTTGTAACTGGCGGGAGTGATATATTAGCCAGACCTCCATTGCCTCCTCTTAGGCCATGGCAAAGTTCAGCAGGTGTAGGGAGTAAGGTCACCTTTAGGTGGTTTCATTAGGAGACATGTTGATGTTTATTGCCCCCTAGTGGTTGACTTTGAAAGGGTAAAATCAAACCCGTGGCACATGCAGTCCAAATGAAACTTGCTGTGAGTTGGCTGAAATAAAAAAATGTCACTATGGCCATAATCGGAGAACAGCTTATGCCATCATAAATATTTCATGTTTCAGATTCGGTCGCATTGGCCGTCTGGTCACTCGTGCCGCCTTCACTTCCAAGAAGGTGGAGATTGTTGCAATCAATGACCCCTTCATCGACCTGGAGTACATGGTGAGGACTGCATGCCTTACAAAATTGCATACACACACACACAGGTCTTAAATCCACCAGGCACTTAGGAGCACTGACTGTTATTGCACTATTTTGTGTGTGTACAGGTGTACATGTTCAAGTATGACTCCACTCACGGCCGTTTCCATGGCGAGGTGAAGGCAGAAGGAGGAAAGCTTGTGATTGATGGACATCAAATCACAGTGTTCAGCGAGTACGTCTGTCTCTCTGTCTCTTTCTCTTTCTCTCTCAACATCCTGCACACAAATATTTCAAACCTGTTCAAAGCTCCTCTTTTATTGCATGTTGTAGTTTCACATCCAGGGTCACACAATTGTGTGTGGCTTTTGTGCTCCTGTAGGAGAGACCCTGCCAACATCAAGTGGGCTGAGGCAGGAGCAGAGTACGTTGTCGAGTCCACGGGAGTCTTCACCACCATTGACAAGGCCTCTGTACGTAGCCCTGCTGAAGAGTGGCTGTGTGTGTGTGCTGGGATGAAAAGATCCAGAATACAAAAATCAAGCTCTTAACCCCCTTGGTCACATATCTGTACCTGGATTTGTGTCCTCTATTGTAAGTCGCTTTGGACAAAAGCATCTGCTACAGTAAGTGTAATGTAGGACTGTTTTGCTTGAATCAGGCTCACCTGAAGGGTGGGGCCAAGAGGGTGATCATCTCTGCCCCTAGTGCTGACGCCCCCATGTTTGTCATGGGTGTCAACCACGACAAATACAACAACTCCCTCAAGGTCGTAAGGTAAGCTGCTCATCCATTCTCATTACCAGCGAGCCTTTTGAAAAGATAATTACTTTCCCTTATTGAAAAAATGGCCTTCTTCCTCCCCCCCCCCCCCCAGCAATGCTTCCTGCACAACCAACTGTCTGGCTCCACTCGCTAAGGTCATCCATGATAACTTCACCATCGTCGAGGGCCTAATGGTATTGTTTTGAATAAGTGCTTCTGTCCTGCCCAAAGGCCTTTTCACATCCTCTGTGTCACTTGCAAGTGATTATTTACCACTTACAATTCTTCTTCTCTCTCTCTCTCTCTCTCTCTCTCTCTCTCTCTCTCTCTCTCTCTCTCTCTCTCTCTCTCTCTCTCTCTCTCTCTCTCTCTCTCTCTCTCTCTCTCTCTCTCTCTCTCTCTCTCTCTCTCTCTCTCTCTCTCTCTCTCTCTCTCAGAGCACTGTCCATGCAATCACGGCCACCCAGAAGACTGTGGATGGCCCGTCTGGCAAGCTGTGGCGAGATGGTCGCGGTGCGGGCCAGAACATCATCCCTGCTGCAACTGGTGCTGCCAAGGCTGTGGGCAAAGTCATCCCGGAGCTTAATGGGTGAGTGCCCGCCACCCGCAGTCATGTTTGCCCAGTGCTTAATTTGTCAATCAACAGGCCCTGGCACAGCGAGACGGTGCTGTTCTGGCAGGTTTGGATTGAGAGGGTGTTGCGATGCATTTAAAACCAGAAAAGCACTTGGAGAGCACAGACCTCCGCCAGGGCAGCTCAGTTCAAATTGGCAAATTACATCTCGCAATGGTAAAGAATCCTATAACAAAATCCTGGAAAATGTAATCACTTAAGTTAGGCCATTTTAGACCTACACTGAAAATTTCATCAAAATCCATCCATAACTTTTTGAGTTATGTTGCTAAGTAACAAACAAACGCCAATGATTACGTAACTTCTATTGGCGGAGGTAAAAAAAAGTTCACCTGATGGCACAATTCATAATACTAAGAACAGTTAAGTAATACTTGTATGCCTATTCACCTTTTATTCTTATATCTTATTTTCTTTAATTGGGCCTAGTGTAATTGATGAAAAAGCAGGCATGCAACAGTAGCAAGGCTGGCCAAGGTAAGGCCTACTTCTCCCCCCACTGCATTGCAGAGGGTACAGCACCAGACACGAGTCGCTAGCATGTATAGTTAGCATGGCCACTGATGCACGATCACATGTGTAGTGCCTCATTCAGTGCTCTCTTTCCTCCAAAGTCAGATTGTGTATTTAAATATGTTAGCCCATCACTATTCTTTGAGAAAAATCTCCTCCCTTTCCATCCTTAGTAAGCTGACTGGCATGGCCTTCCGTGTCCCCACCCCCAACGTGTCAGTGGTCGACCTGACTGTCCGTCTGGAGAAACCTGTGAGTTGACCAATCATATTTCCTCAGTGTCCCCTCCATTATTTAGTCTTTATTTAGTGACCATACATGACAACTGACATTTGTACAAACTCTGACTTGAGTGTTTTTTTTTCTCTGTACGTGACAGGCCAAGTATGACGACATTAAGAAGGTCATAAAGGCTGCATCTGAGGGACCCTTGAAGGGCATTCTGGGATACACAGAGCAACAGGTGTGTGTCCAATCAGAGGCCACAACTGACCCAAGTGGCTGTGTTCATGTAGTTTACATCTTGTGTTGCATTGCTTAAAGCAGCACTATGCAACTTCGAGTGCTTTTTCTCAACCGAGCTCCCTTAGTGAGTCTCAGGGTGCTGGGATGGACACCCAGATATTGCAAGCATGGTATTCTGTCCACAGACAGCAGGGGCGGTAGAGAGTCTTCATTCGCCTGGTAATGACTCATTTAAGCATCTACTGACCTATGAAGATGAATAATTAACTCAAGAAAGTTGCATAGGGCTGCTTTAACCTAAAAATTGACAACATATTCTCAAACTTTATGGGGTATGACCTTGGTGCGCAAATGGTCAGACTTGTCTTTTTCTGCACTTGGGTATGTCTTCAGTCAGTACATAGTGGTGGCTCAACTGAAGTCCGGTCCCTGTAATCAGTCATTCAGCTAATCGATACAGGAGGCTTTTAGAGATGCTTTGCATGCTGTAGTCGCTGGTAAATGGACAGAGGCTTTCCTAACATGTGTTTTTCCTCCTCTGCTTGTCAATGCTTTCACAGGTGGTGTCATCAGACTTCAATGGGGATAACCGGTCCTCCATCTTTGATGCTGGTGCCGGTATTGCACTTAATGACCACTTTGTCAAGCTGGTCTCATGGTAGGTCCTTACGTTGTCCACTGTATTTACAAGCCTTTTCCCCCTTATGGCTTATCTAAGTAAATCATGAAAATGTAATGCTCTCCATTAATCACATCAAGGGTACTCAGACAGTCAAGTCTGCTGTTGACTCATTGACTAGCTTGACCCATTATGTGTGCAGGGAAGAGAAAACTAACTCTAGGAGTAGAGCTAAATAAGTCTTTGGAAGGCTGAGAATGGGCCCTCCTACCAGTTATGTACAACTTCTAAAATGTATATATTTAATCTCCATAACAATATACTGTCAGGCATGCTTGTCACCATATTTATGACCGATATATCAAATGGTGGCAACACCTGAAGTGAATGAGAAATTAGTCTGTCTTGGTGTTTGAATTAGTCTTAGACTTTCGCATCCAGCTGCTGTTCCACTGCAGTTGAGCTGGGCCCTGGATTGTCTGGAACACAGTGTTGTCACCTTTGTAATGCATAAATGTATAAATCATGTTAATGCATTGATTTCTTTGTCTTTGTCCCTTCCGTGCAGGTATGACAACGAGTTTGGGTACAGCAACCGCGTCGTTGACCTGATGGCCCACATGGCTTGCAAGGAGTAGAGCTCACATTGCACTTTAATATATACCATGATCTGTCCTTCCCTTCCCTACACACCCCTTTGGATGTGTAACTATTCCTGCCTGTGTGTCTGCAGAGGTGTTAGGAGAGGAGGGGAGGAGGGGAAGGGGGGGGGGGTGGTGGGGGTACAGAAGGAGCATGCTCAGCCTCGTGACCAACTTTCTGTTTTTGTATGGAAAAAGCCTTGTTCTGTGTGAGTTTGATCGGGAGTGCCCTGGGGTCTGTAATCAATCATTCAGCATGAATGTGCTGCAGATCTTGAGAATAAGAATTGAAAATAAACGTCCTCTGTTTGTGAGATTTCTTTTTTTCTGTTTGTGCCATTTCTTATAAAAAAATATTTTTTTGGTCAACATTTACAAGACTGACTTTGAAATCAAAAAAGGACAGAGTGGTAGATATGACATTGTTATTGCACTATTAACATATCAGTTATTTCTCGCCTAGTAATTCAAAGACCTGGGTTAAGCCTGTTCTTTCTGCCAGAGTTCACCACAATCTTGGCGTTAATCACAGCTTGCCTCTCTGATATATCCACATGGATGAAGAAACCCCACCGTTAACTTCTCTTAGACAATACCTGGTTATCCCAGCCCATCAGTCTATCACCATATCAACCCCAAAACGCCTCTTTGTCTGTTGCACCAAACAAGGTTGTGAAAAATTGCATCTGTCATCTGGTCATAATGTGTTGCACCATGTTACATGAAATATCGAATCTTGCCTAACTCAACACGCCACTTATCCCATGTTGTATCTCCCTATGTCTACTGCAACACCCTCCTAGCTGGCCTATCAGCTTGTTCAGTAGACTTCCCAGAATGCAGTGGTGCATTTAGTCTTTAATCAGTCCAGAAATGCTCATGTTACTCTTTTTCATTGACCTACACTGGTTGCCCATTGTGACTTGAATCATATAGAAGTCTGAAAGGAAAAAGGATGTGTTTTTCTCTTGGTTAATGCAGGAGTCATGTTTTATTCCAGTAAAAAGCAGTACTCAATCACAAATGTTCTCCTTACGTAAGGTGATGTAAGTCTGATCTCTTCTCGGTTGTGGTTCCTCAGATGTGGGACAGGCTAGCAGTTGCTGTAAGAACACGGTCTTCCTTCTCTCGTTTCTTCCTAAATGCTCATTGGGTGGCGAAATGGTAGATGGGGCTGCACACATGCACAAAAACCTAAAAAACAAAACAACCATTGTCAACCTCCTGTCAATAGCTGCAGTCAGTTCTGTCCTATAGTACCTATGTTCCATTTGGCAACAGTAGATCTGGGAGTGGAAAAATATGCATAACACATAACATGCGACCGGAAATAGTGTCTAGTTACGTAGCCCTGGGGGGGTTAGCCAGGTATTACAATCACCTTGTCCATCTGTGAATGTGTGTCTCATCTCCCATATGGGGGGCCAAGATGCTATCTCTGCGCTTGTTAAGACTGTTTTGATTTGGTTGTGTTTTTTTTTTTTTTTGAGTATGTCAGTATTTCTATTTTCTTAATGTATTCTGTGTTAGTAATGGTGATGTTTCTGGACAGTTTAGTTGCAGAAAAAAAAATGGTTGCGACCTGACAGCTGCGATGTCAGGAGTGGTGTGACGTGCAAAGACTGGTTACATCACTGCTCCGCAAAGGATCAATTGACAGTCTTGTAGATTCATTGGGATTTAGGTAATGGCAGAGTGCTGGTATTGATTCTGCAGACCAAAGTACCTGAATTTTAAACATTGTGTTTAAATATTTAGAAATAAGAGATGGTAACTTAATGAATAGTTAATTTTTTTAGTGTGCAAAATATCTTAGGCTCCTCTAGGCTATTTGTGGGAATAAATTTTGCTTGCAAAAGAAGGAAGATGCTTAAAAATGGTAGTTCGTACATACAGCTCCTCTGTCTGTTTTTTGGGGAATCGTTGTTTTTCAGTGCATGTGTAAATGCAGCTATGGAGTTGTAGATATATTGTGTCATTTTAAAAGGTTCTAAAAGAATTTTTATTTATTGATTGATGCACAGAGACTGTGGTGACTGTTAACCATGAAACCCATCAAAGACTGTGGCTACACTGACGACTGAATTTTAAATATTGTGTTTAAATATTTAGAAACAAGAGATGTTTTTTTAATGAATGGTTAATTTTACTAGTGTGCAAAATAGCTTAGGCTCCTCTAGGCTATTTGTGGCAAATACATTTTGATTGCAAAGGAAGTAGATTTTTTCCAAGAAGATTTTTTTTAATGTTCATGTTTGTTTTAAGATCATGCAGCGTATTTGTTCTCCCCTCAATCCTTTCTTTCCTATGGTTTACTTTTTACATTTAAGAAATACTAAGCTTTTATCTAACCTAAAATGAAAGAAAAGACAGGAAACGTATTAAGGAAAGGAAGGAAGATGCTTAAAAAAGGTTGTTCATACATATAGCCCCTGTGTCTGATCTTTGGAGAATCTTCGATTTTCAGTACATGTGTAAATGCATCTATAGAGTTCTAGATATATTGTGTCATTATACATAAACACATGCATGAGTAGTTCTGTTTTTATTTGGGTTTCATTTAGGTTCCAGGGGCAATGGTGGCCTGGTGGTTAAGGTAACAGAACCGTACCCTGACTGTGATACTGTGCCCACACACTGCTCCTCAGGCGCTGTTGTTATAGTGTTGGAAAAAAACCCAATCCAGTTAATCTGCACATTTTTGCCAGTTGGGGTGGGGTGGTTGGTGGAGAGCTAGTGCATGCTATAGCATCTAAGACAGGAAGAGGTCTAGCACAAGATACACAGGAAGCCACTGGGATTCAGACGTACATGTGATGGTGACCTTTCATCCCACTCATAATGTCTCTCATTTTATTGACAGTGCTTTTTTTATTTTTATTTTTTTAAGCGTAATTGTCAGCCTTGAAGCATCGCTTGAAAACAAAAAGAATGCCTCATCCTTTTCAAGGTGAAATGCTGTTTGCAGGATAAAAAGAATCGTTTTAGGCCTGTGCATTAGGTTTTCTAAAAGTATTTTGATTTATTGATTGATGCATAGAAACAGATCTGAGCAATTATTACGTGGGATATGTGCTGACGGTGACTGTTAAGAATGAAACCTATCAAAGACTGTGGCTACACTGACGACTGTTAAGCCATTTGTGTAAAAGTAATTGGCTAATTTATCTCGCCTTAATGTGTTAATGAGGCAAGTAGTCAATCTGACCTCTCTATCTAACCTGTTGCATTTAAGCTGTCACCAATGAGATCCTGTAATGGTGTCAGTAAGTAAGTAATTTTCTTAAGAGAGCAGATTCAAATAAAGCTTTAACTTACCAGCGTGATGTATTTAACCCATAAAGAACAAATAAACAGTAATTCTGGTCTAAAAATGGCAAGCTATCTTTTAAAGCAGGCAAAGCCCTTATAGTCTATCACTACCAATCAACCCAGCTGTTGACAGTTCACCAATGTCATCCTAAGGGCTCATTCACACCGACTTGCATGCGAGCGTATACAGCACGTAACCGTGTACAATATGTATAGTGACAGATTACGCTCAGATCTCGAGTGCGGTGTGAATAGTCTAATTTGTTATCATGCATTCTAAAGGAATACGGACAGAAAACGGGCATGCGCTGTATATGTAAAGTGTTTGGTGTGAATGAGCCATAACTGGCATCTTCTGGTGGTGATGATGACTGTGTTGAACTGTGAAAGACTATATCACAAATTTGCAGGCTGTGTTTGAACAGCCAACAGAACTACATGTTGTATAATATTGATGACAAGTGGGATTGACAATTGTGTGTTTGTGTATACTTCCCATTACCATATTTTATTCATATTCATAATATTCATATTACAATTTTGATGATATCAAAAGTAGATGCTCATAAAAACATACACCACATACCCCATAATCCATCTGTTGTGTGTTTCTTTAATCTTGTTTAAGTATGAAGTATTTTTTTTTTTGTAGGGAAAAAATCTTTACAATATTTTTTTCCAAAGTAAAACACTGACCTGAGCAAGGCAAATCAATAATCATGATTTCTTGCACAATCAATATGAGAAGCTGTCTGTGCATAAATGGACATTGTGAAATTCTGTGCATCAGTAGACCTGGCAGAGATCGGGGTACTCACTGTCAGTGTGTTGGTGTACATGCTTGTGTGCCTGTCGGTATGTGGGTGTGTGTTTGTGTCTTTCTCTTTCTCTCTCCTTCTACACACACACATGAGAGACAGCGAGGAAGAGAGAGAAAGAGAGAGAGAGTGAGACAGACAGTCAGACAGACAGAGCAAGAGAGAGACAGAGAAATAGAGTCAGTTATTAACCAATTGTAATAGGGGAGACCGGGGCTGGTTGCATCAGGGGCAGGTTGAATCAGTGTTAATTTCCAAGGCACTATAGGGT
>CM050218.1:6492500-6622500 GCA_027475355.1 Coilia nasus | reverse complement strand
CAGCCGAGCTTCTTTTATGTCACACTCAATGTCACCTCATGAGCCACTGCGTAAGTGTGGACAGGACAATACAGAGAGGGACTTATTCCAATTTGGACAGATGTCCACAGGCATACAATTATTCTGTAAAGGGTACATCAGAGACAGCACTGCCCAATCCCCATGACTATCACTTCAATCGCATCTGTCTGTCAGTGTGGCAAGGTGAAAGCATTCATTCATTCTTTGGCTCCCAGTCTAGATATGTCACATGATAAATTGGTACGTGTCTGTCTGTTATTCTTCGCTAACTCCTGTCAGTAAGTTAGTTCTTCATTTTTTTCGTGGGGACAAGCACACTCAAGACCAGTGGATATAGCTGTTTTGTAATTGAAACAGTCACAGCACATCTGTTAGACTGTGCTATATGAGGGCAGTCATTTCAAAGGAGGCTTAAATATGTTATTATTATTATTATTATTATTATTATTATTATTATTATTATTATTATTATTATTATTATTATTATTATTATTATTATTATTATTATTATTATTATTATTAACAACAACAATAAAAGTATTATTACTATTGTATTATTATTATTATTATTATTATTATTATTATTATTATTATTATTATTATTATTATTATTATTATTAATAATAATAATAATAATAATATATTGTGTGAGTTGTCTATAGCTACTGAAAAGGGAAAAAATTTTTTATGTACTATTGTCTGTAAAGTACCGTGCTGCAATATATTGTTAGCTATTGGGCTTGCAAAATGACAGTGAGTGAATTACTCAGAGTGAAGTCCTATAAACAATAGTAGAACAATTTATTAAAATAAAATAAAAGTGAAGTGAAAGTCAGTCCCATTGGTCATTGTGATCACACAGTACATCACAGCACACAGTGCACACAACGGACTTCAACCTCTGCATTTAACCCATCACACACATGAGCAGGTGGCAGCCATGACAACGGCGCTCGGGGAGCAGTGTGTGGGGACGGTGCCATGCTCAGGACACCTCAGTCATGGGGGAGGAAGGAGGAGAGCGCTGGTCAGTCACCCCGCCCCCCTCCCCATGTCAGTGTCAGGAATTAAACCTGTGACCTTTAGGCTGCAAACCTAGTTCCTTAATCGCTAGCCCATGACAGCCCCTACTGCTACTAAACATCTACTACAACTAATAATAATAATAATTTCTTTCTTTCTTTCTTTCTTTCTTTCTTTCTTTCTTTCTTTCTTTCTTTCTTTCTTTCTTTCTTTCTTTTCTCTGTCTACATCTGTCTTCTGTGCAGGCCAATGGATTGAGCGGCGGCACACAGCCTTGGCCGTTCTGATGCTGTGGGTGTACACGTGGTTCTGGGCGTCTCTGCCTGCTGTGGGTTTTGGAAGCTACGGGCCCGAGCCCTTCGGGACCAGCTGCACCATCAACTGGTACAGGGGACAAGCAGCTCCACGTGATTGTTCCGATCCAATTTAGTACCTACTTGTCAGGGCACACAGACGCAGGACAAGGATTCAGATGAGGTTAAGGACACAGTTAAGGTTTTATTTTCTTAGCAGTAACCAAGGAGGGTGTTCCAGGGGTAAATCCCAGAGAGCTGGCATTGGACCCAATTAGTGAACTGGGAAATGACACCGTCGCACAGGGGCTGTAGCAGAGTGGGAAGTGGACATGGGAGTGGATGTACATTTTGGACACGGTATTATGATCTCTGAACCCCCTGCCCATTTAAGGAAAATGTGTGCAGTCCTAGCTACTACATTCAAGCACGTCAACAACACACCTATTTATGCAGCCTGGAACTGATCCTCACTTTGCACCCATAGACATGAACTAGCATGAAGTATCTTGGTTTATCAACCATCTTTGGTATTACTATTCCTACTAATGACAACAAGATGACATCAGCTTTGTTTCTGTGCAGGTGGCGGATGAAGCTCTCCCTTAATGACAGGGCATACATCTTCCTCATCCTCAGCCTGTGTTTCTGTGTCCCCATACTCATCATCGTCACCTCTTACCTGGCCATATTTTACACGGTGAGATCCAATTAAACCCATCTTTACTAACACAATGGCTCCAGTGGCACCCTAAACTATCTTAAAAGAAAATTCAAACTGAAAAAAGAAATCATTTGTCTGACCAGTAGGGCACAGATATAAGTGGAAAGGAAAAAGTCCGCTCAACCAGATTTATGCTCCCAAGTTTATTATAATACCGTGTGATGTTTCGGGTTTCCTCACCCATCCTCAGACGTCTGACACGGTATTTAATAAAATAAACTTGGGAGCATAAATCTGGTTGAGCTGACTTTTTCTTTTCCACTTATGTCGACTGCCCTTTGGTCCTGCTCCCAGTGTTCATTCGGGATGTGCGTGCTTTGACTGAACTCTTACAGTAAGGCACAGGTGCCAATGTTGTGCTGGTATCTTATGTGTACTCATTGAACTGTATGTTTGGAGTTATTTAAAATATTTATTTTATGAGTTGTACCAAAAACAATTAAACGAATTACAAGGGCATAATTAATTCTGTTGTTTTTTTTTTCCAGGTTTATCACTCAAGACACACTCTGGCATCCATTTCATCAACAAACAGGACCCACATCAGCAGAGACCTGAAACTTACCAAAGTGACGTCTCCTTTCATTCGCTGCACCAAATTTCATGTATACTGACCTGTTATTGACATGTAACTGTGATTGACATCTTCTCTGTTGCCCTGTTATTTACAGATCGCCGCTGTGGTCTGCTCCAGCTTTCTCATAGCCTGGACCCCATATGCCGTTGTGTCCCTCTACACCGCCCTGACCGCCAGGGAAGAGCAGGACTTGTCCGTGGTGCCCGTGGCAGGAGATGGTACAGCTGGTGGGAGCAACACAACTGTGCTCTTTGGCCCGGTCACTATCCTCTCCCTCTTTAACTGGACCACAGTGGAAAGCCTTAACTCCAGTAGTCCATCCCCAAGTGCGTGGGGGGCCACCGCAGGCTATACGAGCTCTTGGTCGGCCTGGAGTGCTGCGATTGGACCCGGTTCTGGTGACGGCACCACGAGTCCACAGGGGGTGCGGGTGGTGTCTAGCCTGGCACCAGAGGTGACTCTCATCCCCACCATGTTTGCCAAAGCTCACTGCATGATGAACCCTTTTATCTACCAGTTCATGAACGGTGAGTTCAGAAGGGACGTCTACCACATGCTGGGGCTCAGGTGTGGACAGAGGGAGGCAGCGAGAATGACCAGCTTCTCAGATGGTAAGACACAAAAAAGATATAGAACTATTTTGTGCTTACCTTTGATCCATTAATATCTCACACTCTCACCATTAATGCTAACGCTATCTATATACTTTTCTGTCTTCCTCCTCACAAACTTGTCTTTCCTCTTGTGCTCTTTGTCTCTCCTTTGATTTTCCATTTCTCTACTTATTTTATGTACCCATCCATCCATCCATCCATCCATCCACTCAACCATCCATTCATGTTTATCACGCTTTCACTTTCATTTTTTTCTTGGCTGTTTCACAGGAACACACAATTCCATCGCCCTTTCACATCGCTACAGCTGGAGAGTGAGTCAGAAGCACTTTGGGTGTGGCTTCACCGAGAGAGCTCACAGATAACAGAGAGTGCGACACTGAAGAGGAGTTGGCATGGGCTGGCAGACTGGTGGTTTCACCCAACAACTCTCCCTCAGGACAGCCTGGCCAAAGACAGAGCCACCCAGAGCAGAAGCAGGAGGCAGACCAAGGAAGAACCAAGGGCTCAATGGCCTATGCACTTTTAACATAGCGCAAGAAAAATTATAAAATTTGTTGACTTTGTTGACTTATACAAGTATACATGTAACAATAATAATACATTGTATTCAGTGACACTATGCAACATTTTTGAGGTAAATGAATCATCTTCGTAAGTCGGTAGATGGGTAAATGAGTCATGTGGGGGAAAAAAAACACACTTCCAAGATGGCTTGTGCCGTCACAGCACCCATGGGCTGACAAGTCTCAGCCATGCGTGAGAGAGCTCAGGCTTGCTTGACGGCATGGCAGGCTAGTTGCTAGCTATGCACGTAGACATGCAGTTTCAACATGACAGAGCCAGCGAGAAAACAGCAATCGTAAGTAACATTGGAACGATTTCTCTCTTTCTCTGCATGTTTGTGCTTTTACTATGGTAGTTGCTGTTTGTAAAGGGGTGTGTTTGACTTTTTGGTCTGTTGCTAGAACATTTGAAAGTGAACATTTCATCCTGGCCTGTAGGGGGAGCCTTGTAAGAAAACCAACCAAAAGTTGCATAGTATTGCTTTAATACAGGCACCTTTCTAAACACCCAAGGACACCACTTGTCTTGACAATGTAAAGGCATGGCCCTCTGACTGAGTCTTTGGATCACCTGTCAGTGTCTTACACTTGCTCTGAATGTTCATTAAAAATATGTGGGTAAGGAATTAGCCACCAAAGTTGTATTAATCCCATTAGGGCTTGATTGTTGTGTTAGGTGTATAGTATTCAAGGGTTCTATCCTCCAGTAGGCTGTGATAGTCTTGGCCATGTCACTTGTCAAGTGATAACATCAAAAAATGTTTCAGCACTGGCCTACAGGTTCACAAACTGAAATTAATGACATAAATATACACTTTATTTTAGTTTAATATCCTTAATAAAATCTTTTATGTACTTTTTAAATTTCTGTTCACTTTACGGATTTACACATGTGCTACACCATCACCTGATCTACATAGGTTTACCATCAAGTGAATTTATGACTCATGGATATGACTTTGGGCATGTAGAACATACTTGCTGAGAGAAAACCTAACAGCTCTGATGCTTGAATGTATGCATATGTCTGTGTAGTAGATTCTAATTCATCCAGGTCATGGTAGTCAAAGGAGCTAAGTTATAAGCAACTGGACTTCTTTTTGGATCTTGAAGACGTTTCACCTTTCATCCAAAAGGCTTCTTCAGTTCTGGCCTGATGATGGGACACCAGGAGCTATATCTCTGGACCACTGGAGGTTCAGTTCTGGCCTGATGATGGGACAGCAGGAGCTATATCTCTGGACCACTGGAGGTGGTGCTGTAGGGGTCACACGAGTCACCAGTGAGTCACCCGTCAAGGTGTGAATTGGAGTGAGAGTCGTTGTGGTCACCTGATCCAGAGAATGAGAACTGCTCTGGTAAAGAGCAGTTAAACTTCCTGGGATGAGATCTCAAGGCAGAATGGTACGTAGCAGACAGATGATGATGACGCAGTCACCCCCCTCTGTTCAATTTATGCCTACATTTTATAGGGCTGCTATGATGGACCTGATGCAGCTCAACCCCAGAAAGAGGTTCCACAGATTTGAGAACATCCACAGATGCATCTTTAGATCTGAGTGCTTACAGGTTACCTAGTCAGGACCACAAAGATAGATAGAGATAGAAACTTTATTTAACCTTTCAAGGCGCACCCCCTATTATAACTTTGCTGTTACCAGAATGGCAATGACCAAGTTGTAATGTGTTACTGAAGACTTCCTGTAATGTCGTAGTAATGTTGTAATGTTGTTGTTATGTTTTTTCAGTCACAGCGAGTCGTAGCGCCGGCGATCGATGACCGCTAAGAGGCTAGCCTAAAAGGAAATGAATGCATCTAGGAGCGTATAGCCCTACAAACACACACAAAGGCACAAACACTTAGGAACAGTCACAAAAGACAAGATTACAATAAGATTACAGACACCAGTGTGCATAATGGAGGTAGCACAAAAATGCTACCATAGAGTAAAAAAGGATCCAATGGTGGTACAGAAAAAGTGAGAAATGTAAAGAAAGTTCAGTGCAAATTTCTGTGCTTGACACAGACAGCAAACAGGTTACTGTTAAGACGCAGGACATGTTTGCAGCAAGTTAAGGATGCTTATGCAGTGGTGTGTGCTTGGTTTAGGATGTTTGTGGTTTTTTTCTTACATTACAGGTCCAGCGACACTGCCTGTAACTGTGTCAGGTCGATGTATGCGAATGTGTACAGGAAACAACACAATTGTTTCCATGGTTTGAAATGTGCCACCAAAGCTGAACTCATTTTTCTTTGTTCAAAAGACACAAACCTCAAACACTCATAGATTTTCATTTGATGCTCAAAAGCTGCTCAAGTGAGGACAAGCTCACTTTAACAAATGTTACAAAATGAATAGCTTTACATGTCAATGAACATGAATGGAACAAGCAAACAAACAGCAACAGTTCGCCAAGTATATGCAGTTTTGTTGCGAAATTGTTCTCCCATGTTTTGTTTCTGCAAGGTTTTTTAGTGTTGTTTTGTGGTCTTGTATTTTCATATTCTGTTTTATTCTGTCTGGGTCTTGATATTCACCTTGAAATGCTACTTTGTACCAAAAGTGCTACAAAAGTATAGCTTTATTGATTTCCTGGTTAGATGTTATGCTTAAAAAGACAACGATGTCTGGACAGCACCTAGTCTTAAATAAATAACATGAATTATAAAGTGTTATGGTTTTATTATGAATACATTTAGCTGTTAGAAGTTCTTTAAAGCTTATAAAGACATTCTGCAACATCAAACTATTTAATATATCGCTACACATCTGTTTCTGTTATAAACATTCTGCTGTGTTTGTTGTTAAGCATTTACTTTAAAAGGGCCCACATTAATACAAATGACTTAATGAAATTTTTTAATTAAAAAATAATATTCAAAATACTAAAGGTGAGGTAACACTGAGGTAACACTTTCTTTTTCTGTCTGTCTGCTACTAGTGATGCAATTATTTTCAAGCCTCCCCACTTCCACTTATTGGGGTTTAAACACAGTGAAGAACAGTTTTATGATGACAAACTTGTAGACAAACCAATAACAATTAAGACACAAACATTAAATGGAGGAAATATTTGCTTTAATGATACTGTAGTTTTTGACAGAAATGTACTGTTATTCACTTATCTCTGACATGTGATTTTGTCTCTGATGGTGGAACTTGCATACCCAGAGGACAGTCAACACCAGGGTGACAATAAAGATAGGCACACACAGAGGACTCAGCCAGAGCCAGAAACAAGGTGATGGGGCATCTGAAAACAAAGAGGAATGTGTTATTTCTGACAGGTTAGGATATCAGTTTAAGATCATATACACAAACTCTCTAGACACATAGAAACATACATGCAGGCAGGCAGACAGGCAGTCAGACAGTCAGTCAGTCAGTCAGGCAGTCAAACAGACAGACAGACAGACAGACAGACAGACAGACAGACAGACAGACAGACAGACAGACAGACAGACAGACAGATCTTAGATACATCTACAAGACACATCTTTGACAGTTCATATTTTTATACAGGAAACATGTATGAAACTTATTAGTGAATTAGTTAATTGATTACCTTTAGCCACAATGGGAAGCTGCGACCTTATGGCCTTTCCCGTCTGATTCTGATAACAGACGCACTCCATAAAGTCTATTATTTTGTCTGTGTGCATATACGCAAAAGTCCAACGAATAAAGTTTCCATCCGCGTCTATTCTGTGCCCTGCTGTTGTCTTCATTGCCGTTTCTCCTGTTCCATTTGTCCTCCAAGTCGGATCACTCCATCCCATTCCTCCCCCAGCCACCTCACAGAACAATGCGTCAAGGTCTTTTGCACTGGGGCTCCGAAACAAACGCATAACGGGGAGAGCCTCTGGGTCTGCATTGTATACAAACGAGACATTATAAGTTCAGAAATAAGTAATACACATAACGTTAATTCTGCAGGGTGCTGCGAATAAAAACAGAGCCAGTACTTTATGTTTAGTCAGGCTAAGTAACACAAGCTGTACAGCTGTTTTGTATTGACGTTAAAAATTCTTTTAGAATTGCCTACCTGTTACCACTAAGTCATTGGCCCCGCCACTTGTAAAGGACCGCTCAAAAAGCAAAACTGAGAAATATCTGCCGGAGTCTTGTACTGTACTGTTGTGGATGGTCAAAGTCGCTCTCCCTAAAGCACCAGAGAGTGTTCCATTGCAGTGTTTGTTGGGACTGGATGGCGTTACGGAGTATCCAAAGAAGCACACGCTCTCAATATCTCCATAGAGGCTTTGGCGATACCATTGGATGCGCCTGAGAGGTCTCTTTGTGCTGTTGACATTGCCAGAGAGACTCACGTTTCGGCGCGCCTGTTCGAAGACAGATGTTACGTGGTACCAGCCGTTAGCCATACCTGTGTGAGATTGTGTCGATTAAATCTGTGCTTCAGATGTCCGAACTTAAATTGTTTTAAATATATAAAACATTTAATAAAACAGTATTTGTTTTTTCAAAACATCTGATACCACTTCTGAAAAAATATATTTAAAATAATCTAATTATCAACCGTCTCTGGGCTAAACGTTTGAAATGCTGGAATACTTACCAGTAAAATAGTGCCCAATTGTGAAAATTAGCAGCTTGAAATACATCTGGAGGGAGGTTAGAATTGTTGTGTAGCGCACACGGCAAGGACGCATATTGACCTTATTCTGGAACCGACCATGGGCGGCGTGACGCGCTTCCGTATTGTAACGCTATTTCCGGGTACTATGCGCCCTAATGCAACCTTCTACTGTCTATGGATGAAACTCAGCTGATGTTATTTGAAATTTAACGATCTAAAATACCGGTCCATACATCTAGTATCGGAGTAAGCTATGCAATTAGACTACTGCTCCATGCTTCTAAATGTAATATTTCTGAACGTCATGAAACACGATATAAAACATTGTAACATTTTAGTGTGGGAACTTGGCTCAGCCAGAGGATAGGCAAACCGGGACCGAACTAAATATACAACGCCTTAGAGCAAAATAACATCGTATTCCACAGGATCCGCACACAGAACAACTAGATTAACAAATGGGAATGATAGCACAGGAAATTATGATGTTGGGAGAGTGCAGTGAATCCGTGCGCTTTGCCAAATGTAGAGAGCTGGGTCGTCAGTGACTTGCTGTCGGCGCAGACGGGTCAGTCAAGTGCAGGTGTAGCTATCTATGAAACAGCGCGACAGGCTGCTATACATTACCTAAAGTGAAATTAATCTATTGGTGGCTTGCAGAAGCTAAACGTGAGATGTTGCTAGGAAAACAGTAGCTTAAGCAACGTGGTCTGCAGTTAGGGAAGTAAAAATTACAATGGACGTTTTATTAATAAAGAAACAACCCATTTCTGTTCGTTCGTTTTTTTTTTCTCAAATCTCCCTACTGCTCCACGCTTCTACATTTAATGTTTCTGAACGTCACCAAACACAACATTAAACATTGTAAGATTTTCGTGTAGGATTGGCTCACGTGAAGCGGAGAGAGCTGCGTCGTCAGTGGCTTGCTGTCAGTGCAGGCGGCTCAGTCAAGTGCAGTTGTATGCGTGTGTGTTGTCTAGCATCTTAATCAGCATTGCCTAAGGTGAAATTATTGTATTGGTGGCTTGCAGAAGCTAAACGTAAGATGCTGCTGGAAAAATAGTATCCTAAGCAACGTCTGCATAGTTAGGGAAATTAAAAATACAATGGCCATTTCCATGAATAAAAAAAAAATCCCTTTCTGCACACACGTTTATATTTTTTGACAAATTGCCCCTTGCCTCAGCCCACCGCTGCATGCTATGCATGCTATCCAGCCACCCAGTGGAGTTCATTAACCTCGAGTGATGAGGCACAATCTCTCCATCCAATCTTTTTAGGTGTCTTTCTGAGTAAGCTATCCATCTTTATTTGCAAGGTTTTCCAACGTAGCTGACTTGCTGTAGCAAACCGACCGGAAGTAATGTTACAATCGCGGAAGACGAGCAACTTTGAAAATGGGCGTGTCAGAATAAGGTCAATACCCATTGAGAGGTGTATGGCACGAAATTTGAATTGGGGCTGCGTGATGCCCATTACGCACGCTCGTGTGAACGCTTACGCAAAGTAATGGAAGTGTCTTGATATCTTAAAAGCCTACCCTGACACAGATTTGAACATGTCAGACAGATAATTCACCGCCACCCCTCCACCGCAGGGACCTGATTGATAATTTGTCTTACAGAATCTTTTCAAATACTCCAGACTACACTGCGCAAAGGAAACTAATGCAGCCCGGTGAGTACAGCATCCCCAGATACACACTGGGCTACGTGCCATCATTGTGGTAAGAATAATGGCGATTGATATCTGCATTATTTCAAAGTAAGCAAGGCCATCGGGTAGCGTAATGCTGCCAGGTTCATTTAAAGTTTCCCCAATCTCGTTTTTCTGTCTTTTTCCTCAGTAAATGGCGTTTTGCCTAGTTTGTTGGGCCCATCTTTGTCATGGTGTGGGCTGCAGTGTGCAAGATAGAGGGCAGCACGGCACTGTGGTTTTGTAAGTCATTTTGACAGCAGGCATTGGAGACCATGTTCTGTCAAAACTGGATTGAATGGAAAGGTAAACTAAATTAAAGGTTTTTTTTGTGATATCCATGATTATTAAATGGCATTGGTATGTAATATGGCTAGATGTGAAAATTATCTGATTTTATTTGTTAAAAAGCCTGAATGTGAATATTTAGAATCAAAAGATGACAACACACAAAAAGGTCTAGAAAACAGCAAGCTTTAATTTTGCGAAATAAGCAGCAGTAATTATATAGTCTGTATAAGCATTGTTATTAACAGTTAGCAGTTCACTCAATAAACACCACAACAAGCAGTTCTAAAGGCTTGATCTAAAATATGTATAAAGTGAGTAA
The DNA here is from genome assembly GCA_027475355.1 of Coilia nasus. Lineage (NCBI taxonomy): Eukaryota > Metazoa > Chordata > Actinopteri > Clupeiformes > Engraulidae > Coilia > Coilia nasus. Next base: position 6,611,778 of record CM050218.1, on the reverse strand, counting down.
GGTACTGCTTCACTGTGTTTAAAGATGCAGCAATTTTGAAAGGTGAAAGATATTTAAGCTCATCAGCCAATAGGATTGTGCACTCCTGCATATTCCCGCATATGGTAATGGTGCGAAATGTTCAGTGGCATACCGTACCGTATACGGTTGTTCAGTGGCATACCGTAATGTTCAGTGGCATACCGGTATATGTTGTTTTCTGACCGTTCTTTTGCAAACCAAACTAAACCAATCCAACTAAAGCCATAGATGTCATTAATCAAGCTTCATCCATTATTTTCAGCGACTTAATTAAACACATCCCCGAGTACAAATTTATAAAGAGACAACAAATACAAGCCTACAATCAGTACAAACAAGTTTTTTTTTGCATAAATGCCATGGCTACAGAACAGTGAGGAGTGGAGCGATTAGCTGAATTTGCTCCAAAATGGAAACAACAACAAAGCACACCTTCAGGAATATCTAACTCTACTATAAACCACATCTTCCTCTGTTACGCGAGTTGGTTGCTCACTCTGTCGCCGTGTGGCCCTTGGTGCTGCCTTCATATCCAGCTGGGCATATGTCATATTTGAGGAAGGTGTGACCTGCAAACAAATGTTGGTATGGTGGATTTAAAGATGAAATATTCAGTGCATAAAGAAAACATGCTAAGCTGAGTAATAGAGTTCAGTTTTAAAAAAGACCACACCTGTAGATTAGGGGAAGTAGCACGCCTGGTGGTTGACAGCACTGGGGCTGCACACAGGAGGAAGTTCTGGAGGAATTTTAATCCATTATTTAAGTTTAATCCATTTTTTTACGGCACCATTGTAACTATACAGCAGATCTCTGTCAAAGACCACATTCTATGGCATAACTCTGATCACCAATAGAGCTGGTTTACTACCACTTTTTTAAAGCAATGTCAGAACATGGAATTGTATGGATCATATATATATATATATATATATATATATATATATATATATATATATATATATATATATATATATATATATATATATATTAATTGCCTGTAGAACATGTATTCTGAAGGATACACAGCAACCCAAGTCATAATTTCTTAACACTAAACAGAGACATCTGCGAATTTGTGGACTGCATTTATATAGCAATTTTCGTATGAGGTTCATGTTTTTCTTTTGGATAAAGAAAACCTACTTTTAACACAGCTGTAAGTCACGGTGTCTGCGACTTTTCGTGGTCTCTCTGGTCTCCTCATCTGAGTCCAGTCCACCTGTAGATACGTCACCGCTTCCTGAGCATCAGCCTGTTCGGAGGATGTAGTCAGTGCAGAAGTCCTAATGGCATACATTGTACATTGTACTCCTAATGGTATAGACTGGTACATACAGCAAGACAAACATGAGCACATAGAAGCACGTGCACACACACACACACACACACACACACACACACACACACACACACACACACACACAAAAGCTTGTGCATTCTCTGAGACACACACATGCACTGACACACACACAGACATAGACACAGAGACATGTTCTCACACACACGCACACATACAAAAGCTTGTGCATTCTCTGAGACACACACACACACACACACACACACACACACACACACACACACACACACAAAAGCTTGTGCATTCTCTGAGACACACACATGCACTGACACACACACAGACATAGACACAGAGACATGTTCTCACACACACGCACACATACAAAAGCTTGTGCATTCTCTGAGACACACACACACACACAATCTTTAACTGTCACACACCTACACGCACAAACACACAAAAGCTTGTGCATTCTCTGAGACACACACACACACAATCTTTAACTCTCACACACACGCGCACATGTGCACACACTTTGTTTACAATAATGCTGACCTGTGCTGCAGTAACCATGTTGCTGGTAACTGAAACAGAACCTGGAAAACAGGAAAGCAAGTACAAAACATATCATGACACAATGTACACCTTTCTCCAGCAAACACAACTCAGTTAAGTCTGTCAGAGAAATACAGTCAGAAGTTATATGGGTACCTGCAGGTTTGCACAGGTGCAGAATCCTGTGTCTGATGAGTAGGCCCATGGCAGCTACACACAGTAGACAGAGAGCCGCGGTTGAGTAGACCATCGGCACACACCAGTCCAGAGGACCGGCAGCAGGGTGATCTCCCATTAGGCTGAGAGAATACAAGTTACTCCTCTCAGTGACACCAGCTCCGGCCTGCACCTCGCACCACCATTCCTCCAAAATGCCTGATGTATTCTGGGAAATGTAGTTGTTCTCACTGCTGGTGGTGATATTGATCCGTAACTTGCTTGACACACTGAATCTGTTTTGGAAATAGGCACAAACACTGGTCATTTTAACATTTTATCGTACATTAGGTTTTTCAGACCAGTGACACCTGCAGATGTATATTTTGTGGTGTATGGAGATTATTATCACAAGTATTACTTCATATTATAGAACAATGAGCAAACCTTTCCACAACATGGGACTCCTCTAGGGTTTCCTCGAAAGGTATATCCACATACTGAAACTGTTTAATTAGCCTACTGATGGTTCTTAGAAACCGACAATTAATTTTCAGTACCTTGTTTATCTTACCTATAAAACTTTAATAAATGGCGTGTTAAAAATATTACAATGTTGGTGTATAGTGAAATACTGAATATGTACACTATGCAAGGCATACAGACGTTACAATCACTGACGTTACATGGCACTGACTGATGTATAGATTTAACAACGATTTGTATATTTAAGAATGCACGCATGTAATAGAGATTTTGCAGCACTGACACCTACCCGTCTGTGGACTCCCAGGCGGGACCAGGTGTGTGACCAGCCACCTCTGCTCCCCGAGATGATCGCCAGGTGACGGTGACAGCTGGGGAGGTCAGACCAGTGACCAAGCAGCGCAGCTCCACATGCTTCAGAGGCGCGCTGTCGTGCAGAGGATGCTCCGCCACCGAACTCAGTTCACTCAGCAAAATAACCTGACTTCTGTTGCTCCAGACTTCCTGCTCTGCAACACATGCAATAACAAACGGTGTATATTGCCGGTGAAATTCATGCAAAAGTCATTTAAATAGAATAGGTAAGACGGCAAACTTACCTACATGCAATAATGTGCCCTCGCCAATAAATTGGAAATAACCTGCCAGCCAGGCTCCACAGTAGTAGCGACCGGAATCTACCTTCTCTGCAGCAGTTTTAGTGAGTTCAACTTCAGAATCATTCACGTGTCTTTGTGAAAACCGAGTTGTCTCTTTGTCTGGCATAATGATTTCAAGGGAACCGTCAAAGGCGACTCTCACCCACAAGAGCTCAGTCTTGCAGTAATTTTCTAAGTTTTCAGGGCACCGGCACGATATGGAGACGTTTCTGCCAGGCTCCGAAAACAACTGCTGGTTGGCATCTGAGGAAAAGAAATATGCATTAACCGCAGGTATAGTTCAGGGGGGAAAACGGAATCTTGACAAATTTAACATTGTAGATGACCGGTAGCAGTGTTTTATCCTGATACGTTGTTTCATGTGACTTTTATTTTGACATGCTATCTGCATCTGACTAGTCTTGCAACGTGCATGCGTGTAAAAAAGAAAAACTCAGAAGGAGGCACGAAAAGAAGACGGTAGACGTAGCCCAAACTTTAATGCAATTGTTACATTTACAGCACGTTTAAGAAGTTTTATAGCACTTTCCTTCGTTTGCAGCATTCTGTTTGAGGCTGTGGTTTAATTTGCTTAGAAAGCAATAGTTCATGAACTGGTTACTGAAGTCGCCAGCTAGCTCTCTATGGAAAGTCAAGCACTGACGATAGCCTTATCGGAATTACCATCTTTAGCACCCCTTTTTTGATATGCGGAGCGAGGTATGTAATTCATTCTAACATGTAATTCATCAAATTCATTTTATGTGTGTATGCAAACTGTAATACTGTAATTAATTTCATGTAATGGTTGTTGCCTGCCATCAATGCAGTTGTCAATGTGTGATGTTAGCTTGCTAAAGTGCATTTGTTAAAGGATTATTTGTGTCTGGCTAAATCGCCATTGTTATTTTTCTCTTAAGTTTTCACGGTGATGATGCTATGCACATTGGTCGATTAAACACCCGTAAGGAAACACTCCAAGACTGTTTATTTAAAACTGAGGGGCTGCTACAGTGAAAACTCGTCGCTTGACGCGGAGTGGAACTGAACTCGCTGTTAGAAGGACTGCCGTCCGCCATCCAAACTACCGCCTTCTGTCCAAAGCCCTCCCTTCAACTGGCACCCAGGCAAGATCGTTCCATTTTGTTGCTGATTGCTCCATTAAGGCATTGGGACTCTTTTTGATTGGGAACATATTCATGTAACGGACTAAAGTCACGTTTATAAGATATACTATATTGTTTGATGTTCTGATTTAAATATAAATCTGACTGGTGGATTTAAAGATTCAGAGGAGTAAATTGTAAAAAAAAAAAAAAATTTTGAACTTGTTAAATGTAAAATCAATTATGGGTAAATCTTTGTGTTTATTCGTTGGTAAGCTATTTGTGTGTTAGCCCACATTTTGTTGATGACAATCGCCCAGTGCATGTTTGATATTAGCCTACACATTTGTTATTTGATAACTATAGTTCAGTAGTTCGGTACAACCAAACAGCGACACAACTTCAACAAAATGTCATTTAATGAAGAAGAAGTAGATAGCACACACTCACTTGTGTCATCCCATAAAGAAAAAACAGATGGCCCACGTCCAGTCAGGTCTAGTTCACGTGAAAGAACATTAACAGAAAAGGGACTAGAGATGCAGGAACAGGAAACTATTAAACATAAGAAAGCATTCATGAGAGCCTATGGCTCCTGGAAGGAGATGGCAGGGAAAGTTAGAACCGCACTGAAATCATTCTGTTCTCTAGGTGAACTAAATAAAATCAGAGAAGATATTCACATTCAGCACAATGCAGTAAGTGAATGTTATGAGCCCATTCAACGCAACCACAAAGCCACTCCAGACATTGTATCAAAAATGGACGCTTGCATAGCAATCACTACAGAGATCACAGAAATAGTACAAAAACGGATGAAAACTGTAGAAGAGGTTTTTAACCCAGAACTTGAAAAACTACAAGTGAGGATGGCACTTAAAAGGGATGAGTATGGTTCTATCTTCGGACACACAAAAACAGATACTGTACTCTCTCAAGCAGAAAATTCAATCCTCTCAAAGGGCTCAAGCAAACATATAGATGCGGGAGCAGAACTTGCAGCTCAACAAGAAAGGGTTAAAGCAGTGTACCAAATTCAAGCTCAAGAAGAAGTTCTTAGCAAGTTAGAAGAGGAGAAGCAGCTAGTTCTTAAACGCTTGGAAGAAGAAAAACAAGTAGCTCTTAAAAGGATAGAAGCTAACATGTATCAGGAAAGGAAAAGGCTACAGCAAATCCAAGCAGAGTCAGAAGTAAGAATAGCAGAGGCAAGAGTAAATGTATATGAAAGCCTTGAACATGACTCCAGAGACTGGCTAAAAGAGAATGATCCCACATCTGATGTTAAGAGCTATCTTAATCCAGAGGCGAAAGCCTACCAGCCTCCACAAGCACATGCTAAATCACTAGCATCTCCTGGGAAAGATGGCCTTACCCAAGCAATTATTACCTCGCTCAACATGAATCGCCTGCCTGCTCCGGAGCCACCAAAGTTCTCTGGCGAAGCCCTGAAGTATGTTGACTGGAAGATGTCCTTCATGGCCCTCATAGATCGCCAGCCTCTCCCAGCTCATGAGAAAATGTTCTATTTAAAAAATTATCTGAGTGGAGAAGCACTTAAGGCTGTAGAGGGATTCTTCTATAGAGAGTCAGAGGAAGCATATCAAGGGGCCTTAAAGGTCCTTGAGGAGAGGTATGGAAATCCCTTTATCGTGCAAAGAGCCTTTAGAGACAAGCTTACGAAGTGGCCCAAGGTAGGTAACAGTGACCCTACTGCACTACGAGAGTTCGCCGACTTCCTGCAAGGATGCGTTGAAGCGATGCCTCATGTGAAAGGTTTGGCCATTTTGAATGATTGTGAAGAGAACCATAAACTGCTGAAGAAGTTACCAGACTGGATCACACGAAGGTGGAGCAGAATTGTCACGGAAAGGTTGGACACATCTGGGGACTACCCAAGCTTCTCCTGTTTCACGAAATTCATCCAAAAGGAAGCTCGCATAGCCTGCAACCCTGTTGCCTCTCCACTTCTGATCAAAGCTATGGATGACAGACAGCCCAAGAGAACTAGAGCACTTCACACAAACACTAAAGGAAACAATCCAACAGAAGAGGTTGAAAAAAGGTTGAGCCCCAATTCAAAGTCACCTTGTCCTATCTGCAAAGATGAAACGCACAGCATCCCAAAGTGCCCCACCTTTGCAGTAAAATCTATAGAAGACAAGAAAACCTTCATACGGGAAAACAATTTGTGCTATGGATGTTTGAGAAAGGGACATAGCAGTAAGGACTGCAAAACACGGCACACCTGTGGCACATGCAAAAAACGTCACCCCACCTGCCTACATGAAGAGAGAGAGAATCGACCTGTGCAAGGAAAGGAGAAACGGTTCACTTCCACAGACAAAAACACTAGTCAGGAGGAGATCAAAGTGACGTCTCATGCAGCAACACAGCACGCTTTTGCCACATCAAGCATCGTCCCTGTTTTCATGTCATCTACAAATGAACCCCAGAAAGAAGTTATAACATATGCTCTTCTAGATACGCAGAGCGATTCGACGTTTGTCCTGGAAGACCTTCTTGAAGAGCTTAATGTGGAGACCAAACCAGTACAACTCAAATTGAGCACCATGACAGCTGTTGACACACCCATAGCAAGTAAAAGTGTCTACGGTCTACAAGTTAGGGGACTACAGTCTGAAAAACAGATTCAGCTACGCCAAGCTTACACTCGCGGCTTCATCCCAGTTGACAAGTCCTACATCCCGACTTCCAAAACAGCACTATTGTGGCCTCATTTAAAGCATTTAGCAAACAAACTTCCGCTGCTGAGGGATTGTGAGGTAGGACTGTTAATTGGGAGTGACTGCCCATTGGCATTAGCTCCCCTAGAAGTCGTCATAGGAGGTGAAAATGATCCATTCGCCCAGAGAACGGAGCTCGGCTGGAGCATAGTAGGCTCATCCAACCCACATTTGGATCGCCAAGGAAATCAGAGGTTTGTCCATCAAGTGGCAGTGAAAGAAATACCAGTGCCATCGGCCACCGACGTACTGAGGGTCTTGGAGTCAGACTTCAATGAAAGGAGGTATGCAGACAAAGACAAGTATGTGTCGCAAGATGACGTTCGCTTCATTGAGCTCTTGAGCAACAGCATAACCCAAAGGGAAGATGGACACTATGAAATGCCCCTCCCTTTCAAGAGCACGGATCCTCCTTTGCTGCCAGACAACAAGAAACTGGCTACAGTTCGACTGCAGCACTTAAAGAAAAGATTGAAAAATAATGAGCTGTATAAAGAACAGTACAAGGCCTTCATGAAGGAAATGATAAAAAATGGCTATGCAGAGCCTGCCTCTCCTGTGACAGGACAGCAGACTACGTGGTACATACCACACCATGGGGTGTTCCACCCCAAGAAGCCAGAGAAGCTAAGGGTTGTCTTTGACTGCTCTGCGAAGTTCCGTGGTGTCTCACTAAACGATACACTGCTGACAGGTCCTGATCTTATTAACTCCCTCCTCGGAGTACTCTGTCGTTTCAGGAAAGAGGCCGTAGCAGTCATATGCGACATCGAGAAAATGTTCCACCAGTTTTATGTTTCTCCTAAACTGCGGAACTATTTACGCTTTCTCTGGTGGGAGGATGGAGACCTTGAAGCAGAGCCTCGAGAGTACCAAATGGCTGTCCACCTATCTGGCGCTGCTTCGTCACCTGGATGTGCCAACTTCGGTCTGAAGTACTTGGCACGTCAGCACAAAGAAGAGTACCCATCAGCGTCAACCTTTGTTGAAAAGAACTTCTACGTTGATGATGGGCTTGTCAGCGTCCCTTCTGTAGAAGAAGCAAAGGAGCTGATTGCCGAAGCACGAGAGTTGTGCAGGAGAGGAGGTCTGCGCCTGCATAAGTTCAACTCGAACGAAAGGTCAGTTTTAAACTCCGTGGACCCAACTGAGAGAGCAGTCACGTCTGAACCCCTCAATCTTGACCTAAATACAGTCCCAGAAGAACGTGCTCTCGGAATCCAATGGTCTCTCGAACATGACACCTTCAAGTTCAATGTAAACCCACAGACCAAGCCTGCCACACGCCGTGGCATCCTATCCGTCATTGCCTCTTTGTACGATCCAGTCGGATTCGTGGCTCCGTTTATACTAACTGGAAAACGCATCCTTCAGGAGCTGTGCCATCGAGGCATCGGATGGGATGATCCACTCCCCGAAGACATAAGCCCACGGTGGGAGAGATGGAAGAGCGACCTGCAAAGGCTGAAGGAAGTCTCGATATCAAGATGCTACCAACCACAAGGCTTCGGCAAAACTGTCACCAGGGAACTACATCACTTCTCGGATGCAAGCAATGTAGGATATGGTTCATGTTCCTATCTGAGAAGCAAGAACGAAGATGGTAAAGTTCACTGCTGTCTTGTGCTGGCCAAGGCTAGAGTCGCACCTACAAAGCTCACAAGCATTCCAAGATTGGAACTTTCAGCAGCAGTGGTCGCTGCAAGATCCAGTGTCATGTTAAGAAACGAGCTTGAAATACCAATCCATGGAGAGTTTTTCTGGACTGACTCCCAAGTTGTCTTAGCTTATATAAACAATGAAGCAAGAAGGTTTCATGTTTTCGTTGCGAATCGTGTGCAAATGATCAGAGAACACACTAGCCCCGGCCAGTGGCACTACATAGACACAACAGAAAACCCTGCTGATCACGCATCGAGAGGTCTCAGTGCAGCAGACATCTCCTCAACAAACTGGCTATCAGGACCCAAGTTCCTGTGGGAGCAAGAGATACATCCAGAGTCTTACCTCACTCCAGAGTTGCTCGTCGGTGATCCTGAAGTCAAGTCAACACAGGCATTTGCGACCAACGTTGAACCTTCCCAATCAGACATTCTTACTCGTCTAAATCGATTCTCTTCCTGGTCCAAACTCCTGAAAGTTGTTGCAAGAATCAAGAGATTGAATTCGAAGGGAACTCATGCTGGCAAACCTGTGAGCGTGGAAGAACACGAGAGAGCTGCCGAATCAGTGCTGAGGCTTCTACAAGAAGAAGCCTTCTCCCAAGAGATGAAGACACTTCAAAGGGGGGAAAGTCTTCAAAGCTCCAGCCCTCTGTTTCGCTTGGATCCCATCTTAGAGGGAGGAGCAATTCGTGTCGGCGGGAGACTGGATAAGTCATCCCTGAGCCTCGAAGTCAAACACCCCTTGATTCTACCCAAAGAGGGACATATTACCAAGCTGATCTTGACCCACTGCCACGAGAAGATCTGTCACCAAGGACGGAATCAAACTCTAACAGAGCTTCGAGCCAGTGGGTTTTGGGTCATCGGCGGAAGCAAATCAGTTGCCAAGCTGATACACAGATGTGTGAAGTGCAGAAGACTCCGACGGCCAGCAGAAGAACAACGCATGGCTGAGCTTCCTAAAGAGCGTGTGGAAGTCTCTGCTCCTTTCACATACTGCGGCATCGACTGCTTCGGCCCATTCATCACCAAGAAAGCCCGCAAAGAACAAAAGCGGTATGGCTTAATCTTCACGTGCCTTGCTTCTCGAGCCATACACATAGAGATGCTTGAGGACTTATCTACAGATGCATTTATTAACGCCTTAAGATGCTTTATCAGTCTCAGAGGAGCCGTCCGTCAACTCCATTGCGATCATGGAACCAACTTTGTAGGAGCAAGAAATGAGTTCAAAGAAGCACTGAAGCAATGTGACATCAAAACCATCGAGAGTTTCCTCACAGAAAGGCAATGTGAGTTTATCTTTAACGCTCCCTCAGCAAGTCACGCTGGCGGCGTCTGGGAGCGCCAAATTCGGACAGTTCGTAGTGTCCTAAACGCTACACTCTGTCAATACTCAGGCAGACTCGATGACTCTTCCCTGCGAACTCTGTTCTATGAGGCTATGGCCATTGTAAATAGTCGGCCGTTAACTGTAAACGGGGTGAATGATCCTACCTCACTCGAGCCATTAACGCCAAACCATCTTCTACTGATGAAGTCCAAGATTGCCCTTCCACCACCTGGCAAGTTTGAGAAGGAGGATGTCTATGCAACTAAGAGGTGGCGAAGAGTACAGTACCTGGTCGAACAATTTTGGAGCCGGTGGAAGAGAGAATATCTCATGAATATCTCCACGCGGCAAAAGTGGCACACGACTCGGCGCAACCTTAAGGTAGATGACTTAGTCATTCTAAAGGAAGACACCCCTAGAAGTCAGTGGCGTCTAGGACGAGTGGTGGAAACCACAAAGGAGAGTGATGGACTAGTGCGTCGCGTTAAGGTGTTAGTAGGAGAAAGGTCGTCAGGGAAACAAGATTGCCTTACCAAACCTTCAATTATAGAAAGGCCCATTCAAAAATTAGTTCTCCTCCTCGAGAGTGAATGATCAGTCCAGTTGTTTTCACCTTTAGTTCCTTTAAGGTTACCCCCTTTCTTAGCTATTAAGTAGTACTCACCTGCACATTTCTATAAATACTGATACAGATTTAGGACTCAAGTATGAACCGTTCAGTCAAGTTGATCCTTGTCTTCCCTCTTCATAACATGAGTGGTGGGAGTGTAGATGACCGGTAGCAGTGTTTTATCCTGATACGTTGTTTCATGTGACTTTTATTTTGACATGCTATCTGCATCTGACTAGTCTTGCAACGTGCATGCGTGTAAAAAAGAAAAACTCAGAAGGAGGCACGAAAAGAAGACGGTAGACGTAGCCCAAACTTTAATGCAATTGTTACATTTACAGCACGTTTAAGAAGTTTTATAGCACTTTCCTTCGTTTGCAGCATTCTGTTTGAGGCTGTGGTTTAATTTGCTTAGAAAGCAATAGTTCATGAACTGGTTACTGAAGTCGCCAGCTAGCTCTCTATGGAAAGTCAAGCACTGACGATAGCCTTATCGGAATTACCATCTTTAGCACCCCTTTTTTGATATGCGGAGCGAGGTATGTAATTCATTCTAACATGTAATTCATCAAATTCATTTTATGTGTGTATGCAAACTGTAATACTGTAATTAATTTCATGTAATGGTTGTTGCCTGCCATCAATGCAGTTGTCAATGTGTGATGTTAGCTTGCTAAAGTGCATTTGTTAAAGGATTATTTGTGTCTGGCTAAATCGCCATTGTTATTTTTCTCTTAAGTTTTCACGGTGATGATGCTATGCACATTGGTCGATTAAACACCCGTAAGGAAACACTCCAAGACTGTTTATTTAAAACTGAGGGGCTGCTACAAACATCCTAGCTCGACCTTTAAAATGTAAGGATAACAGATTTGTATGGATAACAGTTTATTTTCGCGATTAAGGAACATTTACTTACCTATAAGCAAAGCACCCTGCAAGACAACGAGCAAACAATGCATTGTGTGGTGCACAGCCTTTTCCTTTAGATGCGTAAAGATGTAGGCCAAGTACTTTTGATGTCCCCACAAAATGCAGGTTGTGATCATGTGCACAGCTCTTTCATTGCCTGTGTCCCTCTGTGGAACAAATGTAGGCTACTATAAAACTACTCATCAGCAAAATCACTGTGTGGGCCAATAGACTAGTGTGTAGGCCTAGACCACAATATGCATCCTCTGACCTGTTTAGTTTTGAGTACAATGCAAGTAGCCTATTTAAAATCGTGCCATTTTTAACAGTGGGTGATGGATGTCTTTTTTAACACAGAACGGATAAATTATCATATTCTATGATAATATTCTATTTTACTGTAAAGAGCAGTGAATTTGGCCAAGTATACAATGTAGTGTATCTTTCATTTAATCAGATTTATGGAGGAAATTGAAAAGAATGACGCTTAATTATACAGCCTATCCTAATCTCTAAATGCAGTAGCCTCCCTGAAAAATAGTTTTGTCTGTAATTCTGAATGGATTTAAAGCCTCAAGTGCAGCACTGACATGATATGACATTACATTACGTTACATTACTTTACATTACATTACATTGTGTTTAGCTGACAATCTTATCCAAAATATCCAAAATTAGGTAACTGTAATTTGAACTATGGCTTCATGATCATGACACATAACTGCATCCTGATGACATCCTTACCAGCTACAGCATCATTTCCAGCACGCGTTGCATTTCCGTCAGCATTCATCACATTCACCAAGCGCTGCACAGTGCTGTCTCCATTTGGCCGGATGACCTGGTTATCTCATTATACTTGGAGCAGCAAAAGGAACAACCATGTGATGGATGTCATTAATGTCCCCCTTTTAATTAATAATGTAACCGAGTGTAATTTTAGACGAGTTATCTAACACCATATTTTTTCTTGTACTAAATCCTAATGGATGAAGGTCAAGGAAAAGGTGATAGAAAAAGCTAAAATGTCAACTAATCTGATCATAGCCTTTTTGGTGTTGGAGTGACATTCAAAGTTTCAGATGTCATCAGTAATGCGATCGTGGCATGGGCCCACAGGCTTAACCATAGCTTCACGCATTGTTTTAATGTACTTTAATTGTTTAATGCCTTGTATATACGGCCACATCACTTGGGAAAACTGCATTATGTATAGCTGCAACCTTATATTAGTTCAGATTGAGATCTTTGAAGTAGGTTCTGTAGGTTCATTATTCTTTCCCTAAGTTTAAGACAAGTCCTTACTGTGTTGACTTTTCTCAAAACTTTTGTTTGTGGCTTAATTTGATGTTCAACAGACAGTAGTCTTATGTTGGAGGCTTGCTTGCCGAGCTTTGATATCAAATACGTTCCAACAAGACATTAATGTTAGTTGGATAAAGTTATTTTTACTGTATTTGAATCCAAACAATTCGATCATTTTTTTTCTTCTGTGCCACATGGGTCAGTTCTGTGGCTCAAGGTCACAACAGAAGGCTTACATATGCATGTGCAGATATGGTGCAAATTGGATATAAACGGCAGATCAGACAGTAAAAAACAACCTCCTGGCCGCTATAAATCTGCGCAAGCCACAACAGGCACAGGATATTTTGATGGAAGCAAACTTGAAGTGTAATGCCAATATTCCTGGTGCCCATGACACACTTTGTATTGGCAGTTTATTATGCATTGTTATGTGTTATTTGTAACACATGTGCAACTTATAACCTCAAAAAACTCAGATGCCATTATTCAACCTCATTACAGTGGGGAAAATGTGACTGCACTTGTAGGCCTACGTGCAATTTCCCTTACACACAGCAGTGTGTGTGGCCAGACGACTTTGAGTTGTGGGTTTTAAAACCTTTTCACAAATAGGTCAAATAGTGCAACTGCGTCAGACATGCAGGAAAGGAACACCGAAGCAGATTTAAGTGCTGTTGATGTCCGTTGAGGCTGTTCAATCTTGGTGGAGACAACTAGGACAACACGCAGCAATACTGGAAACAAGTTCTTTCATGAGGTAAAAAAAATGCAAGGGCGAGAATGTTTGCCTGCATGTTGTTTTTAATTTTAGAAACAGGGTTACATTTTCAAAGAGCCTAGCTGAAAAGTAAAAAAGAATAGGTTATAGCAAAAACAATAACAACAACAACAACAACAACAATAATGCTACTAATAACAACCATAATCATAATGTTTTGTTACTGTGGAGCTTTATTTTTAATGATCTCTAGCAAGGCCTATGTTGCCTGTGTTGGTATCTTCACAGGCTGATAGCACAGCCAGCACTACTGTCAGGAGAAGCAGGAGGCAACACAGTGGGCCCAGGAACATGATGGAGATGCACACAGATGCCCCTACAGAAACATGAAACACAAGAAAATGAAATGGCACTGAATGAATGAATGAATAAATAAATGGATGAATGGATGGATGAATAAAAATGAATATTGACAATGCATCAGTTGATACATTTTCACTTCAAAAGTAACATTAAAGTGAATGATTAAATTATGCAGAGGGAAAGATAAAAAAAAAAAAAATAATAAAACGTACCTTTAGACAGTCCTATAATTGCCGGCTTGGTTTTGACTGTTTCTCCAGTGTGATTGTGGTGACACATGCAGGTCAAGGAGAAAGCCAACTCTGACTGAAAAGTAGCCACAGACCATCGTGTGAAGTGTCCTTTTGCGTCCAGGTCTGCGCCTCCGCGTCCCTCAATCACTTGAGTTTGTCCATTTTCGGTCTTTTCCCAGTAAGGATTAGTCCAATGGGCACCGGCTCCTGTGACCTCACACTGGAACACGTGTGCCATGGAGTAGCTGGAACCATGGAACAGACGTATGATCGGAGGCACGGCAGGATCTGAAAGAATAAATAAAACTGTTAAGAGAGTGACTAGTCAGGCACATGTGCGTATGCCTGGCAGCCTACAATACCCTCAACATAAACAAAAGGAAATATAGCCTACCAGTTATAACCAAATTCAGGTACGAACTTCCCAAAAACAGCTCAGCCTTTTTCCTTTTAAATGCAGTGAGATATCTCCCAGAGTCTGTCCCAGAAGCGTTAAAGATCATCAGAGAACCTTTTTTACCGGAGTTGTCTAACATGCCCATGGTGTAACGAGGATTGTCACAAAGGAAATGTCCATAACTCTCAGAACAGATCATTTCAAGTTCTCCATTAAGTTTCTGGCGGTACCAGGCAATGGACGAGTCCTCAACTGCATTCGCATGAAGTGTCACATTTTGTCCTTTCTGTCCCAATGTTAACAGGGAAGGTCTGTGCGAGCCATCAACAAACTCTAGGAAGGTGAACAGATAGTGTTAAGGCTTGTTTAAAACATTTAGACCCCCAGCCATAAAGCAAAAATACTGTGTAAGACCCTTACCTTTGGTGGTGCAAATAATTAGAATGATGAAAAAGTCCACCAAGTACATGTTTACTAATGAGCATTCAAGGCATGCATGCTCTCTCCCTCTCTTTCCCTCTCTCTCTCTCTCTCTTCCTCTCTACTATTTAAAAATCCCTGCCCACTGCACATGAAAGTGTGTGAAAGTGTGCATAAATACACTAGCCTATGTTGTCAAAACTGTCAGACTTCTGATGTGGTTACAACTCACAGGCGTAGCCACGGGTTGGCTGGGGTGGGCCTGTGCCCACCCACTTGTCAATCAGGCACACCCAATCAGAAGGCTCTATAAGTTTGATTGACTGTTTTAGTAATAAATGTGTTTTGAGCTAGGCCCTTTTTCTGGGGCCACCCATTTTATGATTTCTGGCTACACCCCTGTTACAACTTAGACAAGGCCTGTGTCTGTCCTCTTCTGGAGTGAAACCTTCTTATACCAATAATTTTGTTCCGCCGTGTCACCGCAGCGCCACAGTCCCACATGAATCTCATACTGTGCTTGGCCTCTTCATCCACACATCCTGCAAATACTGGAGGCAGAGGTTGCAATTATTGTGTGTGTGTGTCTGTGTGTGTGTGTGTGTGTGTGTTGGGATTTGGGGAAAATTTGTCTTTTTCACACTGTGTTGAATATTGGTCAGTGTTATATAGGTCTTTGTGACATGCCATCAATGTGCAACCAGTCAGTAGATCAGCTACTATGACCGGTCTACATTTCTAGCCTTTATTATTACAAAATATGAAAATCTGGCTATGTAATATGCAATATAATACTGTTTGTGCAATGTGCAAGCTGGTCTGTGTGTGTGTGTGTGTGTGTGTGTGTGTGTGTGTGTGTGTGTGTGTGTGTGTGTGTTGGTTAGTGTTTGTTAATGTTGGTTAGTGTTTGAGAGCAACAGTTTCTCTGTGTGACATGCCATGTGACAGCCAGTCAATAGATCATTGAAATGAAATGGCTGGTCTTCATTCAATAGCCTTTATTATTACAGTGTTGCATATATATTGGTACGCATTAGTTACGAAATTGGAAAAACACAAATGTTGCATAATACCAATGGGAGCAGACCAAAACACCAGTCAATCATGAAGATAAGTTGCGTACTCTGATGACTGAAGTTCTCAAGAATAATGTTGCCCAATATCTGTGAGAATATTTCAAAACAGTAATACTCAAGAGCACTGCCCATCACAATTGCTTATATAGCTGGCTTGTATATCATCAGTTTAAGAGAGCACGTAGATCACAGTCCAATATGTAACATCCATTTCAAAAATGGGCAAACCTGAACATATGATTAAGCGAGTGTGTTGGTGTTAAAGAGGGAGTGTAGGCTATTCTCTCTCTCTCTCTCCATCTCTCTCTCTCTTTCTATGTGTGCGTGTGCACATGCTCCAGAGCGTGTGTGCTGTGGCCTGCAGTCTTTCTAAATGTAATTTCTTTGAGTACAATTTACAAAATACTATACTGCTACCTGAATACCTAATACCTGAACCCTTCCTACTCACAACCAATTAAAACACCAGAACAAAGAAATGACAATGCCATCTAACTGATAGATATCCCTCGTTATGTCTTTGGTAATATCACCCAGAATGACAAAAGCTATTTCCAGTGCTGGGCCCAAAGCCACCAACAACAGCTTACAGGAAAGAGAAACATTTGCAGAAAGAACCTCCTCCCTTGTTCCTTGATATTGTGATCTGGTCATGTTGCCCGTACCTTGACATTTGTGTCATTCTGTGGTGGCTATGTTGATTTTACCTTTAGAAATTAAGTTATTCTACTGTTATTATGGCAAACAAATGTGTTTCATATGGTTTAACTCATGATGTCAAGCTGAAATGTCAGTCTGTTAAAACGCAACATTTTTTTTACATCATCCATTTGTATCTGATCTCACCTCTAGAGGGCAGTCAGTTTACGATTATTCAAAGTCAATGGGACGTTCGTCAGCATTTGAACTGGAAATGGTTAAATGTCGCAAGTGCTGCTGCTCTAGTGTACGGTGTTCATTTTAGGACATCGTCAGATATCAGTCTCACATGTCAGATATCAGACTCACATGTCAGACTCAGACGGTAAGGTATCAGCTTCATCTAAAAGTAACTCATTCTCAGAAAAACCTATGTCGTACTCAGATGAAAAGTCATCATTCTCAGAAAAATATCTGTCATACTCAGATGAAAAGTCATCAGTCTCACAAAAACCTTTCTCATCCTCAGATGAAAAGTCATCATACTCAGAAAAATATCCTTCATACTCAGATTCGAATCCGTCATTCTCAGAAAAGTATCTGTCATACTCAGATTCAGTCGTCATTCTCAGAAAAATGTTTTTCATTCTCAGATTCAAAGTCGTCATTCTCAGAACAGCGCCATCTCTCGGAAATACTCAGTCAGTCTCAGTCTCAGTTATCAGTCTCATACGAACAGTTGTCAGACAAAAAGTTCTCATTCTCACATGAAACGTTATCAGAAACCAAGCAGTCATATGGCTTTTGGATAATAGCACCCTGAAGGTGGCGCTGTTCACTACAATTTCTCAGAGCCGTTTATTATCTCAATATACGAGCAAGGATCCGCCAAGCCTAGCAGACTGCCGCCAATCTTTGCCAGCCATAGATTGTAGAAAAGGCCAGCACCAGAACCGCTCTGGCCAGCACTATTCTACTGAGATCGTCGACACAACAGTAAATTAAGACCCTACCCTCATACCCTTGTTTAATTAAAAAAAATGAAAGCCTTGTTAGGGCTAGTCTGCTATACGACATATTGTTTCTTTTGAATTGCGACTGCATTGCTTAATCAGGCAAATAGCTGCTATATTATCATTCATGTTATCCAGAAAACTTTTCAAACACAGAGAAAACTTGAACCCAAATATTACATTACCTTTACCTTTACCATCTTGAGATGTCCTTGTGCAGCATTTTTGTATACTGCTTTTCTTGCTGTATTCGATACTTTCCACACTGCCATTTCACTATATTACACATAACTTTATTCATCAACTTTAAAGTTCTGATTTCTTTACATGAGTGGGTAAATATCAATGTGTCCTGTCAATAGTCCAATATTTTATATGTATTTTATATGTTTACTCAAAAAAGAAATGTTGACACATTCAATACTTATTCTCCCTGCTATACATGCTATTAAAATTCAGATTTATCCACTTTGCTCACATTGACAGATGTGTGTGTTTTATGCATTGCTTTTGTTTACAATAGCATTTTTAGATTTTCCCTTTTATGTGTTAATAGTTTGGGTTGAAATAAGATGACATTTTGATTTGAATCATTCTTGGTTTAATAAATATAATATTCCAAATTCTATATACATTTCAAGTGTGATTTCAGTGTAAATAATACGAATCAGTAATACTTTCTTGGTATGAAGTATCCCTACCACACACAATGTTTAACACGTCTGGCTGTTTCAGCTGTTAAAGCTATCACAAGTTTGACATTCATTCAACAGGCTAAATGGTAAAAGTTCCATGTACATTCTCAGTGGCATTTTAGTGTGAATAATTTTATTAAAGATATTAACACATTTTAGAAACAGCACAGCTACGTTCACCGTGGTCCCTGTGATGGAATGGCTGGATTTTTTTTGTGGCCGGGGGGGGGGGGGGGGCTTATATGTTGAACAATGTCATGGCTAGCGATGTTATTATTTTAAACTAGATGAAAAACTACACATACCACAGACTGTTTAACAAGTCTAGCTGTTTCAGCTGTTAAAAGTTTGCAAAGATTAACCCAGCATCACGCCTAATGGATTAAGGTTTTCAGACAGGCAGCGAGGTCATTTAAAAAGTATTCATTGCCCCTAGTGGACAGATGAACCTGGTTGGAGAGAAACAACTCTGGGTTATATCCCAAAGACAAAGCTAGTCATGACATTGTTCACCCATACCCGGGACCCCTGGATCTTTTTTGAGTCTACGTATCTTCATCGGGACCGCTGGGTGAACACTACATATCTTCATCGGGAACGCTCTGCAACGAGATCAACAGTTTTCAGGAGGCCAAGGTCATAGCTGTCCCAGAGAATCCATACAGAGGGAACTGCAAAAAAAAAAAAAACATGTTAAAAAAATTATACCAATACATGCTACTGCATGTACAGTATGACATTTTAAGCATATGCAAAATCAGCCTTCACTGTTACAAAAGTACAAATTGCTAAGCCACTGGACAACCACACTATTGTGGTTCTGATATAGTCAGATTCAGGACAATATCAGTGTTTTCCCCAGAAATAAAAAGAAGGGTTTAAATTTTGATGTAAATACGATGACACGGTGGCACGGTAGCTAGGAGGATTGGTGGGCATGCACCCTGGGAATTTTTTTTTTTCCAGAGCTAAAATGGTGCATTCTAGGAAGATCTGAAGCTAAATTTTGGTCCCAGAAGGCTGGTGGAAACATAACAATTTTAATAAAATGTTGCATTTTTTGGCACAAATAGAAAAAACTCGTTGCACTTGGTGAGTTGAAAGATCCAAAACTCCCAGGTGGGAAGGTTAATTTATTGTCACAAAAGAAATACTGCAAGCACTATGTCACATGAATTTGACTAGGCTGTCACTAAAATGTCTAACATGTCAAGGTTACTTCGTCTGCTGCACGTGCGCACCGTCGCAAAAGGTGGGATTATCACCAATGTCATGGCCACTCTTACATACAACTTCACAGTATGTTCCTACTATCAGCTAAATATCTCCCTGTATGGCCACATGAAAGCTGAATTGGTACCACAGATCTTAGATCTGCAGATAAATATAATTCAGTGTAGTGTAGTATTATCTAGAATGATGTCTGATGACAACAAATTCTTATTTCAGTGTTCCTGTAACAAGCTAACGAACTAGCTCATTGAAATGATTGGTATAATGTGGTAATGCTAACAGTCATCGACTCACCTTGAATTTAACACGCTACAATAACCTTACAACTTTATATTACTTTCTCCACTTCAGCTAATATCAGTATTAGTATCTATGTGGGTGTTGGTGAGTAAAGTGGCAGCTTTCAGTTTAAAACATTATGTTAGCGTAGTTCGCTAGCGTTAGCGCGCTAACAACCCCATACAGGCTGCAGCCTGGTCTGAAATGAAGCTAATTTTCTGGAAATCCAAACAGTAACAACGTACACTATTAGGCTTGAAATAATCACAAATAATTGCGGATTGTGACACTTTGTTAAAAAGAACCATCAACAAATCCAGAAAGACGTAAGGACCAATTTATTAGTTAAATTCCACGAGTGTCCCATTCAATGAAACAGTCTTGACTCTGCTCTACATAAAGGAGGATTTGCCTTTCACGCTCTCTCTCACTCTCTTTCAGCAGCTAGATGATCCGATCGCATTCTGTACACTGTGGAGAAAGTTTTCTTGCTACATGAGCATGTCCCAAGGAGAGCGTTCTCCTTCCTTCTTGTGTAGCATTTACAGTCAAAGTCAGGCAGTTTTAGTAGCCCCGAGGTTTGCGTTAAAGATCTTAGATTCTACAATACTCTCTGATACAGCTGACTGGCGGAAAAACAAACAAACAAAGGAGCACTGTAATCGGCAGGTGATTGGCCAGTTTCGCCAGTATAGTAGTTTACACACCCACCACGGAAGTTTCCTAAAAACGCAGCCTACATTTGACTACATTGGGGCTTCTTGTTCGGGGAAAATCCCGGGGGGAATGTTTTTGTGCATGATTTTTAAGCGTATCGGCATTTTATGAAAGCGTCTCGGCAAAACTTGATGCGTATCGGCGAAAAAAGAAGCGTATCGGTGCCGATACGCTTAGACGCTTTGGGGAAAACACTGAATATACACTAATATGAAAAGTTTCTCCCAGCATGCGTTTGGTGACATGCAGTAATAAAAATGTTTTTTTTTTTTTTTCTTGATATAAAGGCTGTTTTTAATGCCACTTACTGGTTTTGGAAGCCATTTTCAATGTTAAGTTGGTTTCTGTAAACAAAAATGAGATTCAAAAAAAAAAAAACATTAACATACATCCGACAAAATAGATTTTACAACTCTCAGCAGTTTCATGGAAAATGTAATATAAATACCAGAGTAGTCATAACTATTAGCTGTCCAAGTTTTTGAGACATGAGGTATGACTGTATTTTGTATTTGTGTATTTTTTCACAATGTGGATTATGACATATTAGCATGCTAGATATACAACTGTAGTTGCTACATAAGTAATATTGTTCTTGCTCATCATGTGTTTTCCATTATGTTGACTTTTTCTCAGTGGCTTTGAAATGGGCTGCAACCATTTTGTATACCATCTATGCCTGCAATTGTCACGCATTTGAGCTACGGCAGGTCTCTGACAAAATGTGAGAAAGCACCGGGATGCACACCTTCATTTATATAGTCTACAATGTACACCTAATAAACTATTAAGAATACATCAACAGCAGCCGATAACGAACATTACAGCTTCACACATCCAAACGACTGCTGAAACCGGCTACGTTAATAAGGTTTATATCAAATGACAACATTTTTAATGTCAAATGGTCATGAGCACACGTGAACGATAATGCCAAATGCCATGCACTACAGTAAAAAAGATATCTCGTTAAATTGTGTGCAAATGGGCAACGTTAAGGAGGAAAAAAATTAAACAAAGTAATACTCATAAACGAATATAGACTGTAAACGACATGGTTGCTGTGCGTTGCTAATTTACGCTAACGTACATTGTTTAAGTACTTGACTACCATAAAGCCTGATGCCTAAAATCACTTCTATAGGGTTATCAACATCAATCATTCAAAATTGCTTATCTGAATAGTACCAAACGGCATTAATAATCAAATTTACTAATGTACTAAAAATATTCATGGATTTCAGCACTTACCAAGCAGAGCAGATAAAATTCGACTCTGTGGTCAAGAGATTTGGCGGAGGCCGCGGAGCACGTAGGCAGCATGTAGGGGCGGGCAGAGGGCGGGTCTTCCGGCCGCCTGGGACCACCTTTTTTCCCATATATGGAGTGGTCGTGAAAAGGCGGGTTTAGAACACCGAACACATTTGGCTAAGATGGCGACGCCCTGAACCTTCAAATAAAGCCCATAGACAGTAGAAGAGAATGGACTGAGGGATGGCGTCGTTTTCAATGGGAGCCGTTGAAGCACGATTTTGAGATTTTTAATTGGTCACAAGGCAACTGCGCAAGCGCGGGGTGACGTACGGTCACGTTGGCCAGCGAACCCAAATACTATAAATTGAGTGGTAGATGCTCAATCACAAATCATACAGCGTACGATAATTTTCTTAATAAGTATTCTTCTACCGTTATAGCTGCAATCACTTAGTGGAATGGGGGGCTAATATTGTATGTGGGGACTTGATTCTTCGTCAACTAACTTTGGTTCCAGGCAGTCTTGCAAGCCAGCATGTCAAGGGAGCTAGCCAGTTAGCATGTAAACTACAAGCTATAGCGTGTAGCTTAGCTTAGCAGTCTTTCTCAATTCACTTGCATCGAATAGTGAAATCCATAAAGATATCGATTCTGCTTACAAACAAATACCAAGTTCTACGCTTATTTTTCGGGAAATAGTGATGTAAATGTTTCCCCAACATGAATAGAAAAGTAAACGAGCATGACTGTGGCTACAGCTTGTTATCCAACCAATACGGTAAATTTTCTCCTGTGCGACAGAAACGCACTAGCCGTCGCATGATTTATGGCGTCAATTTTAGCATAATTTCAGATAAACGTTTCTTACAAGGCAATAACATGACAGATTTCTGATCGAAGCAAATATGTTTTGCTGTGCCCTCTCCGGTTTACAACAATACCAATATCAAGGTACGGATGGCTTCTCATGTAAAGTTGTTTGATTTCAAAGTGACGCTAAAATGAATGGAAGTCAACGGAATGCTACATGCTATTGGTCATTTTCCGGGTTGAGATTTCCCCATGGGTGCTTCAACTTCCGGATATATTCCTACCCCCTTGATAAAGCCTCATTTTGGTATTTAGAAAGTCTATGCGTGACGTCACGGAGGGTTTGTCCAGTTATATATACAGTCTATGGTGCAGAGAGATGTAGCCTACTTGGGCTCTACGACGTTGTTGGAGTCAGAGAGCTAGCGATGAAGCTGCTAACGCTAGCTTGAGAACATGACAACGTTTCATGTGAGAATGAGAACTTTTTGTCTGACAACTGTTCGTGTGAAACTGAGACTGATAACTGAGACTGAGACTGACTGAGTATTTCCGATATGGCGCTGTTTGGTTCTGAGAATGACGACTTTGAATCTGAGAATGAAAAACGTTTTTCTGAGAATGACGACTTTGAATCTGAGTATGACAGATATTTTTCTGAGAATGACGGATTCGAATCTGAGTATGACGGATATTTTTCTGAGAATTATGACTTTGAATCTGAGGATGAAAGGTTTTCCTGATAATGACGACTTTTCATCTGAGGATGAGAAAGGTTTTTGTGAGACTGATGACTTTTCATCTGAGTATGACAGATATTTTTCTGAGAATGATGACTTTGAATCTGAGGATGACAAAGGTTTTCCTGATAATGACGACTTTTCATCTGAGGATGAGAAAGGTTTTTGTGAGACTGATGACTTTTCATCTGAGTATGACAGATATTTTTCTGAGAATGATGACTTTTCTTCTGAGTACGACATAGGTTTTTCTGAGAATGAGTTACTTTTGGATGAAGCTGATACCTTTTCGTCTGAGTCTGACATGTGAGTCTGATATCTGACATGTGAGACTGATATCTGACGATGTCCTAAAATGAACACCGTACTAGTGGCCCTACTTTTGCAAGAAAGTTATCAAACCACTGACGACGATCCAGCTAAGTGACTATAACCACCTCACATGTATGAAGCACAAATAAAGCCCCCTGGGCTTGCCAGTTATAACAAAGACTAGTTTCGCTCATAATGTGCTCATGATGGACAGCTGAAGTCTGATTGAGGTCAGTGTGATGGTTCAAAATGCTTATAAATAACGCTCGAATAGAATAGAATAGAATAGAATAAGCGTGCTCGCTGCAGCGAAACATTCGTCTGTGCTGTCTGAACGTCTCCATGGTTTTCAGAGCTGCCGAAAGTTGACGTTGGAAGTTGAAGCAAATAGAAATAGTGAAAACGTTGTCAAAACAGAAACGAACAGACTACTACGAAAAGTCTCCTAAGTTTGACATGTAATGACTGCATAAGCAGCGAAAAGGAACCGTTAGCAGCAATTGTTGACATCCACTGCAAGAACGGTAGGAACATTGGCTAGTCAACATTTTCTAGCACATTAGGCAAGATGAATCAATTAAATAAGCTTGACGTTTCAAGTGTAAGGTCCGTTATAATATGAAAAACAAGGTAACTCTACTCTAAGAGGGCAGAGTAATTAGCCTAGGCCATCCATGAGTCCATAGTAGCCTTTATACTGGAGTGGATATGTAGAAATAAGTTGATCTATGTCTGTCGTTTTTCCTCCAGGGCATCGTTGGCCCAAGGTGAATTATCTCTTTGAAAATTACCTTTTGAGTACATGTTTACACTGTCTTTATTATTCGAAAATTACTTTCCTTTTTACAGCTCAATCACCAGGATATGGCACTGAGAAATGCTTCAGGCCCGGGTCGCCGTGCATCACCACAGCACAGAAGAATTGTCAAGCTTGACAAGAAGACTCACGCTGATGTCATTGCCATCATAGAAAATCTCAGGGATGAGTAGGTCTACGTTTGTCTCTGTAGCCATCTTTGGGTTTGTTTTTGAAGCCGTACATTTAATTAAAGTCGTATGGACTACAGGCCACATTTAAGCATTTCACATGAAATATCAGTCTTAATTTAACTTGTGCAATAAATTGAAGTTATTGACTTTGTGACATAGCTAGGCTTTTCGTTTTTCAGGCAATGGAGAACTTTGACGAATGGCGTGAACGACGTGAGTCACAATTTTATTCATGTAGCCTACTGTAGTTTTTTCCTTTCAGAGGGAGAAATTAATTAGTCCAGTCATGTGGATGTTGATTTTGACGGTATCCTAGTGGTGTCCAATGACTTGTCACTTGTGCTCCGTGACAACGCATCATTTTTAGTTAAGAAAGAAAAGAAATGTGAAGTGTTAGAGCATGAAAATAATTTAAGTACAAAGGGGCAAAAGCAGTAGCCTAAGTGGCGAAATGATGGACTGTTTTCATTAATTGAAATCAGCAGACTTGCAGTGAGTGTGCAAACCTTGTGATCTGCCCCCAGTGGCCCTCTGACCCTTTGCTGTTTGGGTTATTGCATTTCTGAATGTTTTCGTTGTGTATTTGGTATTTTTGTTGCACAAGGTGTTCTACGATAACTTTACATTTTATTTTTTGTATGGATTAGGTTACCAGATCAGACTTTGCAAAGGTTTGTGTAGGGATTGTGCAGAGTTTGACACAGACCACCTATAAGATGTGCAGACCAATGACAGTGCAAACACCAGTGAAGGTCATTGCACAGCATCCCAAGTCATCTGCAACAGCGGCATCATGGGCTGCTGCGTATGTATACACCTTACATATAAATATATACAAATGTTAACTTTGAAATGTTTCTGTTGATAACGTTTAATGACCGCTTCATATTTTTTAAATTCAGGCCTATATTTTGAAAAGTTCTTGGCTGTGTTTATTTATTTTTTTAAATAAAAATGGTTTTCCAAAACTAGCTTTACATAAAAGACGTCTCTAATTCGCTTCTAAAGAGGTTTGCAGATAAATCAACCTATGTATCAAAAACCCATGAATGTCAGCTTTACAACAAATATATTTAGTCCTCTGTATCATTTTTATTATCCAAGATATAAGCATATAAAATGTGTCCGGTATTTTTGGACCACATATTTGCACATAAACACTATGTAATTCATTCTAGCTTTCTTTCTTTTAATACTATCTATAACACTTTACACAGGCTATTCATTCATTTAGTACATGCATAAACGTATTTTCTCTAATTTGACCTATTGCAGTTAATTTATTTTATTTATTTAATTTATGCCATTATAATTTGCCAGGCCATCTTTGGAATCGCCTCAGAGTAATGCTCTCATCGCAGAAATTGTGGAAGAGGTCAAACGAGCCCTGTCATCGGCCTTGGACAGCAGTGCCCTGGAGAAAGCCTACCCTTCTGACAGCACTGGAGGATGGGGTGCTCTTTTCCTCCGACTGGAAGAGGAGGTTTCTAGTGCACTCATGGCGAGACTGGACTCTTCTGACTTTTTCGCTCGGCACATTGAAAGCAGCTGTTCACCGACGACCGAAGGTGCCCATGTAGACTCCAAGGTCAATGATGTCGCCGCCGACCTTGTGGTGACCTCTGCTAAGGAAGCTACGGAGAGCAGCAGTCAACAACCTGAGGACACTGAAGACACTGATGGTGTCACCGAGCCTTTGGCCTCCTTAGAGGAGCATGAGGTCACCACGGCCTGCACCAACAATGTGATCTGTGGGATTTATGACACCTACCAGACGGCTCAGCTGGAGGAGGAAAAGCGCCTCCAGGCTGCCAGAGCACGAGAATCAGAAGTGTCGATCGCGACTGCCCATTTCGTGGACAGTGTCATGATGGAGCTCAAGGAGCTCGCCTCCGCAGGGACCACCTCTGCCTTTCAGTGGGTTCCGAAGAACGTGTGTTTACCCACTGTTATGGCTTCAGTCACCGCAGATCAACAAGCCTTCAGTCCACAGTTCCAGATCGCTGCTCAGCAGAAAGTTAGCGAGGTCCTCTCGCTGTCTAAGTCCATGACTGGGGAGACACCTTCAGGTTCTGCAACTTCTGTGGCCAAAGACATTGTGGGGACACTAGTGAGAAACCTGAGCGAGTTGTCACATTCCGATGATAATAGTCCAGATAGTAATATTGATTCCTCTGTTTCAGTTCAGAGCACCTACGAAAGCGTTCAGGCCAAGGTGATGGACTTCCTGTGGAGCAAGAGGCTCCAGGAGCAGTACAGTGACTCACGGTGCAGTGAGGACAGCAGTGAAGAGCTGCAGCGAAGTTCTGACGAGGATGAGTTCATTTTGGCCTCATCCGCACATGGGCTATCATTCTTCCAGACGAGGTCAAAGAATGAGATTGTGGAAGCACAGTCGTCGTTCACTGAGCGTGAGAGTTCGAGGGAAAAGGTCATGCGGAGAGTAGGCAAGTTAGTGTGCTGCTTGAGCCCACCTGAGACACCTGCACACACACAGTATGAAGGTGCTGAAGGCACATCAGGTCTGACAGAAGCCCGATCGTTATCGGCACAGAACCTGTTTGAATTAGATATGTCTGATATAATGATGATTACTGACAATGAAAAGACCTTAGCAAAATCTGCCTCTTGGCACAGCCATGGGATCGAAGAATCGAAGGATCGGGAATCGAAGATAAAGCACTGGAGCGTTGAGGTCAGCTCACAATCTCCAACAGCATCAGAAAAAAGTTTCTTATTGGAAGCACAGTCGTCGCCCACTGAGGCGAAGAACTCGAGAAGCAGAGTAGGCAGGCTACTGTGCTGCTTGAGCACACCTGAGACACCTGCACACACACAGAATGGAGGTGCTGAAGGCACATCAGGTGTGACAGAAGCTGGAACGTCAGCGAGACATGACCTGTCTGATTCAGAGGATGTGTCTGATATCAGGATAATTGTGGACAATGAAGAGACTTGAGCACTTTCAGTTCACAGGGATTAAGTTAAGTTCACAAATAACATAAAATAGTTGAGTTAGTATATATTTGAAGTTGTCATTGTATTTGTGTTCTATTGCGTGTATGTGGGACAGATGATTACATGTGTTGCGGCATATTTTTAAAGACCTAGCGCCTTCAAGTACAATGGTGTGCTACAGTGGGTAGAGAATTGTTACAGGCAGAGAGAGTCAGTGTGTTGTTTACAAGAAACCCATGAGAATTATTTTCAGTGGTGTGATTTTCTTAGCCACAGTCTCATTTACTGTGTTAAATATCACCCACAAGTTGACAGATTTTGTTGTGTATTTTGTTATGTTGTGAACTTCAACCACATTAAGATGTGTTTTTTATGTTGTGAACTTCAACCACATTAAGATATGTTTTTTTCACAAGCTCCATGACTGTTTTGATACCCTTACATAAATGAGGAGTATCTGCATCTATGAAGATAATAAAAGAAAATGAAAAAGTCTATCAGCATTTGCCCTTTGACAAACTTCTTTTGGCATTTTCTTCAATATACTGTACATATTCAATATCGTGTGTGTTGGATTAAGAACAATATTTCACTAAGCCTAAATTTTAATTATCCTGGTGTAACTTATACTATCACACACGGCAACATGCTGTCTAGCCTGATTTCCGATGTGCACCTCAGCTCTCACACTCTCATAAGGAACATTGATAGAGCACTTGGAGGACCCAGGTCAACCAGCCTCAGATTACCCCGGTACACCTCATGAAGACGTAACAGCAAATAATGAACAGCAAATCATTCAAGTCAATGTGCTAAAATATATTACACTGATGCTTGGCTTACTTTGGGAAATGCACACTATCAAAGGCTACTTTTGCAGTTTAGTACATAGAGTAGGTGCTGTATCATACTGATACGTGGTTTAAGTGTGAATGGTTACTATTCAGAAAACATATCAAACAGTAGATAAAATTACAGGGAGAAATTGTTGAATCTTTTTTTATCAACATAATTCACAGGAGCATTCACAACAGGTTTAGCGGACACGAACTGCGCTGTATGTATCATTCTCTGGATCTCTGTTTTTCTGCCTGTGTCGTCTTCCAGGCCTTGGTGGCTGTTGAAAGTGCAGGGAACTGTATGTGACACTGCCGGACGTGTCGCTCTAAAGTCAATATGAACACAACAATCAGGTCCACGGCAATGTCTAACTTCATGACCCCCTAATCGCTCCATGAAGCATTCTGAAAAAAAAAAAGAATGTGCCCGCTACAACACTGACCTGGTGAGGAGATGAAGTCATGGCGCTGACAGTTGGAACTAATGAACAAGAAAGGAAATTATGTTATCAAAGTGCAATTGAATCAACATTTAAATAATTAAACAGCCATAATTCAATGTTGAAATAATATATTTTGCTGAAATAATATATTTTGCCATCTGGTATGTTCCTAAGCTTTTCACATTGACACTTAGAATAACAAAATATTGTTACTACTAACATTTTAGAACGCTGTACACTTCCACATCTGGATTATTAGGTCGCCTTCTGGGCGTGAGAGGCAGGCTGTCCTGTAATCCCACTCCTGAGCTTGTGTCATCCTAGCCACATAGACAAGGAGGATAAAAACACACACACACACACACACACACACACACACACACACACACACACACACACACACACACACACACACTCCAAGTAAGGGACAGAATGGTTTAATATGAAAATGCCTTGTTAGCGTGCACACGTAAGTCTTACCTGAGAAGGTTGAATATTGCTGGTGACTGAAGATTCTCCACCTGAAACAGAAACGTTGAGCCAGTTGAAATTTGACCAAATTCTTAAATGCATTTTGGTTTGCTAATTTATGTCTGTATGTATGAAATTAATTCATCGACTATTAAAAGAGATAGTGGGTATGTTACTAGTTAAATATTAGTCAATGAATTTAAATAATTTTACAATATCTGACATGATGTCAGATGTACCTCATTGTAATGCATTACCTCACAGTTTATTTTTTTCAGCATTTGCAACTGAACTTTATTCTTTGATTCTCTAATAATTGCCCTTATATGTGCACTTATTGCCTTTGCTTTTCTCATATGCGTAATGCACCTGTGCGTGAGTATAGGACCCAGTGCGAGGCGAGCAGGACCAGGGAAAGCACACACAGCAGAAGGACAGCCACAGCTGAGTACAGCACAACAGGACACCAGTCTGGCTCTGCAGGAGAAGAATGGGCATTTATGCCATTAGTTAATGCCACTGGGTGTGTGTCAATACAAATCTGCAGTAGTAAAGGTATGGTATGGGACTCTACAAATCTGCAGTGGTAAAGGTATGGTATGGGACTCTACAAATCTGCAGTAGTAAAGGTATGGCATGTGCCTCTACAAATCTGCAATAGTAAAGGTATGGTATGTGACTCTACAAATCTGCAATAGTAAAGGTATGGTATGTGACTCTACAAATCTGTAATAGTAAAGGTATGGTATGTGACTCTACAAATCTGCAATAGTAAAGGTATGGTATGTGACTCTACAAATCTGCAATAGTAAATGTATGGTATGGGACTCTACAAATCTCCAATACTAGAGGTATGGTATGGGACTCTACCGCTACGCGGGTGAGGACATGCTGCTTTTAAAGGTGAAATTGCCCTGATGCAGCTCACACCACCACTCCTCTCTCTGCCCCTCTGCATTCTGGGAGTCCTTGCCAGTGGTCACATTTACTTCCAGTCGACTTCCAGCCGTGAACCTGATTTCCAATAAACAGGCAGGAAAACATGATGTTTGCTCACAAATGCCTGATTAGTTACATCATTCTCATTCATCATTCTTATCATTATACTAGATTGTTGTTTCTGTATATCCTTTATACACATAGAAACATAGCATATAAATTAAAACCATACTCTTATTTTAAGGAGTCTTGTAAAGCATGGATAACGGCATAATAATAATAATAATAATAATAATAATAATAATAATAATAATAATAATAATAATAAGAAGAAGAAGAAGAAGAAGAAGAAGAAGAAGAAGAAGAAGAAGAAGAAGAAGAATAACATGACTTTGTTTCTAGTTGTGTGCTTCAGTAATATAATTCAATTCAGCCTAATATCTAGTTCCATGTACTTACTGTGTTATCAAGAAGAAACACAGATGCAATTTTCAGACAAAAAAGCGAATCAATTTATTAGATTAAAAGTAAAATGTTTTTACCCTTCGGTAGCATCTGATACCCATGTTTGACCGGCTTCCAGATGCCGCTGGTTTGAATGCCAAGTGATGTTAATGTTAGGGGACACCAAACCGGTGACAAGGCAGTACAGGACGACTGGGCGACTGTATTCCAACATCTGTGACGGGCCTGAGAATTCGGTTAATAGATTCACTTCAGTCCTGTTGATGGAGTGCCCAGCATCTGGAAACAGCATGGTGTTCATGAGGAAAACTCAGGGAAACAAATGAATATCAGTGGCTTACATTTTACGTCTGTTTACAGTCAGAGTGTACAATACTTTCATTCCAAAACTAATTCTTACCTGCAATATGCAGAAACGTCCCCTTGCCTCGAATATCAGGAGTTTTTGAATTGTTTTTGATACAGTAATATCGCCCCTTGTCCTCTTTCGTGACCTGTCGCACAGTAAATTCAATCCTGGACTCTCCCACACTTTGATGGGAGATACGGCAGTTCTGTTTACAGCCAGTGTCTAAAAAGGTGGCACCATTTACGGCGACTTTAATCCAGCGAATAAAAGTATCATTACATACCATGGCTCTCGAGCAAGGGCAGGTAATTGTGACATTTTCACCTAGCGCTAGAAGCACAATGTTCCTCTCGCTTGCAGAGTGGTCTGCTACAATAAGAAAATGATTTTAAGTTAGGCGACATTTGAATTATCATGTTATAGAAATAATAATACTAAGATAGCCAAATCATCAAATTTGCATGAACCTGCTAACCTAACTTACCAGACGTTAGCACGAGAATCAAGAAAAGACCTATCTTAAGATTTGGTAAAGCCATCCGTGATGTCAATAGCACTTGATAGGCAGCGGGAGAAACAGAAATAGAGACCGTTTTTCTTGTGGGCGTAAATGTCTTGGTGGTCGATGGATAGCCTACTGGTGACATCAGTGACGTGATTTTTTTATTGTCACAAAAACAATCGACCAAAGTTTCCACTCTTGCTGGAACAAATGTCTTGTGTTTAACGGTTATGGTTAAGTCTTCAGTCTGTCCTTTGCGCGCTTAGTTTAAACAATGTGGTGTTTGTATCTCTAGCTTCTTTACATCTTCACCAACAATCTTTTGAGTCTAAGAATTCCATAAAGGACTTTATTATCAGCCTGTCATAGAAATATTTTAAAGCTTTGAAGCACCACAGGATTTCCCCGATCAGTCTTTGCGCAGCCCCATTAATTTAATAATAAATTAATCTGTTAGAAATAAAATAGGCTATGTTGTTTGCCCTGTGGATCATGACGTGGGCCCTCTTGAGCCATGTAGAGCCATGTTTTACGTACTGCTTCAGACTGAATTCCTTGAGTTAATTGATATTTATTTATTTGTCACACGCATAGACATACTGGGTAGAGTAGGGCATGCAGTGAAACTGCTGATATATGTAATAACTGACCTTAATTGTCCTAGGTGGGCCTATAAAGAAATGATCCAGACTGATATTGAGAGTATGATGATAATGAAGGGTGCGCCATTGATGAACGCAAGCTGTTTATCCGTGTCGGTTATGGTGATGTCACTGAATGGGCTACCATTACTATGATAAATATTTAGCCAGGTTGGGTACAAATTAGTAAAGATGCGCTAACATGGTTGTCCTTAGGTGTCGGCGTAAAATAAGGATTCTTACGTTTTTCATACAGAGTTCATACCAACTCTTACCAACACTTCATACCAAGACCTGTTCGCTTGCAGTGTTCATGAAACAAAGCAACATGAAACATAAATATGGATGTGAGCCTCTTGGTGCAGCAGCAGAACTGGACGAGTTGTGTGGCGTTTTGTAATATACCATAAAAAGCAGATCGCCTTCTAAACGGCCCATACACAGCATCTGGCACCAAACTTTGCAGCACGCAAATAAGTGCGACCCCTGCCTCTGCTTTGTTCGCAAGTTCCCAGGCACCACAGCCGCCTACATGAAGAACGCAGTGGGAGGGTGGGTGGTCAGAGTGGTTTCATTTTAGCGATACTAACTAGGCCATCAAAGGTTTGTAGGCTACTGGGGTGTTGCTATATTATTTTGTTTACAGGAAACCCAAAGCACTGTTCCACCGGCCTCTCTTCACCTCACCAAAAATAAACTTGCCTGCCTTGCCTCACGTTCATAAAGCGCGCAATAGCGCTCACACTGGCTAACACCTTTTTTTTAATTCAATTATTCACAGCAAACATTTTCCACAGATACTGTACACATCCTCCACCACCACCCCGCCCCCACACACAAACAACCAAACATACAAAGAAAAAATCATGCCTTGAACTAGTGCCAAATGCCCGTATGATTCGTTGTATTGTCTTGACCTGATATACACTGCGAATGTGTTTAAATATAGTCAATAACAAATCTTTGCACTTCAGAAGTATGTGATTGTTTCATAATCGTATTACTGTAATGACAAACAGAAAAAGTGCAGTTTTGATAACTTTATAGTAACTAAAGTGTAACATGGTAAGATCGTTCATTACATTTCAACTGTGTCTCTTATGGTGGTGTCACTGAATACTTTTACTGGGCTGGTAGCCTGTGATCACAATTGTGTCAGGTTGAGTACAAATAGATAGAGATGCGGTTACATGGTAGTCCTTACGTGTCTCCATAAAAGAATAATTTTGAAGAAAGATGAGTTTTTTTCTGCAGGGTTGATACAACACTGTACACTCGTTTGCATGCAGTTTTCATTAAACAAAGCAAAAACGTATCCCATTAACTAAAAAAAAATATGTTATGCTCTTGAACCAAAATGCAAAATGCCAGTATGATTATGTTTAATGTAGCCTATCTTGCAAAGCAAATTTTAAACCGATATATTGTGAATAATAATATCTAAAACATAGCCAATGACAAATCTTTACACTTCTCTATCATTCTTTTTCGGAATTTTATTACTATAATGTCAAATACAGAAAATGCGCAGTTTTGCGCCTAGTTCATTACATTTCAGCTGTATTTTTATTCAAGGCTTAATTATGCATCTTAAAGGCGTCGGACTCGGACCCTCCGTGCCCAAAGCATCACCAGCACCAATGTGAATAGCATCAAGAGCAGACATAGCGGACTCAGGATGATGAGCAAGTCACACGCAGAATGACCTGGAGAAAAATAATATATACATATATATAATTATGTATTTCAGTTGGCAGCTAAAAATGCTCTTTAATTTAAATATCACAATTTAACCTACCCATCGACACGTCTAATTCCGATGATCTGACAAGAAAGCTGGTTTTGTTTTGGTAGTGACACACGCATGACACATTAACTGTTGAGTTAAGCCTGAGTGTTGACCATCGGGTGAAGACTCCGTCACTGCCCATCCTTTTCGCTGTGGTTCCCTCTAGCAATCCTTTCTCCCCCTCGATTAGCCACCGAGGGCCACTCCAGTCCCCACTTGCTCCCGTCACCTCGCAGAGAAACATGGGGGAGCCAAGGGCATCAGTCCCCCGGTACAAAGTCACGACTGGATCAGAGGTGTCTGAAACACACATACAAATGTGAGGTTCAGGTAAAACAAACTTTGCGCTATTTCTACAAAACATACCACATGGACATGACTTAAACATTTAACTTATAGACTAAGTTATACACGTAAAGCTCAGTCAGCACAGCAACGCTCATGGTGCTTAACACACTATGTATAAAAATGTATATGTCGTGTGGGTTTATACGCTGTCCTAATTATGAAGCTGAATGCACAATCTGTATCCGTTAGGCTACATTTTACAATCGCCAACATAGCTTATGCATACAATGTTACAGCAATGTAACATTGATTTATTAATACAGCAAAAAAAAAAAGTAATTTGCCAACCTGTTACAATGAAGTACTGTGTGGAGCCACTTGTAAATATCTTTCCAAATTCCAGAATTACAAAGTAGCGTCCCGTGTCTGATACTGTGGCATTGCTGATTGTCAGTAAGGTTTTACCCGAGGAGTCAGGTATTGTTCCAATAAAGCGCTCCCGATGAAGTGTATAATTCGTGAATATACAAAATAAATGAGTGTCTCCCATGATGGTTTCGTGGTACCAGAGGATACTTGAGAATTCTCTGTGGCCTTGTACTTGGCTTGTGATGGTGACACTGGATCCAATGACGCCAAAAACAAAATAATCTTCATCAGATACAGCAGCTGAGCTGTCTGTAAACAAAACAAAATAAAGTACAACTTTAAACAAATAAAATACACACATGCAACATTAAAACACACACACACACTACGACACTACGACACATGGCCAACAGCCTACAGCATCATGTGGATGGTTGCGCAGATAATCAAACCAAATAATCAAATTCTAATCAATACTCACTCAGGATGCTAAAGATATTTAAGATGAAAAGTGAATTTGTGAAGTGCGCCATTGATCTTCCCCTCACTCGTTCTCTCTGAGTGGTGTTTCAGCGCGCTACTGTTTATGACTGCATAAGGTGTCACATCCGCATAATAAAAAAAGTAATTGCTTTTCAAAAATCTACCTCGTTGAAATAGCTCCGATAAGGTTATTTTAGTTGATTCGGTGTGTTTGTATCTGGGTAGAGGCGTAAACATTGGTAGGCTGGTGTTGTTTTCTAAGGATGTGTGGAAAATACTCCGTATGATAAACTTTTGAGGGAGTGAGGAGGTTCTGCCACTGCCAGTCTCCATTTGTGCGCTGTAGATTTGGGGCGCTTTTACGCACAACCGTTTCATTTGGAATTTTGTTGTCAGCGGTTCTGTCAAACTAGCATTATTTTATGACAATTAAATAAGAATATCAGATATATTAAGCAACTCTCATTCCTTTGAAGGCTTGGTTACAAATGTTACTTGCCAAAATGTAATGGAAGGTACCAGAGAGTAAATTGAGAGAGTCCTCTTATTGATGCTTCAGGACTTCCAAATTCATTACCTCATGTAAATAATGCAGAGGCACCGAGGGTCTATGAAAGTGTTTATGACTGCCTATCCAAGGAGTTTGGCACTGCAGCCATCCTTTAAGCTGTTGACACCAGGATCTCTGCTTTGACCAACTTGTAACTGTGACCTTGGAAATCAAAAACTACTGCACCTGTGACAGGACAGATTTAAAGACCCTTAACTCTCCACGACCTGGGAAGCATTACAATTGTAGGGTTAATCTCAACATACCTACATACATACCATTGTTTTATTCCAGTAAGTCATATTTTCTAAGCAAACGTTGTCACCTTATTATTTGTTTACTGTTAATGTAACCATAGAATGCATGTTTCCACTAACTTACCTTTGTAAATTCTATGTTCTTCTACAGAGAAATATATGAAACAAAGCAAAAGAGGACTCTGTAGACACAAATGAAGGCACAAGTACGTATCTTTAATATTCCTCATGTTAGGCTTCAGAAGGACCCAATCACAGACCGTAGTTGACACAGGAAACATCTTTAATTGTGACACAGCCAAATGCAGTCGGAGAACAAAGTCATTCCAAAACAGTGAACAAATAAAGCTCTTCAACAAAGGCAGCACAGTCAGGCAATAAAGGACTCAAGCACAGGTAGATTGCTACAGGCTAACACAAATCCTCCTTTACGAAAACTAGCAGGCAGACAGACACTACTGACAAGTACATACCAGCGACAGACAGGCAAGGAATGAATCAAAGGAACAGACATTAGATACCCTCCCAAAGGAACAGACATTAGATACCCTCCCAAAGGAACAGACATTAGATACCCTCCCAAAGGAACAGACATTAGATACCCTCCCAAAGGAACCAATAGTGACCAGTGCAGCACAACTAATCACTAACAGATGAGTACAGTGAGACAAATCAGGAGCAGAGAACAGGTTACACCAAAGATGGTAGATATCCCAAGAGACTTCCTAGTAGTTCATGTTAATATGAGCCAAGTGGGGATTAGCAGCATGCAGGGGCCTGTCGTTGCCCCCACCCCATGCGGTCATGGTTCCAGGAAGTGCCTTGTCATTAGGAATCTTGGAATATCCATAGACATCCTATACATCCTATATATCCTATATATCCTAGACCTCCTATATATCCTGCATAGGATGCCTATGGGGATATCTGGGCCAACACTGAGCAAAAAAAAGGAAAAAGGCAATGTCCTACAAGGACTCACCAGCAGATGGCCCAAATGTCATGACTTCAGGCTCAGGTGGCGGTAGCCTCGATCTTACAAAGAGCATTTACCATCAACCATAGTAATAATAATAATACTAATAATACTACTACTACTAATGATAATAATAATCTGTAAAATTTGCCCTAAAAGTTCCTCAGCATCTCTTTCTCCTGAGGATTCTTCATCAAAGCCCAACAAATACTCTGTGTGGTCCAAGGTGTGGTTATGCTGCATTAAGTCAAACTGAACCTTTGAAACTTTGAAACAACATTTCAAACTGTAGACCTGAATAAAAACTAATGAAGAGGTTATTAAACAGTGTCATTAGAAACATTTTTCCTGTACTAGTAAGAATGTGGGTGGGGCAGTAAATAACCAGTGCTCTCCTGCATCCGCATCCAGAAGTGCCCTTGAGCAAGGCATCTAACCCCACATTGTTCCAGGGATTGTACCATCCCCACACACTGCTCCCCGGGTGCCACCGTCACTGCTGCCCCTGCTCACATGTGTGATGAGTTAAATGCAGGTTGCAATGTTGTTGTGTGTGCTATGGTGTGCCATGACAAATGTCACTTTCACTTGTGTCTTTTAGAAACCTTGTTGCGTTAGTACCTGACCACAAACAAATCAATAAAACAAACAAAAGCAAACAAAATTTATTAGTATTCTGAAAACACTACAGATTTATGGAGATGTCTCAAATCATGTCCCCCAACCAGAATATTATGAACAAGGTAAAACCTGGGTAAGTTAATTCAAAGTAAGTAAACCTTCTTACATGGTCTTAATTCTCCTAGGAACACCATGGGTTTATTCACTACCTCTGTGTAGTACAGGGGGTGATGTTACTCTGTTATTTACAACAAAAACATCAGAATTATTTTTAATGGTCTGATGTTTTCAGTCACAGTCTCGTTTACAGCATTAAACATCGCCCACAAGCAAGCATCTTCTTCATCTGTATTTATATGCACCTTTGTGGGAACAACATTTAACTAAACCCAAAGTTCATTTATCCTAGACTAATTTAGAGTATACTAGTGCACAATGCAACATGCTGTAAAGCCTAATTTTGTGATCTTACAGTACCTAGGACCCAAGTCAAGCAACCATCCACTCAGATACACCTGGTGAGGAGAAATTAGCAGCAAACCACTTAAGTCAGTTTGCCTAAAAAATGTTATGCTGATGACCAACATGCTTAAGTCAAGATATACTATGTAAGGCTATTTTGCAGGTTAGCACATATAGTAGATAGTGTATTGTACTAGCATGTGGTATTCCAATTACTTTTTAGAAATCATGTCATAATATGAGATAACGTACAGAGAAAGATTGTCTGATCTTTAGTTTTTTTATTAACATCATTCACAGGAGCATTTACAAGTTTAGCGAAAATAAACTGTGCTGTATGTGTTGATCTGCTGATCTCTGTTTTTCTCTCTGTGTCTTCTTCCAGGCCTTGGTGGCTGTTGAAAGTGCAGGGAACTGTATGTGATACAGCTGGACGTGTCACTCTAGAGTGAATGTGAACACATGAATCAGGTCAATGGCAATGGAAATCATTATTACCCTATGCATACTCAAACACATACTGCATGGTGCCCACTCAAACACTGACCTGGCCCTCACCAGATGAAAACATGCCGTTGACAGTTGGAACTAATAAACAGAAAGTATTCTGTTAGTATCTTCACAATGTTTTCACACTGCTAAACAAACAAACAATTGTTCTTAAATAGACATAGCTTAATCCAATGTGTAATACACCTGTGCGTGAGTATAGGACCCAGTGCGAGGCGAGCAGGACCAGGGAAAGCACACACAGCAGAAGGACAGCCACAGCTGAGTACAGCACAACAGGACACCAGTCTGGCTCTGCAGGAGAAGATGGGGCATTTATGCCATTAGTTAATGCCACTGGGTGTGTGTCAATACAAATCTGCAGTAGTAAAGGTATGGTATGGGACTCTACAAATCTGCAATAGTAAAGGTATGGTATGGGACTCTACAAATCTGCAATAGTAAAGGTATGGTATGGGACGCTACAAATCTGCAATAGTAAAGGTATGGTATGGGACTCTACAAATCTACAGTAGTAAAGGTATGGTATGGGACTCTACAAACCTGTAGTGGTAAAGGTATGGTATAGGACTCTACAAATCTGCAATGGTAAAGGTAGGGTATGGGACTCTACAAATCTGCAGTAGTAAAGGTATGGTACAGTATGTGACTCTGCAAATCAGCAATACTAAAGGTATGGTATGTGACTCTAGAAATCTGCAATGGTAAAGGTATGGTATGTGACTCTACAAATCTGCAGTAGTAAAGGTATGGTATGGGACTGTACCACTACGCGGGTGTAGGGAGGACATGCTGCTTTTGAAGGTGAAATTGCCCTGATGCAGCTCACACCACCACTCCTCTCTCTGCCCCTCTGCATTCTGGGAGTCCTTGCCAGTGGTCACATTTACTTCCAGTCGACTTCCAGCCGTGAACCTGATTTTTCCAATAAACAGGCAGGAAAACATGATGTTTGCTCACAAACGCCTCATTAGTTACATCATTCTCATTCATCATTCTTATCATTATACTAGATTGTTGTTTCTGTATATCCTTTATACACATAGAAACATAGCATATAAATTAAAACCATACTCTTATTTTAAGGAGTTTTGTAAAGCATGGATAACAGCATAATAATAAAAAATAAATAAAATAAATAAAAATAATAATAATAATAACATAACTTTGTTGCTAGTTGTGTGCTTCAGTAATATGATTCAATTCAGCCTAATATCTAGTTCCATGTACTTACTGTGTTATCAAGAAGAAACACAGATGCAATTTTCAGACAAAAAAGCAAATCAATTTATTAGGCTAA
Organism: Coilia nasus; assembly: GCA_027475355.1. NCBI lineage: Eukaryota > Metazoa > Chordata > Actinopteri > Clupeiformes > Engraulidae > Coilia > Coilia nasus. The sequence continues at coordinate 6,571,844 of CM050218.1, read as the reverse complement.
AAAAAAAATGTTGTTACCCTTCGGTAGCATCTGATAGCCATGTTTGACCGGCTTCCAGATGCCGCTGGTTTGAATGCCAAGTGATGTTAATGTTAGGGGACACCAAACCGGTGACAAGGCAATAGAGGACGACTGGGCGACTGTATTCCAATATCTGTGACGAGCCTAAGAATTCGGTTAATAGATTCACTTCAGTCCTGTTGATGGAGTGCCCCGCATCTGGAAACAGCATGGTGTTCATGAGGAAAACTCAGGGAAACAAATGAATATCAGTGGCTTACATTTTACGTCTGTTTACAGTCAGAGTGTACAATACTTTCATTCCAAAACTAATTCTTACCTGCAATATGCAGAAACGTCCCCTTGCCTCGAATATCAGGAGCTTTTGAATTGTTTTTGATGCAATAATATCGCCCCTTGTCCTCTTTCGTGACCTGTCGCACAGTAAGTTCAATCCTGGACTCTCCCACACTTTGATGGGAGATACGGCAGTTCTGTTTACAGCCAGTGTCTAAAAAGGTGGCACCATTTACGGCGACTTTAATCCAGCGAATAAAAGTATCATTACATACCATGGCTCTCGAGCAAGGGCAGGTAATTGTGACATTTTCACCTAGCGCTAGAAGCACAATGTTCCTCTCGCTTGCAGAGTGGTCTGCTACAATAAGAAAATGATTTTAAGTTAGGCGACATTTGAATTATCATGTTATAGAAATAATAATACTAAGATAGCCAAATCATCAAATTTGCATGAACCTGCTAACCTAACTTACCAGACGTTAGCACGAGAATCAAGAAAAGACCTATCTTAAGATTTGGTAAAGCCATCCGTGATGTCAATAGCACTTGATAGGCAGCGGGAGAAACAGAAATAGAGACCGTTTTTCTTGTGGGCGTAAATGTCTTGGTGGTCGATGGATAGCCTACTGGTGACATCAGTGACGTGATTTTTTTATGGTCACAAAAACAATCGACCAAAGTTTCCACTCTTGCTGGAACAAATGTCTTGTGTTTAACGGTTATGGTTAAGTCTTCAGTCTGTCCTTTGCGCACTTAGTTTAAACAATGTGGTGTTTGTATCTCTAGCTTCTTTACATCTTCACCAGACACCAACAATCTTTTGAGTCTAAGAATTCAATAAAGGACTTTATTATCAGCCTGTCATAGAAATATTTTAAAGCTTTGAAGCACCACAGGATTTCCCCGATCAGTCTTTGCGCAGCCCCATTAATTTAATAATAAATTAATCTGTTAGAAATAAAATAGGCTATGTTGTTTGCCCTGTGGATCATGACGTGGGCCCTCTTGAGCCATGTAGAGCCATGTTTTACGCACTGCTTCAGACTGAATTCGTTGAGTTAATTGATATTTATTTATTTGTCACACGCATAGACATACTGGGTAGAGTAGGGCATGCAGTGAAACTGCTGATATATGTGATGGTGATGGTGATGGTGATGTCACTGAATGGGCTACCATTACTATGATAAATATTTAGCCAGGTTGGGTAGAAATTAGTAAAGATGCGCTAACATGGTTGTCCTTAGGTGTCGGCGTAAAATAAGGATTCTTACGTTTTTCATACAGAGTTCATACCAACTCTTACCAACACTTCATACCAAGACCTGTTCGCTTGCAGTGTTCATGAAACAAAGCAACATGAAACATAAATATGGATGTGAGCCTCTTGATGCAGCAGCAGAACTGGACGAGTTGTGTGGCGTTTTGTAATATACCATAAAAAGCAGATCGCCTTCTAAACGGCCCATACACAGCATCTGGCACCAAACTTTGCAGCACGCAAATAAGTGCGACCCCTGCCTCTGCTTTGTTCGCAAGTTCCCAGGCACCACAGCCGCCTACATGAAGAACGCAGTGGGAGGGTGAGTGGTCAGAGTGGTTTCATTTTAGCGATACTAACTAGGCCATCAAAGGTTTGTAGGCTACTGGGGTGTTGCTATATTATTTTGTTTACAGGAAACCCAAAGCACTGTTCCACCGGCCTCTCTTCACCTCACCAAAAATAAACTTGCCTGCCTTGCCTCACGTTCACACTGGCTAACACCTTTTTTTTAATTCAATTATTCACAGCAAACATTTTCCACAGATACTGTACACATCCTCCACCACCACCCCGCCCCCACACACAAACAACCAAACATACAAAGAAAAAATCATGCCTTGAACTAGTGCCAAATGCCCGTATGATTCGTTGTATTGTCTTGACCTGATATACACTGCGAATGTGTTTAAATATAGTCAATAACAAATCTTTGCACTTCAGAAGTATGTGATTGTTTCATAATCGTATTACTGTAATGACAAACAGAAAAAGTGCAGTTTTGATAACTTTATAGTAACTAAAGTGTAACATGGTAAGACCGTTCATTACATTTCAACTGTGTCTCTTATGGTGGTGTCACTGAATACTTTTACTGGGCTGGTAGCCTGTGATCACAATTGTGTCAGGTTGAGTACAAATAGATAGAGATGCGGTTACATGGTAGTCCTTACGTGTCTCCATAAAAGAATAATTTTGAAGAAAGATGAGTTTTTTTCTGCAGGGTTGATACAACACTGTACACTCGTTTGCATGCAGTTTTCATTAAACAAAGCAAAAACGTATCCCATTAACTAAAAAAAAAAATGTTATGCTCTTGAATCAAAATGCAAAATGCCAGTATGATTATGTTTAATGTAGCCTATCTGGCAAAGCAAATTTTAAACCGATATACTGTGAATAATAATATCTAAAACATAGCCAATGACAAATCTTTACACTTCTCTATCATTCTTTTTCGGAATTTTATTAGTATAATGTCAAATACAGAAAATGCGCAGTTTTGCGCCTAGTTCATTACATTTCAGCTGTATTTTTATTCAAGGCTTAATTATGCATCTTAAAGGCGTCGGACTCGGACCCTCCGTGCCCAAAGCATCACCAGCACCAATGTGAATAGCATCAAGAGCAGACATAGCGGACTCAGGATGATGAGCAAGTCACACGCAGAATGACCTGGAAAATAATATATACATATATATAATTATGTATTTCAGTTGGCAGCTAAAAATGCTCTTTAATTTAAATATCACAATTTAACCTACCCATCGACACGTCTAATTCCGATGATCTGACAAGAAAGCTGGTTTTGTTTTGGTAGTGACACGCGCATGACACATTAACTGTTGAGTTAAGCCTGAGTGTTGACCATCGGGTGAAGACTCCGTCACTGCCCATCCTTTTCGCTGTGGTTCCCTCTAGCAATCCTTTCTCCCCCTCGATTAGCCACCGAGGGCCACTCCAGTCCCCACTTGCTCCCGTCACCTCGCAGAGAAACATGGGGGAGCCAAGGGCATCAGTCCCCCGGTACAAAGTCACGACTGGATCAGAGGTGTCTGAAACACACATAAAAATGTGAGGTTCAGGTAAAACAAACTTTGCGCTATTTCTACAAAACATACCACATGGACATGACTTAAACATTTAACTTATAGACTAAGTTATACACGTAAAGCTCAGTCAGCACAGCAACGCTCATGGTGCTTAACACACTATGTATAAAAATGTATATGTCGTGTGGGTTTATACGCTGTCCTAATTATGAAGCTGAATGCACAATCTGTATCCGTTAGGCTACATTTCACAATCGCCAACATAGCTTATGCATACAATGTTACAGCAATGTAACATTGATTTATTAATACAGCAAAAAAAAAAAGTAATTTGCCAACCTGTTACAATGAAGTACTGTGTGGAGCCACTTGTAAATATCTTTCCAAATTCCAGAATTACAAAGTAGCGTCCCGTGTCTGATACTGTGGCATTGCTGATTGTCAGTAAGGTTTTACCCGAGGAGTCAGGTATTGTTCCAATAAAGCGCTCCCGATGAAGTGTATAATTCGTGAATATACAAAATAAATGAGTGTCTCCCATGATGGTTTCGTGGTACCAGAGGATACTTGAGAATTCTCTGTGGCCTTGTACTTGGCTTGTGATTGTGACACTGGATCCAATGACGCCAAAAACAAAATCATCTTCATCAGATACAGCAGCTGAGCTGTCTGTAAAAAAAACAAAATAAAGTACAACTTTAAACAAATAAAATACACAAATGAAACATTAAAACACACACACACTACGACACTACGACACATGACCAACAGCCTACAGCATCATGTGGATGGTTGCGCAGATAATCAAACCAAATAATCAAATTCTAATCAATACTCACTCAGGATGATAAAGATATTTAAGATGAAAAGTGAATTTGTGAAGTGCGCCATTGATCTTCCCCTCACTCGTTCTCTCTGAGTGGTGTTTCAGCGCGCTACTGTTTATGACTGCATAAGGTGTCACATCCGCATAATAAAAAAAGTAATTGCTTTTCAAAAATCTACCTCTTTGAAATAGCTCCGATAAGGTTATTTTAGTTGATTCGGTGTGTTTGTATCTGGGTAGAGGCGTAAACATTGGTAGGCTGGTGTTGTTTTCTAAGGATGTGTGGAAAATACTCCGTATGATAAACTTTTGAGGGAGTGAGGAGGTTCTGCCACTGCCAGTCTCCATTTGTGCGCTGTAGATTTGGGGCGCTTTTACGCACAACCGTTTCATTTGGAATTTTGTTGTCGGCGGTTCTGTCAAACTAGCATTACATACAATTACAAATACAATATACAATTAAATAAGAATATCAGATATATTAAGCAACTCTCATTCATTTGAAGGCTTGGTTACAAATGTTACTTGCCAAAATCTAATGGAAGGTACCAGAGAGTAAATTGAGAGAGTCCTCTTATTGATGCTTCAGGACTTCCAAATTCATTACCTCATGTAAATAATGCAGAGGCACCGAGGGTCTATGAAAGTGTTTATGACTGCCTATCCAAGGAGTTTGGCACTGCAGCCATCCTTTAAGCTATTGACACCAGGATCTCTGCTTTGACCAACTTGTAACTGTGACCTTGGAAATCAAAAACTACTGCACCTGTGACAGGACAGATTTAAAGACCCTTAACTCTCCACGACCTGGGAAGCATTACAATTGTAGGGTTAATCTCAACATACCTACATACATACCATTGTTTTATTCCAGTAAGTCATATTTTCTAAGCAAACGTTGTCACCTTATTATTTGTTTACTGTTAATGTAACCATAGAATGCATGTTTCCACTAACTTACCTTTGTAAATTCTATGTTCTTCTACAGAGAAATATATGAAACAAAGCAAAAGAGGACTCTGTAGACACAAATGAAGGCACAAGTACGTTTCTTTAATATTCCTCATGTTAGGCTTCAGAAGGACCCAATCACAGACCGTAGTTGACACAGGAAACATCTTTAATTGTGACACAGCCAAATGCAGTCGGAGAACAAAGTCATTCCAAAACAGTGAACAAATAAAGCTCTTTAACAAAGGCAGCACAGTCAGGCAATAAAGGACTCAAGCACAGGTAGATTGCTACAGGCTAACACAAATCCTCCTTTACGAAAACTAGCAGGCAGACAGACACTACTGACACGTACATACCAGCGACAGACAGGCAAGGAATGAATCAAAGGAACAGACATTAGATACCCTCCCAAAGGAACCAATAGTGACCAGTGCAGCACAACTAATCACTAACAGATGAGTACAGTGAGACAAATCAGGAGCAGAGAACAGGTTACACCAAAGATGGTAGATATCCCAAGAGACTTCCTAGTAGTTCATGTTAATATGAGCCAAGTGGGGATTAGCAGCATGCAGGGGCCTGTCGTTGCCCCCACCCCATGCGGTCATGGTTCCAGGAAGTGCCTTGTCATTAGGAATCTTGGAATATCCATAGACATCCTATACATCCTATATATCCTAGACATCCTAGACATCCTATATATCCTGCATAGGATGCCTATAGGGATATCTGGGCCAACACTGAGCAAAAAAAGGGAAAAAGGCAATGTCCTACAAGGACTCACCAGCAGATGGCCCAAATGTCATGACTTCAGGCTCAGGTGGCGGTAGCCTCGATCTTACAAAGAGCATTTACCATCAACCATAGTAATAATAATAATACTAATAATACTACTACTACTAATGATAATAATAATCTGTAAAATTTGCCCTAAAAGTTCCTCAGCATCTCTTTCTCCTGAGGATTCTTCATCAAAGCCCAACAAATACTCTGTGTTGTCCAAGGTGTGGTTATGCTGCATTAAGTCAAACTGAACCTTTGAAACTCCATGGAAATATCTTAAACTATTGGAACAATCCCAATAAAATATTACTGTGTGAATACAACTCTGTGTCTGCAGAGTTCCAACCAAGGGGCTGGTTTACGAGGCTAGAAGATGGCTTTATCCTAGATAGAAAATGATTCTCATTAGCGTGAGTTTAAACAGGGTGCGATTTGTAGAGGGGGATTGATGAAGTACGAGGGTCTGGTGTACCAGGCTAGAAGGTGGCTGTGTCCTAGATAGAAAAAGATTCTCATTAGCATTCATTTAAACAGGGTGCCATTTGCAGAGGGGATTTCCCCTCCTCTGGTTTTCATATGCCTGCCTCTGCTACTACTAAGATGACGATGATTTTCAAACTATCTTTAACAAGCGCTTAGCCAAACAGTTATTTCTTGTTGTGTTTTTTCTCAGAGAACTTTTGTCAAAGACAGTGATGATTTCCAATTCACCAGTATGCAAAGTTTCCACTGTTAAGAAATGGAGGACACAGATCTGATACTTAGGTGAAAATTTATTAAAAGTCAAACGGTCCACAATAAAAAAGGACAATAACAGTCTGGTTTTTAAGAAAAAAGCTTTCAGGTCAGTCCCTTCTCCAGCAAAGTCCAGGCTCAGGGCTCCAACAATAAAACAAAAAAAGATAAAACAGTTCAGTCCCACCTGGCTCGTCAGTTCAGAGTAGAATCAGGGAGCAAACAAAAGACTTGCAGCACAGCTGGTTCAAGGTGCTCACTGAGTGCTGGGCAGACTGCGTTCCTTGGCTCCAGGTACGTATAATTGCAACAGTTCAATAATGTGCACAATCCTTAAAATCCTTGTTGGAAACTGCCACACTGCTGGGTCTACAAGACTGTCCACTGAAGCTGCCAGGAAGCCCTCAGTTGCCTTTAGCACTTGTTCACCCGTCCTTCCGGTAGCCAGCCCCCCATCTCCTCTGACTGCCACACTCCTTTGTCTCTTCCATGTGCCGCTTCCCCTCTGCCATCACCTGCACACAATTAATCCACTCACTACCATCACCACCACCACCATGAGAGCACTCAGCCGGGCACCACCTGTCAGCACACCAATCAGGAAGGGGGCGTCATCATTCAATTAAGGTCTGACTGCAATTGTGCACCGACAGTCCTACATTTCAAAGAAGAAAAAAAACAGCAAGCCACAGCAACCCACACAATGCAAAATTACAACCAAAAGTTTACACAAAAGTCACAACACAATATTACAAAAAACCACACCAACCCAAACTCAACTAAGGATAAATTAACTATCTAGTCACAATCATTGCAGCCATACCACAAGATATGCATGTTTGACATTTTAACAGGCTGACTTATCCCTTCTTCCTGTCTTCCTTTCTTGACTCACGGTGCATACAGACAGAATTAGTAAGCTGTGCCAAAGAGAGGTAAAGTTCATAGAGATACTATGGTGCCACCACAATTGTCTTTTAGCATGTTTGCTGAGTGGGTTGATTTACTAGCCCTAACAACAGTGTCAGAGGCCTAGGGGACATTCATTGGTTAATTTTAGTTCTTGGCTATAGTTTCACAAGAGGGGGAGTAGGAAATATAATGTGATTCACACAAAGGTCAGTAGTCGTTATTGTTCTTGTTCATGTGTGGAACTGCAAGTCATGAGGATGAGATGTTGAGGAGGGAGAGGTCAGTACGGAAGAGAAACACACACCCACACACACACACACACACACACACACACACAGACACAGACACACCCACACACACACACACACACAGACACACCCACACACACACACACACACACAGACACACAGACACAGACACACCCACACACACACACACACACACACCCACCCACACACACACACACAGACACAGACACACAGACACACAGACACACCCACACACCCACAGACACACCCACACCCACACCCACACACACACACACACACACACACACACACACAGTCACACACACATGGACACACACACAAACACACCTCCTTTAGTCTGCTGCCATCAGGAAGGAGACTGAAGCCCCTTCAAGCCAGGACCAGCAGACTAAAAGACAGCTTCATCCACCAAGCTGTCAGGATGCTGAACTCACACCCTGCCCTGGTCCCCCGCAACCCCCGCACACATAAACTGGACCTTGACCCACCTCATCCCATTGAACCCTGCCCTCACTGGAGCCACTGACTGTCTATCACACACACACCACACACACACACACACACACACACATACACACCCTCTCACATGCACACATTTTTGTCTATAGCCGCATAATAATTAGTCCTTGTTTTCATTGTGTAGCCTGGTGGACTTGATGCTGTACTTCCCTCTCCCATTGTTATTTTGTGCATGACACAAAAGGAGACTTGTAGTCTAAGTGTCCCTGCCCCGGGAAACTTAAGACACATCTCTTGCCTGTGTGGTCACTTTCCTGCACTGGAACTCAATGACACTGCTGCTTAAAGCAGTGGTGGCCTAGTGGTTAAGGTATTGTCCCTGTGACCGCAGGATTGCAGGTTTGAATCCTGGGTCGCCCGTAGTGCCACTGAGGTGTCCTGATCATGGTGCCGTCCCCACGCACACACACACACACACACACACACACACACACTGAGGTACCCTGAGCATGGTACCGTCCCCACGCACACACACACACACACACTGAGGTGCCCTGAGCATGGTACCGTCCCCACGCACACACACACACACACACACACACACTGAGGTGCCCTGAGCATGGTACCATCCCCACACACTGCTCCCCGGGCGCTGTTGTCACGGCTGCCCCCTGCTCATGTGTGTGATGGGTTAAATGCAGAGGTGAATTTTGTGTGCACTGTGTGATGTGATGTGCTGTGCCATGTGATCACAATGACAAAATGGGACTTTCACTTTTTTTCTTCTTCTTTTCTTTAAATGCCAGCATTTGCGCTATACTCCTTTACACATCTTGTGTTCAACTTATTTGTATTATATGCAAGTTTTTTTTTACTTTTTGCTATGTCTATATGATGTCATATATGATGTCAATATATGGTGTTTATATTGTTATGTTTTGTTATTGTTGTGTTTAAGTTCAGTTGTCAAGTTCAGTTGTGACCTGTACAAGTAGATATTTAGGGAGCTAGGTGTAACAGACAGACCACCGTAGCTAGGATTTAATTTTATTGCATGTCTCAGATAAAAACTGCTGCTCTCTCCTGGTTCACTTTATTGACAGCCAGAGCACTAGTCAAGGAATAGATAAAAAAGGCAGATAGATTGAGGGTGTGCAAAGTGATTTCATACTCTCTTGGAATAATATTTTTAGGTTTTTTTTTCCAAAATATAAAAATACAATATGTCATGGCATGGCTACTATAGTTTGTGGCCTTTTTTGCTACACTTAAAACAAGACTATTCAGTAGACTATCTTAAGATATATTTTGATGTATTTTAGCTCATCTCAGCATATCCTACACTTCTATGCATTATACATGCATTTGTATTCAGGGAGGTGTGGACAACAGTGCGGAGGACAGACCCAGGGGCCTGTGAGGCACCCAATCCGATGCCCTCATTGGAATCCAGTAAAATAGAATAGAATAAAATAGAATAGAATAGAATAGAATAGAATAGAATAGAATAGAATAGAATAGAATAGAATAGAATAGAATAGAATAGAATAGAATAGAACAGATCACCCTGCATTACTTCCAACAGGCCATATAGTCAAGCCTGCTATCAGCTATGTCTCCTATTGGTTAATACTAACCCAGCCCCCATCAGCCATTCACTCAGCTTACAAGTGGCTGCTTGCTATCAGGACACCTTATTTAAGCTGTTGCTTTCTGTCAGCTTCCCCTGCTTCCTCTGCACACTGCTTTGCAACCGCCCCCCAGCTCCACCAAACAAATAAATATGTTTGAAACAATGTCTTTACTTGTCTGCAGGACAGACAGGCTGCGGAGGTAATTTGTCCCCAGGGCCATACAGCTGTATAACAGCACACAGAAGGAGCTGAGCATCATGGACTGGAGTGCTTGAGCCCACATACACACACACACACACACACACACACACACACATGCTGTCCCTGGTGGTGACTACTATACTACTATGGACAGCAATATACTGCACTACCGTGATAACTACTGCACTAAAGGACCCTTCTATAACACTGGTCAATTTTACTGGGACAATGTAATCTATGTACTTGAGCTACCACAAAGCACCTTATCACGACACTTGTCTACCTTGTGGAATTCTTATTACCTTTACTTATTATTATTACAATTTTTTTTCCCTCCCCTCCCCTCAGTTCAGTGAATGTTGTATTATGCAGATGTGTGCAATAGGTTTGATCTGTTTTTGCAATGTGTATTATGTGTATGCTACTGGACACCTTAATTTCCTTCGGGATCAATAAAGTTACTCTACTCTACTAAACAATGTCATACTGTTGTTTTTGCTGCTTGCCCTGTTCTATGGTGGAAATATGTTACCCTTTTAGTTTTTCAGTGGGCGGTATTATGCTGTTGTTTCATATCTTGGCTTCCATGGAGCGTGTGTGTGTGTGTATGTGTGTGTGCATGCATCTGTGCATGGTGTGTGTGTGTGTGCGTGTCTGTGCATGCATCTGTGCATGGTGTGTGTGTGTGTATATGTGTGTGCATGCATCTGTGCATGGTGTGTGTGTGTGTATATGTGTGTGTGTGCACATGCCTGTGCATCTGTGCATAGTGCATGTGTCCTGTTCAGTTCACTTGGTAAAAGCTGGCAAATTGATGCCACCCAACTCTGCACAACGGGCTTCACGAAAAGTGTTAGTTTCATGAGTATGCACAGTTACCTAGCTACTACGCAACAATCTTGTTTATGTTCCTGTAAAGGGAAACGGGGATTCCAGGGCAACCAAATCAGGTGCGTCACCAGCCCCAGGACATAACCCAGCCAGCCTCGCTCTCAGAGACATCTTGTTCCGCATCTAGGCTACTGTCACGAATCGTTTGTTTGTGTTGGTCATGTGTGCTTGTGTTTGACGTGCGACCGGTGCTCTGGAGGTACTCCAAGAATGTGGATAATTACCATGCCCAGCCTAAGTTAGCGCAGAGCCAGTGTAAACCTCCTAATACAAGGGCCCCATGATTTGAATTTTCTTACAAACAACAGCCACTGGGCACGTCTATTCGGAGGTTTACCGCTTGTTCTGAGATAACTATTATGCTTGGCTTGTAGCTAAAGCACATACTTGGGATAGCACCCTACTGTTTAGATGTTTGATAACTGTCTACGGCTGTTTTTGTTCACAGTGTTGTTACCACACCTCCCGCTATCACCACTCTGCCTCAGGGGTTTTTGTTTCCCCTGACAACCAAATTATTGACAGAAATATATTATCTTTATATTATACAATGTTGTTTGGGTTTTGGAACTTGAGTCTCCCTAACAACCAAACTACTGACAAAAGTATATTATGTTCATATGATATTATATTGTTTTTACTTCCTCCTTGGTCGAAGGCATTGCTGGTATGTTTTTAGGAAGTCCATCCATCTGTAGCTATGTGCCATATATCTGTCCTTTCATCCAAACCCAAAAACACTCTAAGTAATGTTTATTTAAACTCATAGATGAAATGATGATGAGTTTCAGGGCTCAAAGGTTATAGCAGCTGTGACATGAAAGCCCTATCCTTGTGAACACCCTCTCTCAAGGGACATGCAGTGAGTGCATTGAGGAAAAGTGAGAAAATGACAGGTATTGTGATAAGCTGCTTTAAGACAGAAGGGAGAAATGGTGTCTGAGGAGTACAGTTACTGTCTCTGACGTGCACTATACTGTTAGGTACTTGGAATTTTCCATTCTGATTAATTACAGAAAGGTTATATAAAATACCAAGGAAAACTGGTAAAGGTTATAAGGTCACCTTGAATAAGGCTTCTTTAATCCAGGTAAGAGGTGGGGCAGGACTACAGGAATGTACCTTGAATATACTCAGAATCTCTTTGTGTGACTGGAAAGTTTCAATTGAACTGAAAGTATAATTGACCGTCTATTGTCAAAGTAATAGACATGCTGCTTGGAAATAATGGTATTTTTGAAAACACCCAGCCTAATGACACATACTGGTGGAATGTCATTAAGTGATTCTTAATAGCTGTGTAAATACCTCTCATGCCTTTTGATGATTATTCATCACAGCAGACTACACCATAGTATTACTGTAAACACTGGTGATGTTGGTAATCCACGCCTTAGCGCCTAATGGACGCCTTAGCACATGGTATTTTCTCAGTGTTGTTCAGAAGAGCTCACAGGAATGATTGATGGCTACCTACCACCTATTACATGTTTCTCTCTCTGAGATGTAGCTGCCTCATAGCTACAGCCACTAGCGTTGGATTTAACACAGATACCTGTAGCAGGCTTTAGGTTATGTAATGGAGTTGGATCTTTTTCACTGAATTCTGGAAAGAATGCTTCTGGCGACTGACGGCTGATCCAGGGGTTTCTGATAACTTCTCATAAAAGTTGTGAGCGGTGTGCATTTCTCAAGCCCACCTGCAACTTCCAAGGTTCCTGTTTTGCAGTCTTTCCAACCAACTCTTAACAACCACCCTTATTTCTGAGCTTGTTCATATCCTCCTACATCCATTTTCTTAGAACAAGTTATAGATCACGCTTTAGTCAGATGTTGGGCTGGCTCAGCCAGCCTATATTTAGTTCTAAAGCTGATGATACACCGGGCAACATTTTGAGCAATGTTGTCAGGCAATAACGTGACTGGCTCCTAATCGTTTGACGAGATGATCGCAAAGTGTTGCCTGCTGCTGAAATGTTGTTCTCCTGAAATGTTGTTCTCCTGATGAAATTGTATTGCCCAGTATCAGTGATAAAATGAACAACATCTGTTAGTTACGCTGCCCATTGTACCATCATCTTAGGAGTTCCGCTTGGCTAGCAGCCAGACATGCAAAGGCTCTTGTCTATGGATATCCCTTACACAATGACATCTGTTCTAGGCATTCCATGACCACAATTCAGTGAGACATAATATGTGTGCCAAAAGACATAAAACACCAGTTGGTCACTCACCCAGTGGTATCAGGTTGGCTATTTTAGGGAGGGGGGAAAGACAGTAAAAACCTCTTTGAGTTGTCTTTCGGCTATGACACTCTCTCTCCCTCTCTCTTGTTTGGGGTTTTGTTTCATTTCCACTACATCTCTGTTTTTTGTTTGGTCATTACAGTGAATCTCTGTGTTAACTGTAATGGTTAACTTGCATCTGGTTAATAAACTGTTCATTCATTTACCATTTATATATATCTCATAAGCCATGCTATTACTGTGCTATGCGCTATTATGCTGTATTGTGATGTTGGAGGTAGGCTTATTATTTCATGGAGTGAGATAAAGAGTGTTACTCTAATTTTTGCCATCCTATATCTAAAATTATTCTATCCCACAAGTCCAAAACATGCAAAAACCTTTGTCCACTCTCAGTTCCGTCATTGGTCTGAAAAGTGGAACCCTACAGTTGCCTGGTCTTTAAGAGTTGTAACCACAGGTGGGCGTGGGGGTGGTGTAACCACAGGTGGGCGTGGGGATGGTGTAGGCTGCAGGGAAAAGGAAATATTCACAGCTACCACTCACTCTACTTCCAGTATATGGCATTCTATGTAAGGTCACAAAGAGGGAGAACTGATACAGAAGTGCTGTGTTGGGGCTAAACATTGTTGTTGTGCCGCGTCAAACGGCGCCAATAAGGTGACCGTGAAGATATGCACTTGTATGAACTGGCCTTCCTGAACCAGATACGGTTCGAGTTATTTTCTCTTGCTTCTTTTGATTTACGATGTAAGTTTTAGGGTATATGTGGCTGTCTTTTCCACATTCACAGTGACGGATCGAAGTCAACCAGATCAATTTGTCAACTATATGTAATAAATCAATGATCCTGATCCAGGCAACGGAGACATAGTCTTTTATTCATAGAGTCTTTTATTCTGAAAACACAACGCTGATTAAGGTGAGCAGTAACTTCAGAGAAAAGTCAATCTGACCAAACACCAGAAATTCACCCTGCATATCTGCCTACTACATCATGCACCAGAAGAGCAGCCCATCTCCCTCAATGACCGTTTCTCTTGTGGCTCCAATATACCCCTTGTACATAGGCTTATTAGTGGACCTGGCTGAGATGCAAATGCCTCCAGGGACTATGACCAGGCTATGAATCCTGCGATACCCCCATTTGACCCACCCACCATTTCTGAATTCTGAATGAAAAGCATTGAGCAATACGCACACACCCAGAGCAGTGGGAAGTTACAGTATATGCTGTTACTCAAGAGGGCTGAGGTACGGGGTGGCAGCTGTGGCGTAGTGGTTAGGGAGTTGGTCTTGCATTCAGAAGGTTGCCGGTTCAAATTTCTCCCTACCCATGGTTGAGATTCCCTTGAGCAAGGCATCTAACCCCACACTTCTTCAGGGCCTGTAACTGAAACCCTGTAAATATCTGTAAGTCGCTCTGGATAAGAGCGTCAGCTAAGTGTAATGTAAATGTAAAAAAAATGTAAATGAAACACTCCTTCTTACTCATCGGCCTTCACTTATTAGGCCATAATGCACCATCATGCTTATCAGCATTGTACATCCAGCGTTGCTTCTGGCTACACTGGTGTAATCAACAATAGTCGTGAAACTGACCTGCTTACTCCCACGTACACACACACAGTTCCTCTGAAATCGTCTGCATCAGCACGTCACAGGCTAATGTGGTGACAAAGAGGAAGTGTTGCCATAGACGTAGATCTGCAGATCTGTAGAAGTTTTCATCTTTCGCAGATAACTACAAACATCCTATAATAATAATAATAATAATAATAACATCATCCTTATTTTTTCAAAATTCCTAGTATGTTTGAATGCTGTATCACCACTCAAACACCAGCACAAATCATATCTTGTTGCTCTGACAATATAAAAGTAACTGCCAAATATAATATAACTGTCAAATATGATGGTGGGAAATGAACTGAAATGATGAAATGCTTATATGTTCCTGTCAGTTTGCCGGATGTCCCAGGCCTGCAGCACCAACGCTGGGCGCCCCAGAGCTTATTTCCCGCCTACTGGCACATGTGTCTGACGAGTCTGTCCAGGTTCCTTAGTGCGCACCTGCAGGAGTTCCTGTGTGTTTACCTGTCCGAGTTCCGAGTGTACACCTGCACAAGTTCTTAAGTGGGCAACTGCCCAAGTCCCTCAGTAGGTGTCTGCAGGAGTTCCTGTGTGTTTACCTGTCCAAGGTCCGAGTGTACACCTGCACGAGTTCTTAAGTGTGCACCTGCCCAAGTCCCTCAGTACGCGTCTGCAGGAGTCCCCCACCTGTCTATTTTAAGTTTGTATGGGTACCTGTTCCTGTCCCTATTCCTGTTACCCCTCACAGCCCTAAGCCAGTTCCCCATGCTGTCTATGTGCCCCCTTTCAGAGCTTCCCTCCTTGCCCCTAGTCCTGTTCCTGCCTCTGACCCACTCACCATTCCACTTAATAGTAGTAGTAGTAGTAGTAGTAGTAACAGGGATGTGCACAGGAATTTTGAGGGGCAGTTGCTCTGACCAAAGAAAGGGCAAACCAATTTTTTTGTTTTCATTTTTAAATCTAGGCCTAGGCCTACCGGGCATTGTGTATCCACGATGATAGATTATTATTATGATTATTATAATTATTATTATGATTATTATTATGATAATGATGATTGTTATTATTATTATTGTTATTTTCCTCTCGGATAGGCAACGTCAGTCGAGGAGGGCATATGGGCAGCAACCTGAGCAACGGGCAACCTGAGCAACACCCCCCCCCCCCCCCCCCGTGCACGTCCCTGAGTAGTAGTAGTATTAGTAATAGTAGTAGTAATAGTAATAATAATAATAATAATAGTAGTAGTATTAGTAATAGTAGTAGTAATAGTAATAATAGTAATAGTAGTATTAATAATAGTAGTAGTAATAGTAATAATAATAATAGTAATAATAGTAATAGTAGTATTAGTAATAGTAGTAGTAGTAGTATTAGTAATAGTAGTAGTAATATTAATAATAATAATAGTAATAATAGTAATTGTAGTATTAGTAACAGTAGTAGTAATAGTAATAATAATAATAGTAATAATAGTAATAGTAGTATTAGTAATAGTAGTAGTAATAGTAATAATAATAATAGTAATAATAGTAATAGTAGTATTAGTAACAGTAGTAGTAATAGTAATAATAATAATAGTAATAGTAGTATTAGTAATAGTAGTAGTAATAGTAATAATAGTAATAGTAGTATTAGTAATAGTAGTAGTAATGGTAATAATAATAATAGTAATAATAGTAATAGTAGTATTAGTAATAGTAGTAGTAATAGTAATAATAGTAATAGTAATAATAATAATAGTAATAATAGTAATAGTAGTAGTAGTAGTAGCCCTTTATTATCACTGTGTTTTTGCCAGTGAAATTAGCCATCAACCCATCCACATGGATGCAAACATACGTGGTGTGACAAGGGGGTAGGCTGGATGGGAGCCCCCTTGTCACATCATGTATGTTTGTATCTATGTGGATGGACATGGAATTCAGAAACAAGTAGAGTGCAGTCTTGAGTAAAAAAATGTAATTTATGTTTTAATTGTACATGCTGTCTTCCATACATTGTCTCATAGCTTTATGATTACAAGTTCAAGGGAAAATAATTTCACAGTTATGGTGATGAATGAATCTAGAATCTTGAATGAAATTAATCTTTTCAACATGTAAGAAATTCAATTAATCTGTTTACACATGATTGTAAAACTAACATTGCAAAGAGAAAATACTCTGCCACAGGTTAAATCCTAAGCCAGTTTTCGTGTTCCAGACAGTCTGGGACATTGGTCAGCCGGTTTCAGGTCCTCGTGCACGAATGTTAAACTTGTCAGCATGTCATCCTTAAAAGAGTCAAAACACAAAGAACAACAATGCTGTTTGAATGCTTAGATACATAACAAACGGCCGTACTGTTTAAGTTACTTGAAAAGAGACTCAGTGAGGATCTGGGGAATTTGTGTCTCTGAATGTTGACACTGAAGACACGGAAACACAATGCTTTATTTCCAGCTGAGGTTACCATAGCATTTAATAGAGAGAAGTGAAGGTACTAATTATAGCATGGCTTGGTTGCATTTCCATTCTGTTTAAAAAAAGACTCAATGTGGGCTAGAAACGAATTGTTCAACAAAACAAGTCGGTTTTAAGGGGTGGAAAATTAGGGATGTATTGCAACCGTAGAGGGGAAGTGAAAGTGCTGTCTGCGCCTATGTCTGAGTTCCATGATTCGCAGTGCCAAAACACACAGTACAACTGCAAGGAGGGCAGAGAACACACACAGAGGCTAAATGCTTTCATAAATCTGTGTTGTGTTGGTCTACTCCAGCGCCACTGGACTGCAATAAATGTTGTCTTGTGTTGTTCTTGCCAAACTGTAAAGCACTTTGAGCTGCATCTTGTATGAATTGTGCTATACAAGTAAAGATTATGATGATGATGACGATGATGATGATTATTATTATTATTATTATTATTGGATAAATTAGCCAAAAACAATACAGGCCCGTAGCTTGCATGTAGCTGCATAGTCTGTATTGTTTTTGGCTTATTCATCCATTACAGATTTATGAAAGCATTCAGCTTCAGTGTGCATTCTCTACCCCCCTTGCAATTGTATTGCAACCGTGAACATATATCAATATCTCTCACCTGAATGTCTTGTTGTCCACTATGCCTACACTAACTAATTTTGCTGCAGATAACACTACGTCACAGTGAAAACGCACAGTGGAAGGGAGAAGTGTGTGGCTGAGTGTTTACGTTTCACTGAGCTGTAGACCACGTCGTCTGATCTGCTTTGTCCATGGTTCGAGGACCCCCTCAGCCTCACGCGCACGTATGTCACAGACGCTTCTGTCTGCATAAAAGACATCAGACTGGAAATTCAAGGATACGCTCTTACATAATCCTGGCACTCACACGCACGCACGCACACACAGACAGACCCATCCACACCCACACAGACGTGCGTGCATACACACACACACACGCGCACACACACACACACACACAAACAAATCATTTAGTACTTTTTACCTGATCATCAGGTGAAGTTGCAGCAATAGTCCGTAACACTCCTGTGTTCAACACAATATATTAATGAGACTTCTCAACACATTATTGAAAGCAATCAGTCAAAAAATATTTACCAGTCTTTAAGAGCATATTATGCCCAATTAAGCACTTCTTCCTTCTACTGCTGCATTTATTTTTACTGTGTTTTATTTTAAGAGTGTAGACAGTGGTCAGCTGACACACTGATGTGTGTACTGAGGTGTCAATCCCGGGTTCAGAAAGAAAACCCACTGCCATGTTTTCCTTCCAACACAGGTGACTTCACTGAGTAGCTGATCTACCTGTCTTGAGTGTTCATTACAATCAGCTGATTCAAAGCTGGTTGGATCAAATTTGCGGCAGGGTTTTTTACTTTCTGAACCCCGGACTGACGCCTCTGTGGGTGTGGGAATACACACGTAGTATTCATGGCAAATTCCATGCCATGTTGTTGTTCTTTGCATGTGGGTACCTGCACGAAGGCACACGATCCAACGGCAGGTGAGGATCATGAGAGTCAACCCACACAGCAGGCTTAATGCTGTAGCTGCATACACTACAGCAGCGCACCATGCTGTAACAACAAACACACCTATCAGTGGAGGATATTTACTTAATAAGCCCCTCTGTAAAGTGAATAGGTCCACACTAATAGTGATAGTAATTAACAGTAATACTGAATGAATTAGTGCTGTGATAGTGAATGGATGAAAGCTGTGATAGTGAACAGAGGTGTCAATCCTAGCTTTACAAAGTGAAGAAACCCTGCCACATACATATTTGATCCAACAATCATCTGAACCAGATGATCCTTCTGAGCACACAAATCATCAGACAGGTAGATCAGCTAATTATTGAAATCAACTGTGTTGCGTGCACAGGTAGAAGGAATACATTAAAGAGTTTTTTACTTCCTGAAGCCGAAACTGACACCTCTGACCGCAAATGAGACAGCGCTGTTGAAGTGAATAAGTGAATGTTTTGGATATTCCTTCTGAGTGTAGCTGTAGTGTAATGTAGTGTAGTCTCCACATGCGCTGAGATTCTACTCCCATGGCAACAAAGACAACATAAATTTAAACAGAAACCAAAACCTTCTAAACCAACACTTGGTGTGTTGTCATGTACACGGGGTGACCTTTCTAGGGAAAAAAGGTGTGGCTGACTATATGGAATGCAATGTGGCAACCTGAGTCAAAAAACATACAAACCAATCCCTTTTATAATTGGTAGCACAGATGATTAACCGTTTATGGTGGGGACTGACAGACTATCGATTCAGTGTTTATGGTCCTGGCATGTATGCTTTAAGTGAGTAATCCAGTACCAGGGACGAAAGAGCACGAAGTCAAACATGCCCTATCGTCTTTAAACAAGCCTACCACCTACACACAGTCCTGCTCATTTTAATAATGGATGTTTCGTCAGATTAAATATAATAAACATTTCCATTTGCCGCTCCACACTCCCATTTTAAATGGTAGCTACATGGACAGAGTCATAGTTACCAGTTTAGCCAGGCAAGATGTGTGAGCTTAGTCACGCAAACAAACAGCAATGACGTAACCTTTTTTTTTTTGTTGGTCATGTGTCTCCCTACACAGAATATAAAGCATTCCCTAACAGTCTGGTTGCCATCATATCTGTGGATATTCTCACAACAGAACCTAGATCTGAAAGCTGCTTGAAGGTAAGATGACTTCTGGCATTTGCTTACTTTTTTTTTTTTTCAGCACAGTTGAATTGCTCATCAGTCTATTTATTTTTTTTAATAATTTTATATGACCTTGCTGAATTGTTCCATTGCTTTTCATGCCTTCCATATAATTTGTTGCCTACACAATGCTTGTAACAGACAGAAGCCAGTGTTATTGCAATGTTCTTACACTTAATCAAGTGTGCTAAATCATGCCATTGATGACTTTAGTCAGTCACATGTTTAAATGTAGGACACATTCAAAATGTTCACTAATTTACTATATTAGTACACTACGTGACAAATCAGCCAATACGGCACCGGCACTATACTGCATATAATACTTGTATATAATAATGCACAGGCACTATATACTGTATATAAGACTTGTATAATGCACTGGTACTATACTTAGCTGATGCTCTTCATAGAGAAGAAGTAAACATTACTGTCTACAGGGAGTCTAGGAACAGGGTGAGGAGCCGGTGGAGTAGTTAAATAGCTGCACCTTTCTGTTATAACATTTGATTGGGGTACATTGCTGCCACTAGGACAAAAATTATAATAAAATAAAACGTATCCATTAATAACACGAAAATATCTTGATGTTGAAATTAATGAGGAACTGGTGGTTATCCAAAACTCTTGACCATTTTTCTCAGTAGTTGATTAGCAGGTCTTTTATTATAATCAGCAAGTGGTTGTGATAGCCATTTTGAGCTAGGAACTGCAACTCGGCAGTGATAGAACTCGTAGAAAGTTAACTTGTATGTTAGTTTACTCCGAAACTACGTGACACTAATACATCATAATGTGACACTGATCTACTTGTAGTCTGTATTTTATCCGGTAAGGTAGTCGTGCACTGACGGAACAAAGCACAATATAGTGGTAATCATAAACAATGTACAACAATTAATTAAAACAGACCGTACAAGGGTGAGTAGTTTCTACTAACCGTTTTCTTCATGGAGCGGTGGAAACCTGTTGCTTTCCAGGATGATATTGTGTTCATTCACCTCACACCACCATTCCTCAATTTGTGTCTTGGTGTCATGTGAAGCGACAATGACATTCGCGTCATCTGTCACATTTGTCAGGTGGCTTGTCAGCCAAAACCTACACCAAACAGTAACACGAGTTAGGAGTCGTCCTCGCGTGGTTAGTCACAAGGGGTTGATTCACACTTCACAGCAAACTACCCCGTTTTCTACGGCAGAAATCGAGCCTAACGTCGTTTAGTGGCTTCCACATTTCAGTAAATTGATATTACATCAGGAGTCACTCTTGTATATAGCCTACTTTCCTCAATAAAACTGTCCAGCGTCACACACCACAGCAGTTGGCAAGCGCTGTAGCTACTCACACTCCGTCGGCCTCGGAGAGGATCCAGGTATGGCCTGGTATTGCTACTCCCAGGGATGATCGCCACGTTAAATTAGTGAAGGGGGAATGCAGTCCGCACACTAGGCAGCGCAGCTGAACTTGACTCTTCGGTGACCTTTTCTGCGCCACCGCATCGACAAGTTCCGCGATAAGAATCACTTCTGTCTGGTTTGTCGTAACATCTCCCTCTGCAGGACAACACGGGATTACTTAGGTCTGCGTAACTCTGGATATCAAAACTACAAATGTCTAGGTCTTAAAATTTTTAATCAGATTAAGTGATTCTGATGACTATTTGATTCCCATTTTGATTGTGAGCTATATTTTATAGTCAGGTAATTTTAGGTTGTTAAAACAGTCTCCTAGAAATTCCAATTCAAATTCTTCCAATTTAACTTTGACATCATATCCTTCTAAAGCATTTACACATAAAGCGCAAAACCCACCTCCAACGTATACATGTGTCCCCTGTCCATTAAATTGAAGAAAGGAGCCCAACCCCTCTCCGCAGTAATAGCGACCAGTGTCGGATTTTTGCGCCCGGCGAATGGTCAACGTTGTGATACTATCACTTCGTTTTTTGCTGATGATCCGACACCAGTTGTCCTTGCAGTTCGCATCTATGACCTCAAAAGATCCGTTCATTGTGATCTTAGTCCATCGTGCACCACCAAGGCAGTTCCAAGGCGAACATGGGCAAGTGATGGAGATGTTTTGACCGACAGAAGAGAATATCGTAGAACATGCTCCTACAGGGATGCCTGAAAAACAAATCAACCAGTGTTACTAGAGCTATTAAATCTGTCAAATGTATTAAATTTGCTAAATGTGGGATATCGTGGTACATTAAAGATTTAGAAACAAATATATCTTTCACTGACATGGTAGAGATTTAAACATTGTAAAGCTATGGACTTTGTCTAATCACACTGCGTAAAAATACGTGTCAAAGATCTTCATCCATATTTGAGCTTTGGTACTTAGCCTACCGAAAAGAAGAAGGCAAAACCAAGGAGCTAGCGAATCGCCCATTGCTGGCCTTGTGTCTTCCATACTGATCAGCATGAAAGTGAGAGTTACTGTGTCGTAGAGTCATATGGGAAGTTTGTGCTGTCAGCACACCATGCGTAAAACCACCTTGTCGTCAACCTGGAAATAGATGTAACGGCCTCGACTGCTGTGGTCAAAACCATAAAAGGTCTACCACTCAAGTAAAGAGATTGTATCAGCACAACTGTCATGTTGGCCTATTTCATCTATAAACTGTGGTCTACCTTGAACATACACCATGCATGGCAGTTTTATAAGGGCAAGGCAGAGTAGCATTTGTTTTGCAAATACTTAAAAAACATAATAGTGTTTTGTGGGTCATTATGTCTCCTAGAAAAGAAATGTAGAGAAGCTAAAGTATGAAAGACTGGGCCTACTGATGGCAAGTTAGGTTTTTATAGGCCAACAGGAAGCTCACCAGAACATTTTCCGTGGTCTGTCTCCATGGCGCTGCACAAACCACAGGGTCAAAGTCAGCAAGTGGCAGAACAAGGGGGCGCTCACAGGGTTTAAAATAGTCTATTGTAGCTTTGCATTTTACATTTGAATCATCACACCTGTCTGCAATATATGGAAAACAACAAATGGCTGGTGGCTCAATCGGTCAAAGTGTCTTTACCAGTGTGTTGGGTGCTCTTGGATGTTGGGCATCAGAAACAAGAAAGTTTGATCCAGACACTCCAAAATGTGATAAAGAGGATTTGAAGTGCCTGGGTCAACCTTTCTTGTTTCTACTGTCTGTAATATATCTTGGGTATGACCACCAGTAAAGCCTTACATGTTGCCAGAATTCACTCTGATGTTGTCTCTGATTTCTCTCAAAAGATGTCAAGTTCAAGCAAAGTGAAGCTGGTGGAGCTTTTTTACGATGTCATATCTCCTTACTCATGGCTTGCATTTGAGGTAAGCGTTTCTGTGCTAATCAAATTAGTGACACCAATGACCGCATATAAGTACATTACATTACATTAATATACAGTCATTGAGTGACTCTTTTTGAATGCTCCCAGTCTGAGACTTTGGGTAACTCCTGTAGATAAGTGAAAGCGTGAGTGCTTATTTTACTGTCTGTGTTTAGGTGCTCTGTCGATACAGGAACGTCTGGAACATCAATCTGAAGTTGCGACCTGCCCTTCTGGGTGGAGTTTACAAAGGAGCAGGTAAGGCAAAGCCTCTGGTCCTCTGCAAACCAGTACCCTGGGTGTGCCCATACTTCCTGTGACGCTGCATTTGCATTTCGCGAGCAAGTCAGTCTGACCAAGCTGCCTGTTTACACCATTTCTGATTTCGCCTAGGAATGGGAGGACAGAGGGGTGTGATTGGTTGAAGCTTCGTCCAGTAGCAAACAGAGGCATTTCAAAGAGGCGGGTTAAGCCCGCCTTCTGAGAAATGGGTTTACCCCATTTACCCCGTTTACCTTGGCCAGACCAATGCTCGCAGAGCATTGACAAGTCGCGATAGCCAGGCTAGGAAACCAGCACACAGCGTATTATTAATGCACATTTCTCTGCTTCTTTTTGGAGCTTGAAGTTGTTTCACCTTTCATCCAAAAGGTGTCATCCTTCTTCAGAACTGAGGAAGCCTTTTGGATGAAAGGTGAAACATCTTCACGCTCCAAAAAGAAGTCCAGTTACTTACAACTTAGCTCCTTTTTCTACAATCACCTGGATAAATGACAATCTACACAGACAATTCTGTACTGTTTGGCATGTATGTGCGATACAGTACCCTCAGCATATTAAAGTCTTGCTGTTTTAACTGCAGGGTAGGCTCTATAATTAAGCCATATCCTCTGGCAGGTGACTGGTTGTATGGAAACTGTTGGAATTTGTCTCTCTGCCAACTTCATTAAAAAATAGTGCAATGCAATGTACATGAATAACCTTATTCAACAATACTTTGTGTTACAGGTAACAAGGGTCCTGATGATGTTCCAAGGAAATTCCATTACATGGTGACGGACCTCCTTCGCCTGGGCTCCTATGCTGGAGTGCCTCTCAGAGTTCCTGCTCAGCCTATCAATGTCCTGCTGGGGAAAGGTACAGTATCCTTGTAATCTTAGACTGCAGTTTGAGCAGTTGCATTTTGAAGCCCTCTAGTGGCAACAAGGCGTACAGCAACAGGCGACCGCATCTACACTTACACCCATATTTATAATATCTCTTTATTTTTTTGTTCATCAGGTTCCCTACCGGCCATGCGCTTTGTGACTGCGGTGGCTGAGGACTCAGCCGGGGATGCCAAGGTGGAGAGGGTGTCCAGGGAGCTGTGGACGAGAATCTGGAGTAATGGCCAAGACATTAACCAGTTGTCCTCACTTGCAGAGGTAGAGAATTTACAGATACACCCTATATCCCATTACCTATGTGTAATGTAAAAAGTAAATGTGTGTGTGTGTGTGAATGTGTGTGTGTCTGAATTTGATGTTAACTTGCAAACATGTCTTTCCTTAACACAGGTGGGTCAGAAGGCAGGACTGTCTGCCAGGAAGGTAGGAGAGCTACTGGAACAATCCCAGAGTAAAGCGATCAAGGACAAGCTGTGGAACACGACGGAAAAAGCCCTTGATTATGGGGTCAGTGTCTTTAAACCCACTTAAAATCGTCATTGCATGTGTAAAACTTTAGTTTATCTGATCATAATTCTGTAATTTTAGTATGAGGGCATGTTTTAGTCAGAGTCCATGCACTGAAGCTGCTCTAACTAGTCTAAAAGAAGAAAATAAAAAAGTTCTGTTTTTTGTTTGTTTGTGTTTGTTTGTTTGTTTGTTTGTTTTTTTGATAAACTAACCCTCACACTGTCTCTTCTCTGTTCCTATCTGTGCTTCAGGGATTCGGGTTTCCCCTGACAGTCTGTCACGTAGAGGGAGAGCCCAAAGTCTTCTTCGGATCAGACAGATTTGAACTCATGGCTCACTGTCTCGGTGAGTTAAACACACTTCACACTATTAATTAACCTTTTACGATGTTAGTGTTTGTCGGAGTTAGTTCTTCAGACAACTGTAACATGCTAATATGCTAGTTCACTGTAAATATTTGTATGCTACCCATACTCAGATCTTTGATGTGTTTGTCCAATCATGGTTTACTTCCTTGTTCCAGGTGAGAGGTGGGTGGGGCCAAAGCCGGTACACCCGTCAGTAATGGACAGCCAATCACATGCCACTATGAGAGCAGCCATGGCCAGCTGAGTTGTTCGTTATGTGTATGGATGTTAAACCCTATGGACATTATGCATATGGAGACTATCCATTATGCTCACATATGAGATTCAAATTCAGTCTCATTGGTCATTGTGATCACATGGTACACACAGCACATCACAACACAGTGCGCACAACAAAATTCATCCTCTGCATTTAATCCACGCGAGGGATGGGGGCAGCCATGACAATGGCGTCCGCGGTGCAGTGTGTGGGGACGGTGCCATGCTCAGGACACCTCAGTCATGGGGGAGGAAGGAGGAGGGCGCTGGTCCGTCACTCCCCCCACCCACCTATCGAGAAATGAACCTATGACCTTTGGGCTGCAAAACCAGTTCCTTAACTTCAGTTGCACATGTAATATATATGTATAAAATGTATGTTTGTGCATAAAGTTTGTGCATGATGTTTTATCTATTTATTCATTTTGGTGTGTTTTTGTGTGTTGTGTTGCCTGGTTGCAACTTTATTTCCCCTGGTGGGACATTAAATTTGACTTGACTTGACTTGTCTCGTTATTTATTGATTTATTTATTTAAACAAAACTTGTAAATGTGTGTTTCAGTTATTGTGTCTGCATGTTTGTGTGTGTGGGTGTATCTGCGTGTATCATTAGCATTTTTCTATGCAATTTTCTATGTAAATACATTTTGTATGCTCTTTATTATACAATATAATTATATATTATACAATAATATACAATAATGTTTTTTAATGCACATGTGCCATGTTCTAAATATGGTGTGGTGGGATTTCTTTGGAATAAAATGCTTGGTTTCTCAACTCTGTGTACAGTACAACAGTTCAACAAAGATGACTAATAAATCATTAATTCCTGTGGGAATGCTTTCTACATTCGTTTTGCAATCTGTTCTTATGGAAAGACGTTGTGTGACATCTCTTATCAAGTTCAAGTTCATGTCATTATTAAGAGGTTCTGAAAAGTTTTAAAAATGCCACTAATGTTTGCTGTGATCGTGGTTCAGTGGTAACCAGAGCGACTTACAGTTATTTACTTTAGGTACACGGTTTGAGTTAAAGTCCCTGGAGCAATGTGGGGTTAAATGCCTTGCTCAAGGGCACTTCAGCCATGGATGAGGGTCCATCCATCCATCCATCCATCCATCCATCCATCCATCCATCCATCCATCCATCCATCCATCCATCCATCCATCCATCCATCCATCCATCCATCCATCCATCCATCCATCCATCCATCCTCCACCCCCACTGTTCCTACTGGAAGAGATGGATAAAAATACATTTAAAATTCATACATAAATACCAAAATATGTGGACACAAAATAGTATAGGCCAATAGGATACTAAATAGCCTACCCTTATTTGAAGTGTATCAAATTGTTTTGTACATTTCAAATAAGGGCTAATAAAGGCTATTGGGTAAAATAAAACAGAACTATTGTGTTTAAAAACAAATTGTATACTTTTCATATTTTGAAAATAGTGAAAATTGTTTTTTGCTTGGGGGGATTTTTAAAGTCTATTCTTTCACTAGTGCACTGATGTTTTTGTTTGATTTGTTTTTACATTACATTATATTTAAGAGATGCTTTTATTTAAAATGACTTACAATACAAGACACAAATCAAGATACAAGAGCGTAACAAAGTAAAGAGCAAGCAAAAGCATGACAAAGAAACAAAGGACAGGGCAGTGCAGGTAAGTGGAGGTTAACATTGTTAGCATGGGAGGTGCTCCCAAAAACAACAAAAAAAAAAACGGTCTTCAGGTGCTTCTTAAAAATAACACACTACCATTTTTTAGCACCATCAAATACTACTGCTAATTGAGTGATCAATGTGGCCATTTCTGATGGTAAGAAAACTGTGACATCTGCTGCTGAATCCAGAAACTACTGTAACACAAAGAGCTTGTTTGACATGGCCAAGAGGGAGCCAAAGACACCCAGCGAAGCCACATAACGGAGAGTAGCTGCAGTGGAGGCAATAAAACAGCTCCAGCGTCCTTGGATGGCCTCATGCTGGTGATTATACCCAAGCACAGAGGCATTATGGGTGGTAAATGGGCCGCATGTACGCCGCACTTGCTCACACTCAGCAGAGCACCTGAAGCGCTCAACAAGTTATTGCCTCAAATTCACCCACTCACACACGGATGGGAATAGGGCACATGATAATCAGTCTGAGTTTCAGTGTCTTGCTTGAGGGCATTTCGACCTACTCAGGATGAGCGGGAATCCAATCAGTGGCCCTCTAATAAGGAGTGGACTCCTTTTATTACCTCCTGGGCCATTGTTGCTGTTGAGTGATGTACATTCTCCATAAGACCAGTGATGGGCAACCTGAATTCAAGAAATACAATCCAGCACTGCATATTCCAAACAGCCTGGATCTACCTGTCTGCTTAGTACATGTGATTTCCATAATTAACTCCCCTACCTGGCTGAGGAGTTGTGCTAATACAGAATATATATTAACATGTAGTGACTACAGCTGGAAAAAATATGTGGCATTTGTGGCTTCTGAAGCCAGGTTGCCCAATACTGTGTAGGACCATAGCCTGATGTTCCTGTTTCTAATGAGTCACTTGATTATAGAAGTTCCTATGTATTGGTACGTCTCTGACTAACAGACATAGCAAAGCCATGACTTGTAAATGAATTATGCATTTGATTCCCATGGAGTGGATTCACACTGTTAAATGTTCACTGTGCATGTGCTGTACATGTATGTGCACATTGGGGGAGGCGTCTCAACTGATAGTTATTATTAGTGTGTCACATAAATGGAAATAGTGATACTGTTTATTTAAATGGTGTTGATTATGTGTGTCTGTGACAGATTGTGCATTATTATTACTTAAAAATGGCCTGTTGCTGTGTTTTCTACATTTTCCAAACACACAAATGTTTAAAAACCACAGCTAAAGAGAGACTTCTGGGAAAGACCTACCTCAAAAGATAAAGCTGTTTAGATAAGTCTGACACAGAAATTGGGGTGGATCGTTGGCC
This sequence comes from Coilia nasus, assembly GCA_027475355.1. NCBI lineage: Eukaryota > Metazoa > Chordata > Actinopteri > Clupeiformes > Engraulidae > Coilia > Coilia nasus. Next base: position 6,543,134 of record CM050218.1, on the reverse strand, counting down.
ACAGCAGTCTAAACTATCCATGCAGGCGCATTCAGCTCACTCCTCGTCCTCCCACTAGTGTAGAAAGCAAGGAAGTCAAACAGGTGCACACATTTATCTGATAAAAGGCCAGAGGAGAGGACACGTGGCTCAGGGCAAATAAAAAAGTGAGTGCGGGAGAGGACCGTGTGATATCTCTCTCGGAGCCAGACAGTTCCAGACAGTGCACGCTATCTGGTTTTCCGGTCTGAGCACCGAGTAGTACCAGGAAAGCAGGCCGAGTAGATCCCTAATGGCCCGTACTGTGTACTGTGTGTGCCGTCCCTGTTTGTTGACTATTCATCCATGTTTACGTGTTTGCATCCATCTGGAACATTAAGGGTCATAAGGTGGAGGGGAGTGGGAGGGGAGGCCGAACATAAATATACAAGGACAAAAGCCTTTAGTACTTGTGTGTGAAATATCATGATTATGTGTCACTAATTCCACAGAGAAGCTATGAGTAACATGGCAGAGTCTTGCTGTAATCAAGCCAGTTGTACACACAGTACAGTCAACGTAGGAGCAGAAGTATTCCAGTGCAAATATATTTAGAAGCAAATTCGTACACAGGGAGGCTGGGGGTGTTGCTGAAGGGGTAAAGGGGCGGGAGGGTATATTTGATTGAGGCAGCATGCGCTCACTGGGTCAGTTTCTCTCGCGTATGCAAACGCAGCACACAGAGAGACCACATCCATTTTCACTATGACTGATCATGCTGGGCACCACAGCGGTGGCATAGAGATAGCCGTCGTTTCATCCTCTGCCCCTCTTGGTTTACCACCAGCTAACAGGTAAGAGTTTTTTCAATCATACACGCTCATATTTCATCTAGGCTTCCCTCTTCGTACATTTCGATCATTTGGATTCAAATCTGACAATATTGCAGTTCAATAATTTGATGTTATCACCAGTATGCTGTTTTTTTGGTGTTCTGTGAATTTCACTGACATTTTCACATCTATTTATGCAACACTGTTTAAGATGAAACAAGAAATTCATAACCAATGTATTTTCAGTATTTGTAAGATTAAAAGATGATGAGATGAACTTTGAAATGATTAAACATATGGTAGATTTATAGTTTATTACAGTGTTCATATCAAATTTCCTTTGAGCTTTGATTAAAGAAAATTGCTTGCATGGATTTCTATTAGGCCATCTATCTCTATTTTTGTGTGAGTAAAAGTGGTAAGCTGTAGTGTGGGAGAGAAGGGAGAGAGACAGAGCACTTAAGGCAGTGAAATGTCCTTTGGCCTCTTGTTCACTGACCATCTTAACTAAACAACCATTAGAGCAGAGACAGTTTATTGGGGAAGCATTCACTAAGCACACACAAGCGCCCCTTCTTATTCCATCTCCATGAAACCGAAATAATCGGCTACCCCATCTACCCTAATCTATATATTACCATGTGCTATTGTATTTATTTCCATTTGAGAAGCACAACAGATAGAAAATGTCACTTTCATTTTGTTCTTCAGATACTTGCATCAGTGCCTTGATGAAAGTGACTTACTGGGTTTCCTTTATTTAGACAAAGATTAGCTCAAAAGTTCTATTGCTAGTGTGGACATGCAGGAATAAGGCACTAGTGCTAAAAACCTTACAGAACCCAACCTTCTAGTGTCCAAAAGCTAAAGGCCTTAACCAGCATCAAAGAGCTCTGTATTAACCCTTTAATACGGACCCCCTATTATAACTTTGTTGTTACCAGAATGGCAATGACCAGGTTGTAATATTTTACTAAAGACTCTCTGTAATGTCGTAGTAATGTTGTAATGTTGTAGTTACATTTTTTTCAGTCACAGTGAGTCGTAGCGCCGGCGATACGGTGCTGCGCTAAGAGGCTACCCTTGTCCAGATGGTTGTTGAAATATTGTGAATATTTCTTTCACAGAGGTAATGACAAATCTATGTTTTCAACCTAGATGCTTGTCCTCAGAAACTTGTGCATAGTGAGTTATCTGCCGTACAGCTCCAGGATATAAACCAGTGTCAGAATGAGAACGCATGGTACCTCCACCATTACATTTGGAAATTATTTTACATTATGTTATGCTTAGCAGATGCTCTCATCCGAAGTGACGTACAACAGAGAAACATAAGTTAGTGGCACTTTAAGATGTACATGTTTGTGATTGTGCAGATGCTTTTACCCGAAGCTACTTACAACAGAGGAGCGTCTTAGTTACAACAGAGGAATGTCACTTTAAGATGTACATGCGTGTGATTTTGAGATAGGTCCCTGTAACTCCCTAATAACTGCCTGCAACACCTTGCATACTGCAAATTACAAAAATAAACCAAAAGTGGCATGTCCTTTTTTTATAACCATGTTTTGATTCAACAGACAACAACAAAGTGTCTTCACAGAAGCGTATAAAAGAAAAATACAGCGTATAGTTCAAAGTCTCATGGAGACCAGTAAATACAGCATGTGTCAAGAGACAGGCCAAATCTCAGAAGAGCTCTCCCAGACTAGCATTGAGAATAATGTGGACTGCCAAGAATGACCTGGCAGCTGTGGTGCTGTTTTTTTTGTTGTTTGTTTTAAACAAGCAAAAATGCAATCTTCTCCACCTCATCAAAACTGAGGTCACTGTGCTTGGCTGGGATTTTGACAATATAAGGTTCATGCAACCAGCTGACAAGACATAGCTTTAAGTATGTTTCAGGCATATTAAGCATGTTGTCAGGCCAAATCCACTTGTCTATTTTTGATCAAAGTTCAAAGTTTAATGTCATATGTACAGTTAAACATGTTTAACAATGAAACAACAATGAAATGTGTTCTTTGCTGTTAACCTAAATGCCACAAGGAATAAAACATCAAGACATAATAAAAGACACAAGACAAAGTATAATCAGTATGTACTATTGATTAACAGTATGACTGAGTGCATTAACAGTTCAAAAGAATGAGTGGTTGTGATACCAACTCTTGTCAACTAATTAAGATCAAATGGCAGTAATGTAAAATGAGTTTTTAAGCCTACAGGTTCTACATTTCACTGCTGTACCTCTGCCCTGAGGGTAATGTTACATTACATTACATTACACTTAGCAGACACTTTTATCCAAAGCGACTTACAAAAGGAGGATATAATAAAAGGTGTAGAGGAACACAGAGTAAACAGACTACACGCATATACAAAAGGAGATACACGTGTCTTAGCTATGTTTCCTGGGGCAGGGACACTTCAGACACACCCACACACCCTACACACAGACTCATACAACAGTGAAAGTGAGAGTGAGAGGGTAGGCAGCTCTGCTGTGGGCTCTGCACTGGTAATGTACATGCTCTGCAGAGAGGGCAGTGGACTGCTGATGATCTTCTAAGTGGTTTTCATCGCTCTCTGGAGCCGTTGATGCATTTTAAATGGAACTATAAATCTTAAGTCTTCATTTAGACCACACCACATTGTTTGCTATAAAGCTCAACTTGGCACTGCTGACAAAGTCAACTAAGACGTTATCTGTGTGATTTTCCCAGATATTTCCATTTAATCAAGGACGACATTAGTATTAGCTTAAATAAACAATGTTACAATTTCAGCACATTTTCTTTAAGGCACGTTGCCAACTATGTCAGTAACTAAGCACTGGCCCAGAGGCAAGTCAAATTATGTTTTTATTTTTGTCTTTTCTCCAGAATGTCAGCTGATCTGACACAGGAGGTGGTGAACACTATCCAGATCGTACTCTACGCCCTGACCATCGTCCTGGGCAGTGTGGGGAACTCCTTGGTGATCTGGATGATCGCGGTACGCATGAAGCCCACCGCCACCAACGTGTGCCTGCTGAACCTGGCAGTGGCGGACCTGATATTCAGCATCTCCCGCATCCTCTCGCTCATCTACCTCAGCCTCAACCAGTGGCAGTTTGGCGTGCCGCTGTGCCAGTTGAACGGGCTGTTAAAGTACGCCAACATGTTCTGCAGTGTGTTTCTGCTGGTGGTCATCAGCCTCGACCGCGCCGTGTGCATCTGGTGTCCCATCCAGGCCAAGAACCTGCGCACCGTCCCCCTGGCTCGAGCGATCAACGTGGGCGTGTGGGTGGCGGCGGTCGTCCTGAGCCTGCCCTACTCCATCAGTCGCACCGTGGCCTTGAAGGACAACAACACCACCAAGTGCACCATGGAGAAGGTGGAGAGCAAGAGCATGCGGACCTGCCTCTACCTGGTGCGTTTCCTGTTCGGGTTCCTCCTGCCTTTCCTGGTGATCGCCTGCTGCTACGTGCTGGCCGCGTGCGGCCTCCGACGCTCGCGCCTCAACAGGAAGGTGAGGATCATCCGCGTCCTGGTCATGCTCGTCTCCGCTTTCTTCCTGTGCTGGGCTCCCTACCACATGCTGCTGCTGGTGAAGATGGTCCAGAAGGAGAGCGAGTGGGTAAAGTTTGGCCTGCCTGTGGCCACTGGGCTGTCCTACTTCAACAGCTGCGTGAACCCCATTTTATACTTCTTCATGGGGCTGGAGAGGAAGAAGAACTTCAAGAGGAGCATTTCGGGGGCGCTTCGCAGGGCCCTAGAGGACGACAGCATCGCCGCGGTGACGGAGGGCGAAGAGACAGCAAAGGAGGGCGCACAGTTAAAACACCGAAATGTTGAGAATGTCAACGAAAAGTTGTGAAACAAACAGATGTTCAGCAAGGCCAATTCTCAGACCCTATGTACAGAGGTACCACACTGTTTGGATATCATCAGTCAGCAAGGATACTGCTTTCATAATCACTAAAAGCTTTCACATGTTGCCAAAGAGACAACCAGGGACGACACCTGTGGAAGGAGTGTCAGTGCTTTTGAAAAGGCAGGCAATCAGTTTGAGATGATCCAAGATTGGTTTGCGAAGAAACCAGTGTCTGTCTATGTGAACTTTCTCACAGACTTGGATGAGATATTTAATGTGATTGTTTTCTTGTGAAAAGATACAGATCAAACTGGGAACCACTAATCATTCCCTTCCACTTTTTGAGTCATAAGAAATTCCCTACCACTCGGGTGATTCTACAGAAACGGTGCCATTTGGGATTGAAAAGGATGGGGAAAAAACACATCAGATATTTAGATTTGATAATGTCTAATAGTGTCAGCTCTGTATAAAAAATACTTTTTCCCACCTAGACATAGAAAAGTAAGTTATTTTTTGCATATTTATACTTTTTGCATATGTTTTGCATAGGACACGTCACATTTCAATGCAACCCCGTCACAGTCTTTATTACAAACTCTCTCTCTCTCTATATATATATTATTTAACATTATTAACTTAAAATTGACCATGCTGTTATGATTGACAATGGAGACAGGCAAAATTCTGCATACTCTTCATAAAAACACAAATATAAAGCTTGACATAAATGTCATTATAACATGTTTTCTCTGATAATTATTAAAAAAAACATGTACTACTTTGAAATGTTGCCGTTCAAATGTAGTTTTATGAAGTTACAGCAGCATTACATCTTGGGACACAAAAACTACAGAGATGAGACTGAATCTGTAGAATGACACACTCTCTACCAGACACTCAGAATTTAGTCATTTTTCTAGAAAGAAACAAGAAAAAGGGGGGAATGCTGTCTTGTAGTCACTCATACAACTGTACTGGTCATATTGACGTATTGGGAGTAAACTTTATTCAGCTGACTGGTGAGGAGGACAAATAAGACACATTAACCCTTTGTAAAACTATGCCCACATCAACATTTGTGCTATAGCTATTCTTTGTCAACAGTGGACACACCCTGTGCAGTTGAGAATTAAAATAAAATAAAATAAATAAATAGACAAACAAACATATAAATCAAACACCATTTCACCCATTAAGTCCTGAAACACCATTCAATAGCTGAAAGCATTTTGATTTACCAGGTATGCTAGCTGATTTAAAGATCTTATTCTGCGAGAAACCATTTAGGAATTGGTCTTTTTGAAATAGGACCTAAACTAGAACAGCCTGGAGCACTAAAGCCTTTTTTTTACTACAATGCTGACAGGGCATTCATTAATACTAGAGACCACCGCAAAATAATGATGCAATGTGACCTTTAACTATTTATGATAGCGTAAGAATGTTGGGGAGTGAATGAACAAAGGACTTTGTGGGAATGTGCGACAAGGTGGTATGGTTTGGATAGCCTACAGCAATGAGTGAGAATGCCCAATGTTAGCCTATTAGAGCGCCCAATGTCAGTACTCCACTTCTGTCTTCATCTGATGTTATGTTTGTATTGTACGTTGAGCATTTGTGTGTCATTCATGTTTTTTTTTTCTGACGTTATGTTTGTATCTGACTAATGAAGTAACCTCATCTAACCTAATTTAATTTTGCTAGAATCCAGTATGAGGTTACTTTCTCTCTTGTAAATCGTTTTACCTTGTGTGTTGTATACTACTTAAATGTTTTTAGACAAAAAATCAGACAAAAAAGTCACGATGACACGAAGGATGTCATTTGAATCTTGTCCTAGAATAAAGATGCTCCTTCAGCCATTGGGAATGTATCATGAGGAATGGTGAGACTTTCATATAAAAATACAATAGAGTTTATTGACCTAATAGAGTTTAATGACCAAAGTATGGAGCAAGTACCTCAATAGAAAGTTCATGCATTGAAGAAATTAACATGCTGCTGTAACAGTTATAAGGACATTTGTGACACTCACAACATCTGATGTATCTGATGTAGCTGATGTATGTAAATGTGTGAAGTAGTAACTAACTGTACATCACACATACACACACACACCCCAGATGTCATCGGAGCCCCGCCATTCTCCATCCTCCACTGCCTCCACAGCACCTCATGCCCCCCTCAACCCTTCTCCTCACACAGTTCCCCCAGCCCACCTTGGCAAAGTACCCCCCCCACACACACAGCCCTCACATCTTCCCCCAGACACACACACAGTACGCAGTACATAGCCTGTCACATGATAGCCTGCCCCCCCCCCCCCCACACACACAGACACACTCACACAGCAAGTAGCATGCACACCCCCCCCCCCCCCGTCCGCCCCCCCTCACACACAACACACAGCACAAGCCCCCCCCCCCCCCCGGCACAGCTCTAGTGCCCCCATGCCCCTTCACCCTCCTCTCCTTACACACAGCCCTCACACACTTTATGCACTTTACCCCCCCCCCCCCATCACCTTTTCTACCTCTGTCCGTCATAAAGTGCATTCTATGCACTTTACCCCCCCTCTACATGCACAGTCTAGACTCACAACAGTTTCACAGCATGTCCTACTACTCAGTATGTCTATGCATATCCTTGTATCCTTGTAGTAGAGGTAAAATAAATATTCAGCATGCTGTTCATATACAGTATTTATGTTTTGTGTTTGGCATACAGCACGTTATGCATGACCTTTATTCTTATGTTTATTTATTGATTAGGCAGCTGAGGTTTCTAATGTGACAGGATCAGTTTTAAACAAAGACGTTTTCCTAAAAAGGCATTCTTCCAGGAATGTATGTAGTCTAGCTAGCTTGCCAAGTTTATTGGAATTATTCCAGAACTTATTTTTAACACAGTATCACAGTGTTATTTTCCTTAACCCTGCACAAGCCTGTGGTTTTTGTGTTTGCATAAGTTTGCATAAAGTTTTTTAATATAAAAAACATCCTCTTGTGAGTTCATCAAGCACAAACAAAATGCATAAGCCCTTGTATACAGTTGAGGCAAAAGTTATTAGTCAGCCTTATGAAATTACACACAACTCTTGATTTCTCCATGCAAATGACCATTAACAACAACAGTTTATAGTGTTTATAATGCTGCAAACATTGGAAATAATTTTGGAAAAATGTTCAATAATTTCTGGGGTGCGAATAATTTTGGCCTCAATTTTGGGAGTTAAGTGATGGAATAACCTGTTGGAAGAGCACAGGTAGAGTAAAACCTGGCGGGAGGGGCCTCTTTGAGGTGTTCTCCTCTCTCCTAGGCTGCCCACCTCGGACAACAACACATTACTGCTTATGCAGGACACACACTGCCTTGGAACAGATGCGAAGCGGAGCAGAGTCTTTTGACGGCCCGAAGAGGGGGAACATCTTTTCGGTGAACGTGTCCTTGAAGGTGTAGATGACCGCCCCCTCGCTGGGGTCGGTGAAGACCACCTCACCCTTCTCGTAGTTCAGCTGAACGCAGATCCGCTGTGGCCTCCTGTCGTACTCCACGCGCGTCTCCGGCCAGGTGCCGGCGCGGAACTCGCGCTTCCTCAGGATGATGGTGTAGAACCCTTCCTTGGGACACACGGTGAAGTTGCCCTTCCTCGGAGCAGACTGGCGGGCCACCCCGATGCGGCAGTTGGGCTTGTTGCCCACCTCCACCTCCCAGCTGCAGAGCCCACTGCCAAAGCCCTCAGAGCCCAGCACGAACACGTACAGGTCAAAGCGCTCAGGGTTGTCAGGGAGGTTCTTGCCCCGGAAACTGTAGTGCACGCTGGTCAGCTCGTCGGACAGGGCAAGCTGAGGATGGGCTGTCAAGGGATCCAGGGTCAACGGAGCTGTGTAAACAAACAAATACCAATACGGGTTTACAGTGGGCTAAAGCCTCTGTGAGTAATGTTTGTGGTTCTTCTGAGGGAAGGGTGTATACTGACTAAAGGCCTGAAACACCCATAGATCCTGAGGTGCACTACTGATGAGGTGCCCTAGAAATGTTTGCAGACCAACAAGACCCTGCGATTTAGCAAACAAACCCAACCATAGGGTGATTACCTTAGATTTAGAACAAACATTATGGAAAACCTAAATTACTAAGTGTTCTGCCAAACAATAGTAGATTAGAATAAGATCTGTTGTCAGGAAGGCTTAAATCTCTTCTCCCAAAAGTACTCTTCCTATGTGAAAGTCGCCCATTCCTCTGTATTCCACTGTGTTAGGTTGTCTGTTTGTTTGTTTGTTTCGTTCAGTTTATTGCCTTCAAGAGGAGCATTTCGGGGGCGCTTCGCAGGGCCCTAGAGGACGACAGCATCGCCGCGGTGACGGAGGGCGAAGAGACAGCAAAGGAGGGCGCACAGTTAAAACACCGAAATGTTGAGAATGTCAACGAAAAGTTGTGAAACAAACAGATTTTCAGCAAGGCCAATTCTCAGAGCCTATGTACAGAGGTACCGCACTGTTTGGATATCATCAGTCAGCAAGGATACTGCTTTCATAATCACTAAAAGCTTTGACATGTTGCCAAAGAGACAACCAGGGACGACACCTGTGGAAGGAGTGTCAGTGCTTTTGAAAAGGCAGGCAATCAGTTTGAGATGATCCAAGATTGGTTTGCGAAGAAACCAGTGTCTGTCTATGTGAACTTTCTCACAGACTTGGATGAGATATTTAATGTGATTGTTTTCTTGTGAAAAGATACAGATCAAACTGGGAACCACTAATCATTCCCTTCCACTTTTTGAGTTATGGGAAATTCCCTACCACTCTACAGTGATTCTACAGAAACGGTGCCATTTGGGATTGAAAAGGATGGGGAAAAAACACATCAGATATTTAGATTTGATAATGTCTAATAGTGTCAGCTCTGTATAAAAAATACTTTTTCCCACCTAGACATAGAAAAGTAAGTTATTTTTGCATATTTATACTTTTGCATATGTTTTGCATAGGACACGTCACATTTCAATTCAACCCCGTCACAGTCTTTATTACAAACTCTCTCTCTCTCTATAGATATATTATTTAACATTATTAACTTAAAATTGACCATGCTGTTATGATTGACAATGGAGACAGGCAAAATTCTGCATACTCTTCATAAAAACATAAATATAAAGCTTGACATAAATGTCATTATAACATGTTTTCTCTGATAATTATAAAAAAAAACATGTACTACTTTGAAATGTTGCAGTTCAAATGTAGTTTTATGAAGTTACAGCAGCATTACACCTTGGGACACAAAAACTACTGAGATGAGACTGAATCTGTAGAATGACACACTCTCTACCAGACACTCAGAATTTAGTCATTTTTCTAGAAAGAAACAAGAAAAAGGGGGGAATGCTGTCTTGTAGTCAGTCATACAACTGTACTGGTCATATTGACGTATTGGGAGTAAACTTTATTCAGCTGACTGGTGAGGAGGACAAATAAGACGCATTAACCCTTTGTAAAACTATGCCCACATCAACATTTGTGCTATAGCTATTCTTTGTCAACAGTGGACACACCCTGTGCAGTTGAGAATTAAAATAAAATAAAATAAATAAATAGACAAACAAACATATAAATCAAACACCATTTCACCCATTAAGTCCTGAAACACCATTCAATAGCTGAAAGTATTTCGATTTACAAGGTATGCTAGCTGATTTAAAGATCTTATTCTGTGAGAAACCATTTAGGAATTGGTCTTTTTGAAATAGGACCTAAACTAGAACAGCCTGTAACAGGAGCACTAAAGCCTTTTTTTTACTACAATGCTGACAGGGCATTCATTAATACTAGAGACCACCGCAAAATAATGATGCAATGTGACCTTTAACTATTTATGATAGCGTATGAATGTTGGGGAGTGAATGAACAAAGGACTTTGTGGGAATGTGCGACAAGGTGGTATGGTTTGGATAGCCTACAGCAATGAGTGAGAATGCCCAATGTCAGTACTCCACTTCTGTCTTCATCTGATGTTATGTTTGTATTGTACGTTGAGCATTTGTGTGTCATTCATGTTTTTTTTTTTTTTCTGACGTTATGTTTGTATCTGACTAATGAAGTAACCTCATCTAATCTAATTTAATTTTGCTAGAATCCAGTATGAGGTTACTTTCTCTCTTGTAAATCGTTTTACCTTGTGTGTTGTATACTACTTAAATGTTTTTAGACAAAAAATCAGACAAAAAAGTCACGATGACACGAAGGATGTCATTTGAATCTTGTCCTAGAATAAAGATGCTCCTTCAGCCATTGGGAATGTATCATGAGGAATGGTGAGACTTTCATATAAAAATACAATAGAGTTTATTGACCTAATAGAGTTTAATGACCAAAGTATGGAGCAAGTACCTCAATAGAAAGTTCATGCATTGAAGAAATTAACATGCTGCTGTAACAGTTATAAGGACATTTGTGACACTCACAACATCTGATGTATCTGATGTATGTAAATGTGTGAAGTAGTAACTAACTGTACATCACACATACACACACACACCCCAGATGTCATCGGAGCCCCGCCATTCTCCATCCTCCACTGCCTCCACAGCACCTCATGCCCCCCTCACCCCTTCTCCTCACAAACAGTTCCCCCACCCCACCTTGGCAAAGTACCCCCCCCCCACACACACACACAGCCCTCACATCCTCCCCCAGACACACACACAGTACGCAGTACATAGCCTGTCACATGATAGCCTGCCCCCCCCCCCACACACACACAGACACACTCACACAGCAAGTAGCATACAGCCTTGCTCCCTGCCTCATGCACCCCCCACCCCCTCCGCCCCCCCCTCACACACACAACACGCAGCCCAAAGCCCCCCGGCACAGCTCTAGTGTGCCCCATGCCCCTTCACCCTCCTCTCCTCACACACAGCCCTCACACACTTTATGCACTTTACCCCCCCCCCCCCCCCCCCATCACCTTTTCTACCTCTGCCCATCATAAAGTGCATTCTATGCACTTTACCCCCCCTCTACATGCACAGTCTAGACTCACAACAGTTTCACAGCATGTCCTACTACTCAGTATGTCTATGCATATCCTTGTATCCTTGTAGTAGAGGTAAAATTAATATTCAGCATACTGTTCATATACAGTATTTATGTTTTGTGTTTGGCATACAGCACATTATGCATGATCTTTATTCTTATGTTTATTTATTGATTAGGCAGCTGAGGTTTCTAATGTGACAGGATCAGTTTTAAACAAAGACGTTTTCCTAAAAAGGCATTCTTCCAGGAATGTATGTAGTCTATCTAGCTTGCCAAGTTTATTGGAATTATTCCAGAACTTATTTTTAACACAGTATCACAGTGTTGTTTTCCTTAACCCTGCACAAGCCTGTGGTTTTTGTAATATTAATTAATTAATATAAAAAACATCCTCTTGTGAGTTCATCAAGCACAAACAAAATGCATAAGCCCTTGTATACAGTTGAGGCAAAAGTTATTAGTCAGCCTTATGAAATTACACAAAACTCTTGATTTCTCCATGCAAATGACCATTAACAACAACAGTTTATAGCGTTTATAATGCTGCAAACATTGGAAATAATTTTGGAAAAATGTTCCATAATTTCTGGGGGGCGAATCATTTTGGCCTCAATTTTGGGAGTTAAGTGATGGAATAACCTGTTGGAAGAGCACAGGTAGAGTAAAACCTGGCAGGAGGGGCCTCTTTGAGGTGTTCTCCTCTCTCCTAGGCTGCCCACCTCGGACAACAACACATTACTGCTTATGCAGGACACACACTGCCTTGGAACAGATGCGAAGCGGAGCAGAGTCTTTTGACGGCCCGAAGAGGGGGAACATCTTTTCGGTGAACGTGTCCTTGAAGGTGTAGATGACCGCCCCCTCGCTGGGGTCGGTGAAGACCACCTCACCCTTCTCGTAGTTCAGCTGAACGCAGATCCGCTGTGGCCTCCTGTCGTACTCCACGCGCGTCTCCGGCCAGGTGCCGGCGCGGAACTCGCGCTTCCTCAGGATGATGGTGTAGAACCCTTCCTTGGGACACACGGTGAAGTTGCCCTTCCTCGGAGCAGACTGGCGGGCCACCCCGATGCGGCAGTTGGGCTTGTTGCCCACCTCCACCTCCCAGCTGCAGAGCCCACTGCCAAAGCCCTCAGAGCCCAGCACGAACACGTACAGGTCAAAGCGCTCAGGGTTGTCAGGGAGGTTCTTGCCCCGGAAACTGTAGTGCACGCTGGTCAGCTCGTCGGACAGGGCAAGCTGAGGATGGGCCGTCAAGGGATCCAGGGTCAACGGAGCTGTGTAAACAAACAAATACCAATACGGGTTTACAGTGGGCTAAAGCCTCTGTGAGTAATGTTTGCGGTTCTTCTGAGGGAAGGGTGTATACTGACTAAAGGCCTGAAACACCCATAGATCCTGAGGTGCACTACTGATGAGGTGCCCTAGAAATGTTTGCAGACCAACAAGACCCTGCGATTTAGCAAACAAACCCAACCATAGGGTGATTACCTTAGATTTAGAACTAACATTATGGAAAACCTAAATTACTAAGTGTTCTGCCAAACAATAGTAGGTTAGAATGAGATCTGTTGTCAGGAAGGCTTAAATCTCTTCTCCCAAAAGTACTCTTCCTATGTGAAAGTCGCCCATTCCCCTGTATTCCACTGTGTTAGGTTGTCTGTTTGTTTGTTTGTTTCGTTCAGTTTATTGCCATTTAACAACTGTGGCTATTAATGGGCAGAACAGATTACAATAAATAAATAAACATATAAATATTAAACAAGTTAAAAAACAGAAACTATAAAACAAATAACTTAAATCAGTTTTTTAAGATCAATACATGCTAGGACGTTTAAAATATTTAAAGGTGGAACCATATAATATGTATAAAAATGTATAATAAAGATTCTCTTTAAAAAACTGCTGTTAGGCTGTCTGCCGTCCACCTGTCTCTTGTAAATGTTATACAGGTACTACTCGGAAAATTAGAATATCATGTAAAAGTTGTTTTATTCAGGCAATCCAACATAAAAGGTGAAACCAATACATTTGATAGATTCATTACATGCAAAGTGAGATATCTCAAGCTTTTTTTTTAAATTTTGCTGATTATGATTTACAGCTTATTAAAACCTCAAACCCAAAAGCTTCAGTATTGTATGCTCAAAGTGTCATACACTAATCAGGCAAGTAATGCAAAACACTTGTGTTACAACCCTGTTTCTTGTTTCTGTGTTGGGTTTGGCTGTTCCTGTTTTCCTGATTGCCTCCTAGGTGGCGATTGTCCTCAGATGTGGCTGGTTGGCCTAATTGGCCTGTGCTGGTATAAGAGCCACCCATTCACACAGCCAGGTGTTCCCTCTCTCCTTACAGGCACCATTTGGATTTTTGCGCTTGCTTACACCACACCTTTTCCACATTGCACACACATTTTTAGTTCTTACCACACTTACACCTTTTTGCGCTTCATTATTGAAGAATAAAAGCTTTATTCATTGGAAAAGTTGTTCACGCGTGGTCTCCCTTCATGTTCTTCTGCTAAACGAGCCTGGCAGTTGTAACATATGGGAGCTCGTCCGAGATTATGACTGTGTTGGTGTCATTGGTCTTCGGTTTTGGTTTGTTGCGCCTGTTTTTTTTTGGATGAAGTATTGTTACGGTAAGAAGTTTGGAAATTGTTAGTTGGTTGGGCGGTCTAGTGACGCAACCTTCTAAATTGGAGTATGGGCCACTGGTAAGGTGCTTGATTGCACACCTGTGACCTGGCGTGTTAGTCGGGGAGATCCGCGTGTAATTTGTTTGGTAAGGACTGAGAATTTGCTTTATTTTCGTTCGTTTTGTGTTGCCTAAGGACGGGAGAGGGGGAAACCAGTTCGGTATTTTTTCCGAGCTGTTGGTTAACGAACAGGTAAGTGCGATTTTTGGTATTTGTTTGTTTGAACAAGGGGGATAAGAATTGTCGTTTGAGCTGTGTGTATCGCTGCGCTAGGCTGTAGGGCGCTTTGCGCTACTTTGTTGTTTTGTGTTTGTTATTTTATGTTTGTTGTTTTTGTGCTTACCCTGGGCTGAGGGCACCGCCGTGGTTGTGTAGGCTCGAGTGGATATTCCAGGAGAGTTCGCCGCCATCGGTATTTTGGTGCTTAAAGTTACTTGGCTCTTGGGGTCTGCATGAAGAGGATAGGCATAGATTAACTAGGGGTTTTGTGCAGTTAGATGTGGCGAAGCTCTCGATGCATTCTGTCTCTTGTGTTCTACATTAAATGCCATTAACGCGCTGTCTGTGTTCGTTCATTTAGTAAAAAGCAGTCACTTTGTGTGGGTAATATTGTGTCCTTTGCTCAGTATTATAAACTGTATGTTGTGAACGTGTAATAGTTGGGGGCTATGGAAGCTGTTGACAAGTTTTTTGCTAATCCTACTGTAGAGCTTTTAAATAAGCTGACGAAGGAGCAGATCTTTAAAGTAGCGGAGCATTTTAGTATTCAGCTGAGCGCAGCGAAGTCTGCTAAATTGTCTCAGCTTAGATCGTGTCTTAAAGACAAGCTTACTGAAATGCAAGTGCTTCCAGCGTCTTCCGCTGCTATGGGGCAGACCACAGCGTCATCTCCCTGCACGGTAAGCCCTTCTGGTTTTGATCTGTCTGATGTTGAGGAGGGCCTTACTTTTGAGCAACGTAAGGAGTTGCTGCTCCTGACATTAGAACAGCAGTCTAAAGAGCGTGAGTTGGACCGTCGGATAGAGATTGAGAAAATGAAGTAAGCGCATGAGCTGGAAGAGAAGAAATTAGCTTTTGAAGCTGAGCGATTGCGTTTAGTGTCCGAGGGTAAGTTACCTCGGGGAGGGTCTGGCAGTTCTTCAGACGATACATCTGGTAGTAGTTTGTCAGGGATGTTAAAGCTGCTGCCTAGATTTAACGAGAAGGACCCTGATGTGTTTTTTTCTCTATTTGAGACGGTAGCCGATGATAGATGCTGGGATGACACTGAGCGCTGTTTACTTTTGCAGACTGTGTTGGTGGGTAAGGCGCAGGAGGCATATGTAGCACTGTCTGGCGCTGACCGGAGAAAATATAAATCTGTTAAGGAGGCTGTTCTTAAGGCTTATGAGCTGGTGCCTGAGGCGTATCGTCAGCGCTTTAGAACATGGCGGAAGGCTGACAAGCAAGCCCATGTTGAGGTTGCCAGAGTACTGGGGTGTCATTTTTACCGTTGGCTTGCAGCAGAGGGGGTGAGTGATTTTGATTCTTTGTGTAATTTAATGATTTTGGAGCAGTTTAAAAACATGGTTTCAGATCGGGTAGCAACATATATAAATGAACACAAAGTGAAGACTGCAACTGAAGCTGCCGTTCTGGCAGATGAATTTGCCCTCACCCATAGGTCTGCTGGTAAAGAGTATTTTCGCCATGAGTATCGGCAAAAAGGTGGGTATCAGGGAAGGTTCCCCACTGGGGTTGAGCCTATGACGTCAAGGGCTGAGCCAATTGTCAAGCCCAGAGTAGACCCAGACTCTAGTTGCCATTACTGCCTTGAAAAAGGGCATTGGAAAAATGAGTGTCCTGTGTGGCGCTCGAGGGCAAGGCCAGGTAGGCGAAGGCCTGACTCTGGGAAGCCTGTGGCCTTGGCCAGTGTAGCACAGCCTGTTCAGTCAGGGGGGTTGGGCCCTGTTAAATCAGATGAGGCCAGGTCGGCTATGCTGGCAACTGGGGTAGGTAAGTCATGCTTTAAGGTAAGTCAGGTCTCCAGTAAACACCCTTCTTTACCAGTACAGAGTCAGCGTGAGTATGCTCCATTTATTACTGATGGTTTTGTTTCCTTACTTGGTAGCTCAGTCAGGGTGGCTGTAAGGATATTGCGTGATACTGGTGCCTCTGAGTCATTCATTTTAGGATCTGTGTTGCCCTTTTCCAGTCAGTCTAGTACAGGTTGCAGTGTACTAATTAAAGGTATGGGTTTACAAATGTTCTCTGCTCCTTTGCACCAAATCTGTCTTCACTCAGACTTAGTTCAGGGGGAGGTAACAATAGCAGTCAGACCATCACTGCCAGTTGAAGGAGTAGAGGTCATTTTGGGTAATAACTTGGCTGGAGATCGGGTGTGGCATAATGTAACACCGCCACCTGTTGTTAGAGCTGTGCCAGTGTTGGAGGAACATGATACATGTGCCATTGAGTTTCCTGAGGTGTTCCCGTCATGTGCGGTGACCCGTGCTATGGCTCGCACTGTGAACCTTGATGACAGTGAGTTAAAGGGTAAGTTAGGTAAGTCTGTTTGTATATCTCTCCCTGGTTCCTTGTCCCCTAATGAGGTTGTGGAAGCTCAGAGGGAAGACAAGAACTTAATGGAGATGTTTGCTCTGGCTCAGTCAGCAGAGCAGGCACATCAAGTTCCCTGTTATTTGTTACAGGATGACATTTTGGTACGCCGATGGTTACCATTTAGTGTCAAAGATGTAGCTAGCCCAGTGTTACAGGTTGTGGTGCCAACCAAACTGCGGGAGCTGGTCTTGAAGACGGCCCATGGTGAGTTGTCTGGTCATCTGGGGGTCCGTAAGACGTACGATAGAGTTTTAAAGCATTTCTACTGGCCCCGCCTGAAACGGGATGTGGCCCAGTTTGTGAAAACATGTAATACCTGTCAGTTAACTGGTAAGCCTAACCAGGTAATTAGACCTGCTCCGTTGTGTCCCATACCATCAGTGGGTAAGCCTTTTGAAAATTTAGTGGTTGATTGTGTGGGCCCCTTATCACCTTCTAAATCTGGGTCTGTCTATCTGTTGACAGTAATGTGTAGGTGTACCCGTTATCCAGCTGCATATCCTCTGCGATCTATTACAACCAAGTCAGTAATTAAGGCTTTATCGCAGTTCATATCTGTGTTTGGTATTCCTAAGACTGTTCAGACTGACAGAGGGTCTAACTTCATGTCTAGGGTCTTTTCAGCAGTTCTGAAGGAACTGGGAGTAACTCACCAGCAGAGCAGCGCTTACCACCCACAGAGTCAAGGGGTTTTAGAAAGGTTTCACCAGACCTTGAAGTCACTGTTACGAGCCTACTGTACCGAGTTGAATAGGGATTGGGAAGAAGGTCTCCCTTGGCTCCTGTTGGCCGCCCGTGAGGTGACGCAGGAGAGCTTGGGCTTCAGTCCTAATGACTTGGTCTTTGGCCATGAAGTTCGTGGTCCCCTGGCTGTGTTGAAAGGGGGTTTGGAGTTTCCTGACCCACCCTCCAATCTCAGTGATTATGTAAGTGGGTTTCGCCGCAAGCTGCTGTTGGCAGGGAAGCTCGCAGGTGAGAACTTGTGTAAAGCTCAGTGTAAGATGAAGGAACGGTTTGATGGGAAAGCAGTGGAGAGATGTTTTAGTCCCGGGGATAAAGTTTTGGCTTTATTGCCAATACCGGGGTCTCCTCTTCTTGCTAAGTTTTCTGGGCCCTATACTGTTATTAAACAAGTGTCTGAGCAGAACTATGTTGTGTCTACGCCAGACCGGAAACGGTCTACCCAACTGTGTCATATAAACCTTTTGAAGCCTTATTTTTGTCGATCCTCGGTGGCAGAGGGGGTTAAAGGTGAGGTAAAGCCGGTTGGTCTTTGTACTACAGGTAGTTTCCCTCCGGACATGGGGGCAGCGTGTTCGGAGGAGGATGTTAACTCTCCTGAGGACTGTGTTTTCCAGCCCCGGCTGAAAAATTCTGAGATGTTGGCGAGTATAGACACCTTACTTTCTCACTTGTCTGTGGAGAGGGGTGCTGAGATTAAGCAGTTGTTATCTGATTTTTCTGCACTATTTTCAGATAATCCAACACACACATCTAGTTGAACATCATATAGATGTGGGGGATTCGCCACCTATCCGTCAGCGCTTCTATAGGGTTTCTCCGGAGAAGGCGAAGTGTTTAGAGGCTGAGGTCAAGTATCTTGTTGAGCATGGTTTAGCTAGGCCATCCAATTCTAGTTGGGCTTCGCCCTGTTTGTTGGTCAGTAAACCTGATAACACCTATAGGTTTTGTACAGACTACAGGAAGCTAAAGTGTGACCAAGCCTGACTCTTTTCCCCTTCCCCGGATGGATGATTGTGTTGACTGTGTGGGAGCTGCAAACTATGTTAGTAAATTTGATCTACTCAAGGGGTATTATCAGGTCCCTCTCTCACCTCATGCACAAGAAGTGTCATCTTTTGTTACACCATCTGGGTTGTATTCATATACAGTTATGAGTTTTGGTCTTAGGAACGCGCCGGCGACATTCCAGCGTCTCATGAACCGCGTAGTTGCAGGTCTGGACGGCTGTTCTGTTTATTTAGATGACGTGGTTGTATACAGTGATACATGGAAGGATCATGTAGCTCACATCTGTGCACTGTTCAAAAGGCTGGTGGAAGCCCGTTTAACTGTAAACTTGGCTAAGTGTGAGTTTGCGAGGGCCACTATAACTTACCTGGGTAAAGTGGTCGGACGGGGTCAGGTAAAGCCTCTTCGTGCCAAGGTCCAGGCCATTGACAACTTCCCGCCACCTGCTTCCAAGAGGGAGCTCATGCGATTCCTTGGGATGGTGGGGTATTATAGGAATTTTTGTAAAAACTTCTCTACTGTAGTGGCATCGTTAACTGACCTGTTGAAAGCTAAGGCTAAGTTTGTTTGGTCTCCAGCTTGTCAGAAGGCTTTTGAAAATGTTAAGCTGCTGCTGTGCTCTGCTCCTGTTCTGGCTGCACCTCAACTGGGTAAACCCTTCCAGCTTCAGGTTGATGCCAGTCAGATAGGTGCCGGAGCTGTCCTGTTGCAAGCTGGTGATGATGGGGTGGAGAGACCAGTGTCCTTCTTCTCCAGGAAGTTTAACAAGCACCAACTTAACTACTCCACTATAGAGAAGGAGGCACTGGCCCTCATCTGGGCACTCCAGTTCTTTGATGTTTATGTGGGTGGGGGACATTCTATAATTGTTTACTCAGATCATAACCCACTCACGTTTTTGCATTCCCTCCAGAGTCCCAGTCAGCGTCTTATGCGCTGGGCTCTCTTCTTGCAGCCGTATACCCTAGTGATCAGGCACATCCGGGGTGTGGACAATGTGCTGGCGGACACTCTGTCTCGTGCCCCAGGTGATTAATATCTTGTTCTTGTTTTCTCCTCTCTCCTAGGTGTTATCCATTGTGGCCGGAGTTAGCCTTAGGATGAGTGGTGGGGAATTGAGTTTGCGGTACTATAGCTGTTGGGGTCTTGGAGGCCCTGGCGTGAAGGGGGGGGACTTTGGTTATTGGAATGTGACTGATTATCAAATGGTAGTATTTATTTTGTGGGTGATTAATAGTTTAGGTCTCTTGGTTACAGAGGTCCTTTTCAAGGTCCTCTGTCTTAAGGGGGGAGGTGTTACAACCCTGTTTCTTGTTTCTGTGTTGGGTTTGGCTGTTCCTGTTTTCCTGATTGCCTCCTAGGTGGCGATTGTCCTCAGATGTGGCTGGTTGGCCTAATTGGCCTGTGCTGGTATAAGAGCCACCCATTCACACAGCCAGGTGTTCCCTCTCTCCTTACAGGCACCATTTGGATTTTTGCGCTTGCTTACACCACACCTTTTCCACATTGCACACACATTTTTAGTTCTTACCACACTTACACCTTTTTGCGCTTCATTATTGAAGAATAAAAGCTTTATTCATTGGAAAAGTTGTTCACGCGTGGTCTCCCTTCATGTTCTTCTGCTAAACGAGCCTGGCAGTTGTAACACTTGCAAAAGGGTTCTGAGCCTTTAAACATTTCACCTTTAAAGTTGAGTTACAGAAATGCATGCACTTTTTCAGGATATTCTAATTTTCCGAGTGGTACCTATATGTCTGTAAGGCGGTGTTTGTGGGAAATGTTTGGGGAAATATAAGAAATGTTGTTATTGTTAATGTTTGGAATTCATGAAATGACATGTGAAAAAGATTAACCCTATGGGCCAATAAAGGCTATCTATCTTTTCTCTAAACTGCATGACTTGGGTACAGCAAACGCAGTGCCAAATAACTGTCTGGCAAAATAGGCCTTTCTCTTTGGAGGAATATCAGCACAGCACAGCTGTAACAAACCCCTAAATACCTGACTGCAAAGCCAAAACATGTCAAGCTCAATAATGGAGGAATAGCTAATGTTTGTTTGTTAGCATTTTGGTGTGTGCGTGTTTTCTGGTGGCCACTAAATTGCTAATGAAGAATACACACACTTGTGTACAAGTGAAAGGATTCTGAACAAGCTGTGCTGTCTTCCTAGCTGGGTTAGGTTGCCAGTTTTGAGTGGACTGCACTATAGTATTTTCATTGTCAAATGGTACAGTGTTTTCTATGCCCATGTACTCACTGTGGTGAATTGTTCCAAGCATCCTCTCCCATACATTATACTTCAGAGCACTCAAGTGCTTAGAGACGTCAATCAAAGCCACAGGGATAGAGTCCGGCTCTTGCAATTTACACTGTACCCTACACAGCAACATTTGAATAGACGATTTATTACCTTGGTGTACAACCGAAAATGAGTACAGGTGAACTAGTATTTGCCTTCAATTACAATTTAAACACAAATAATAATCTTTTAAATGCACAACACTATGGCTGAAATTCAACTCTAACATTAACAAGATGAGAGAAAGAGAGAGTACAAACTATCACCCAATGTGATGTGCATTGCCAATGTCTTTTCATGCCAAATGAATCGGTACCCACCTTTTTTTGATATCCTTGAAATTCTGGAGAAAAATACAAAGAATTCAGTGAATACCTTATGACAGTTATTTAGGGGAACAAGTCTTGTCCTGAACCAAAAAACCTGTTTATTTCAGTAAAATTGAAGCTAGTAATTTTAGCTGATATTGATATATTGCACTGTGGACAGGTCTTGGTAAACAATAAATAATGCAGCATTAATTCCAATCTATTTTTTTTTTTGGTAAATTATAAAGCAGTAGCTCCAAAAGCTCCTGTGTGTAATGCTCATTATTAAAGATGTATTTGAAATCTCCACAAATTTTTACACTGCATTTTAATTTAAGAGCGCTTAAAAACCAAACAATATCAGGTCACCTGTAGGAATTCCATATCTGGAATGTTCATCTCATGTTCAATGCTGTCAGTCATTGCTGAGAGAGACGCCAGCTTGCTGGTTATGATTTCAACACTGTCCTCAAGCATCTGGCTTTTCTCTTGTTCCTCCTTCCTCAGGTTGGCTATGCGTGAAGATTCCTCTTCATCCACGACAGTGCGAAGTTTCTTCAACTCTGATCTGATATCTTTCTCAGTTTGATCAGCCTGTTTCTAAAATGCCAAAAGTAGAAATAACCTTCATATATCCCACCACACATCTGGGTATGTGAGTTTTGTTTGTACTTACTGACCTTTAGGATACATGTACCCTATCCAAGACATGTTCAGTCAACACTAATTACTATCATGGTCTGTATTTTTCATATATTAAGTTTTTAAGTTTAACTACTTCATTAATCCCTCAATGGAGAAATTTACCACTCTGCATTTCACACATCACACATTTGAGCAGGGGCAGCCATGACGGCGCTTGAGGAGTAGTGTTTGCGATGGTACCATGACCAGGGTACCTCAGTGGCACTACTGGCAGTTGGTGGATTTGGACCTGCGACCCTCTGGCTGTTACCTTAACCACCAGGCTACCTGCCCACATGAGACATGAGCAGCATGGGTGGGCAAGGGGCCTAGGGCCAATCACCTGGGCCAATCACCTACGCCACCCAAGGGGCCTAGGGCCAATCACCTGGGCCAATCACCTACGCCACCCAAGGGGCCTAGGGCCAATCACCTGGGCCAATCACCCACCCACTGTGTGAGCCATATGAGGGACCCCCAGGTTAGGTTGACCCCGGTGTGAAGGACCCCAGTGATAGGTGAAGCACCAGTATGTGTGGGGCACCCTGGATGGGAGAAGTATGGTGGGAGATGCGTGAGGGACACCAGAGTGTGTTAAGCACATGGGTGCGCCTCCTGAAGGGGAAGGTGAGATGCGTACAACCCTAGTGATGGTCACTCCATCACAAAGTTCTATGTTAAAAATGAAAATCATTATGTGATGGTGCCATTCAGCAAGCGTAGCAAACAGCCTTTGACAGTCATTGCTAATCTCACCCACAACAAGGTGGAACACAGTTACTGAATAACAAGACTGCTCTCCAGCATCTGGACAAACCCTACCTTTATGAATGCTGCAGTTCCATCACAACCTCTTCTCAGTTTATCCAAGCTGTCTATCTTTTCTTTAAGTGGCTTCAGGTCAGTCATGAGCTCATCCTGCAAAAAAATCATGAGATATATATGTTGTCAGACCATGGACAGGCAGAACTTGACCACCACTGCTCCTTTGAGCAGCTGACTCAGTTACAGTAACCTTTGTAAAACAAATGTGGTTGCTGCAAACGTATTAGCAAACAGTTCCTAATGTTAGACTAACTTGCCCAAGACTACTCTTTTCTTCAGTGTCAACTCACTTCAGTGCAGACTTGGACTTACATGTTAACATCCTCACACAGCTGGTCTAGGTTTTCGCTATCATTACATGTCATTATGTCATGAAAATCCGTAATGACAACAGGTGTGTAATATAGCACTAGCCTATATAATAAACTCCATTGATGCACACAGCTCGTCAAGGTGTGGCTTTAATAACCCAATTTCCCGTGTTTGTGCAGATTAATCCATTGTACATTAGAATAAACCAATATGCCATATTGTAGTATATGAACGCATATTCAAATGGCAACATCATGTTAATGCTTGGTTGACTAAACGGTGGTCATTTAAAAGGCTGTGACTGTGAGTGTGGCTTACCTTTCGCTCCTGAACGACCGCGGTGAACCGACGAATGTCGTGATTTTGATGTTGACCAGATCCTATACAGTCAACGCAAACTGGCTGGTCATCCTGTTTACAGTACAGTTTGAGATTTTCACCGTGAAGAGAACAAAGAGCCTTAGTGGCAACTCCGATCTGCTCTTTACTCTTTAAAAACAGTTCGCAAACTTGTTTCAATGTCAGATTCAAAGGAGGAAAGTCTTTAGATGACTTTCTCCTACAGAGAGGACATTCCCGTCTGGCTGTTTTACGCCATACTTCTTGAAGACACTCTTTGCAGAAACTGTGACTGCAAGATAATAACACGGGATTCTTGAAGATACCACAGCAAACTGAACAAGATATTTCATATTCCAGCCGAGAAGGTTCAATGTTTTCTAACGCCATGACGAGGCAGTTCTCTTTCACTTTCTTGTAAAGTGAAAGTGAACACTTTCAACACTAATCTGCTCATTTTTGCCAACTACGGAGCCTTTTAAGGGTCAATCAATGGGGATAAATATCCGTTCCCTCAGTTTGTTGCCTAGGATTTGTAAACTGTGTGTAATTTAACAATCCGTACCCACTGGTTTGTAAATTTTGCGCAGTTTAGCAATATGAACCCCCTAATTCCTAAACTATGGCCACAGTTTTAACTAATTTTTGATATGATTATTATATTGACAAACAGATTATTATATTGATTAAACTGATGTAGTGTTTTTTTTCTCTCACTTGAGCATAGGTGGCTATATACTGAAGAGATCATCCTAGTGGTCTAAAAAAATGGAAAGAGGTGATGTGACTGAATGTTCATACTGTTAAACGCATGATTGCCAGCTTACACTTAATTGAAGGCATAAATGTAATGTGTGTGTGTATACGTTAGATGTGTCTTGGGGCCATTCTGACTCAGATCCTGGTTTTACGCACAGTATAAAATAGCATTTATAGATTACTAAATACAAAATAAAAATATCTGTAATATTTCTAGATTAATTTATGAGATTACCTCTATTCTCAGTTCCCTATCCCAAAACTATAGTGGGTTTGAAATCCGCAGGGCACCATGATACTATGAGTAGCTTGTCGCCCCACACAAAGGGCTCTCTAGGAGCCTTGTGATCGACATGGATTTCTCCAAGGGCTCAGACCTTGTTTTGATGTCAAGGAGGTTCCGATAATATCCCAGGAGACTATGGTACTTCTATTTTGTTGAGCTTTTTGGAATTTGTGTATATAGGTCACAGAAGACAAGACACTTGAAACACAATGTTTTCACACAATGTTTTATTACACTTAAAAACACCAATAATAATAATAATAATAATAATAGTAATAATAAAAGTCACATTGTAGAGGTCTTATATAAAACCAATAGATTAACCTTATCTCTTGTCAGTGGAGATGTATTGTAGTGTTTTATTTCAGTATGTTGCCCTTAGAGGGAACACAAATTAGGCTTGGCAGTACCACTAGAGGGCGCTCAAACGCTACCATTGTCCTAATCATTGTGAAGTCTGTTGACAAGCAGACCACACCACAGACAGACCCACTCATGAAGTGTGTCTGCAAGCTGACTGTGTATTTCTGTCCCGCATTTGGCACCGTGTAACATGTCTCCTCACAACCCCCTTCGTGTCATTGTCTCTTCCCACCATCACCATCAAAGCACCCCGAAAGACGTGTTCCTGTAAACATCAGGGCCAGACAGAGGACTCTCAGTAGGCACCATCCTCCCTCTGTGTCTCCCCACTCTGTGACCAAAATGGAGGCCCCAAGTCCCCAGGGTCTCTGCATTTTTGTGACATCTCCATGCCAGGATCCTGTGGAATGCAAATGGGACTTTCCACTGAGAGGAGTGGAGTGAGGTTGGGTGGGTGTGAGCGTCATAGGGATGGCACTCTGCCCTCCCTGACACAAAATGGAGGGAATACAGAAGTTCTTCTTGGTCCAGAAAAAGACCTGCATAGACCCGTATGGAGATGTGAAGACCAAAAACATGGACTGAGACTTAAAAGTCCCCACAGGCTGACACTGGCTCCTCTGTTCCCCACCAAGACAGACCACACTGGTCCCAGATGTGCTTGACCAGCCCCATACCGGTGTGGCTGTAGTGGAAGTTTAGGGGCAAGGCTCCACTTACTCATCAGCCAATCAGAGTTCCTGTCAGTATCGGCTGTGTTCGTCTGTTGCCGTTACTATGACGTCCATCCAGATCCTCATGGCCTCGGGGCTGGGGGCCACCAGGTAGAAGAGGCGCTCGTAGGTCTTCACACAAAACGTCAGACTTGGTCGTGGTGACTGAGATGGGATGGGAAGGAGTAAGGAAGGCACAGAGAGAGAGAGAGAGAGAGAGACAGACAGACAGACAGAGACAGAGAGAGAGAGAGAGAGAGAGAGAGAGAGAGAGAGAGAGAGAGAGAGAGAGAGATTGACAGAGAGAGAGAGAGAGAGAGAGAGAGACAGACAGACAGACAGACAGACAGAGACAGAAAGACAGAGAGAGACAGAGAGAGAGATTGAGAGAGAGAGAGAGAGAGAGATTGAGAGAGAGAAGGGAGGGAGGACAAAGAGAGAATGAGACAGTGAGTCACAGAGAGAAGATTTAGCAATGGGAGAGAGAGAATGACAGTACAAAAAAGAGTGAGTCACAGAGTGGGAATATTAAAACATTTGGCAATTAGTCATAAATAAAGTTTCTCAACAAAAACATTAACCAATTTTATGACATTAAAATTTTACGGCTGTTTTATGAGCTTTTATATTTTGCAAAAATCAATAATGAAAAAAGAACAATACACAGTTGTGGCTGCATTTAGTTTTGTAAAAATCAATGATGAAAAAAGAGCAACACACAGTTGTGGCTGCATTTATGCGGAGAAATCAATGATTGACTAAGGAAGAAGGAACTGACTGTGGTGGCGGTGCGTAGGTGGTCGTAATAGACTTCCTCTATGGCTTGGAAGTAGATCACTCCCTTCAGCTTCCTCTCATCTTGGTCTGAAAGAGAGAGAGAGAGAGAGAGAGAAAGAAAGAAAGAGAGAGAGAGAGAGAAACAGACACAGAGAGTGAGAGAAAGTGAGAGAAACAATTAAACAACATTAAAGAACAATTAAAACTAATATATTCTAGTATAACACAATAAAATACAATAAAAAGTATAATACAATAATACAATAAAAATGCATATGTATATTCAGAAAAAAACTGAGATACACATGTTCATGCATGCACACACACAAACACACACACACACTTACCTGTGTAGTAGGCTAATCTGCGGTGATCCAGGTCAAACAGGAACCACCTCCTCCTCCAGGTCTTCACCCGCCCCCCACGCTTCGTCAGGAAGCCTCCACATCGCCGAGGCAGCAGCCGGACACCCAAACAGCTCGCCACATTGTGCCCCAAAGACTCCACGTGAGCTCGGAGGTCGAAGTTCGGCGAGAAAGACAGAGGGACACTCTTCTGGAAAAAAGAGAGTGAGGGCCTCTTCAGTTTCTTTAGAGCAGATTGCAATCACACTTTTGAGCAAATAGTTTCTTTACAAGCATTACTATTGAACATGGATTCTGTCTGACCTTCAGTAGAGAGTCAGTGTATATATAAACACTGTAAATATGTAAATGTAAATATGGTTTTATAATTAAGTAGAAAAGCACTCAGAGAGCGCAGACCTCCAGCAGGGCAGCTCAGATCACCACCAAAATCTAATCACTTTTAAGTTAGCCCATGTTTGACCTACCCTGAAAATGTCATCAAAATCCATCCACAACTTTTTGAGTTATGTTGCTAACAAACAAACAAACAAACAAACGCAGATGATTACATAACCTACGCTGGCAAAGGTAATAAGAATGAAATAGCAATGTACCAATGTAAAGAGCACCATAGTCTGGCCTAATTAATAAGCAGGTAATGAACAGCAGGATATAATTGCATGTGTGTAGCCATCAGGCAAGTGGTGCTTCTGGCCTATGATCCACACTACTACAGGTCAGCCCGGGAAAGTCCCAGTCCTGCACAAAACTGGATTATCAGGTGGAGGAAGAATATTTGTCTTCTAATCACAGGTTGCAAAGAAACAGACTATCTGCTTACTTAATTCAACAACTACAATAGCCGTATTTTGAATCATATGATTCAAACAGATAGATGACTACTGCTCGCAGATAAAAAATGCTGTTGGTTGTGTTTACACATTCTGACACACACAAGAAAAACCTGCTGGTGGAGGAAGTGCAATTGTCTTCTAGGGGCGTTTTGTCATGACTTCCTGATTGACCTAATGTCTGTCTCTGCAGTTACAACAAGTGCAATTAGAGATGGCAACCTGGTCCCCCATGTAGACGTACAGGGTCATTGCAATACAGGCAGACAGACAGACAGACACACACACAGGGACAGGATCATTGCAATACCTGGTCAATCCCCTCCGGGGGACCAGGTAAATATCTGCTGCCTGTGCAGCTAAAGTGCATCCTCACTGCTTCCACCGGTCTGCTCTGCCCTGCTCTTCTCTGCCCTTCCCTCTGAGCCTCTGATCTCATGACAACATTGCGTTGGAACAGACGGAGAAATTAGAAGAGTTTGCAGCTGTGCCAATCTGACTGCGTGTGCAGGCAGTGACGGAGTCGGAGAATCATAAGAAGGCCTTCAGAGGGGCTCCATACGTTAATGCTAACACCACAGTTAACACTAACACAGCTAACTGCTAACACTAACACATGTCGAGTGTGTTTTTATTAGCCACTTCTGGTCACACAAACCAGCCACACTGACATCTCCCGAGTTGTGCAAAGACTGGACACAGTCACACTGATGGCTTAAACAGGAGGGCAGCATATGTGCCCATCCAGGACAGAGCAACCAGGCCTTTGGGAAAACTGTAGGGAAGGGGAGGAGAAGTCACCCCACCCGGCTTCAAACCCGGGTCTTCGGGGTACCAAACAGGGGCTCTGACCGCAACGCCAAAGAGCCAGGCTCGTTGGGATGGCAGTCAAGGCACACCCACAACTCTAGTGATGGTCACTCCATCACACTGCCTTCTCCTTCGGGAGGCGCAGCCATGCGCTTCACACACTCAGGTGTCCCTCACGCATCTCACAATGCCTTCCCCTTCGGGAGGCGCACCCATGCGCAGTCAGAGCACACCCACAACTGTAGTGATGGTCACTCCATCACAAACACACTGAACATGCAAAGTCAGTTAGGAGTCCGGAGAAGGACAGCAGGAGTGTGTGTGTGTGTGTGTGTGTGTGTGTGTGTGTGTGTGTGTGTGTGTGTGTGTGTGTGTGTGTGTGTGTGTGTGAGAAGAGTAGTAAAGAGAAGAAAGAAGAAAGAAAAGTAGAAATAAATCATAGCCAAAAAAAGAGTGAAAAGAAATGAGAGATTCTTCTCCGGGGACCAGAGCAAGAGAAAATGAAGAATAAGTTACACAGAATGAGTGAATGAACTAATGAATGAATGAATGAAGGAATGAATGAAGGAATGAATGAGTGAAAACAGAGAAAGAGTAGAAAAGCACTCAGCCAGGGCAGCTCAAATCACCACCAAAATCTAGTCACTTTTAAGTTAAGCCCATTTTTGACCTACCCTGAAAATGTCATCAAAATCCATCCATAACGTTTTGAGTTATGTTGCTAACTAACAAACAAACTAACAAACAGAGAAACGCCGATGATTACATAACCCCCGCTGGCGAAGGTAAAAAAAAGAGAGAGAGAGTGAAAGAAAGAGAGAGAGAGACAAAGAGAGAGAGAGAGACAGAGAGGGAGAGAGAGACAGAGAGAGAAAGAGAGAGAGAGAGAGAGAAAAAGAGACAGAGAGAGAGACAGAGAAAAAGAGACAGAGAGAGACACACACAGAGAGGGAGACAAAGAGAGAGAGAGAGAGAAGGAGAGAGAGACAGAGATAGAGAGACAGAAACAGAGAGAGAAAGAGGGAGAGAGACAGAGACAGACAGAGAGGGAGAGGGAGAGGGAGAGAGACAGAGACAGAGAGAGAGAGGGAGAGAGAGAGAGAGACAGAGAGACAGAGAGAGAGAGGGAGAGAGACAGAGACAGAGAGAGAGAGAGAGGGGGAGAGACAGAGACAGACAGAGAGAGAGAGGGAGGCAGTGAAGAAGTGCACACCTCTGGGGTGTTGGTGCGGGGGGTGGGGGTGTTGGTGTGGGGGGTGGGGGTGCTGCGAGGTGTGTCCTCTGCGTTGGTGTCTGGTGTGAGCTCGCTCCTGCTCTGCTCCCCCTCAGTGCTCACGGCCTCCTGCTCCTTCTGCTGCTTCTCCTCCACAGCCTGCCGCCGCCACTCCTCCTGCACACACACACACGCACACACGCACACACACACACACACACACACACGCGCACGTACACACACATGCATGTACACACACACGCACGTACACACACACGCGTGTACGTACACACACACACACACACACACACACGCATGCACGCATACACACCCACGCACACACACGCGCACACAAACACACATACACACACACACGTACACACATACACACATGCTCACACGTGTACACACACACACACATACACATACACAATACAAAAAACACACACTTTCACTGAAGTGACAGTACAATTGTTTAATTACTTTTTAAAGTATATTAGAAACACACTACAACTGTAGTCACATTATCACCCCTCACATAGCCCTATTAGTGTTTGCTTTATGACTCGCATACATCTCTTTATTTCAATGTTGACTGAGTTATGACCAGACAGGCACAGGGTATTATTCTCCTGGCCAAAGCACACAGACAGGCACAGGGTATTATTCTCCTGGCCAAAGCACACAGCCCATAATGCCACACCGGACAATACATTTAAGGTCTGATCCCTTCACATGAGCAGTCATTAGAGGCACTGAATGAGAGAGAGAGAGGGGGGGGGGGGAAGAGAAAGAAAGAAAGAAAGAAAGAAAGAAAGAAAGAAAGAAAGAAAGAAAGAAAACTCACCCTCTCCTTTAGTAAACGCTCTCTCTCTGCTTTAGCTTCTCGTAGTTTCCTCTCCATCTCCACAAGATCAAGCAGACCTAGACTGGGGCTGCAAAACCAGAGACAGCTTCAATACACACATGTCTAATCCCATAATCACACACACACACACACACACACACACACACACACACACACACACACACACACACACACACACACACACACACACACACACACACACACACACACACACACACACACACACACACACACACACACACAGGACTAAATCTGGCTTGCCACATACAGTAACATTTTTAAATTGAATTTCAATTTGGATTTAGAATCTCCAGACAAGCAACCACTAACTCCAGACTAGAGCGGCATCCTTGCTTAACATGTGCTGACAGTGAAGTGGTGAATGAAACACAAGAATCCTGTGCGTCTGAGAAATCACTGACAGCTACTTCACAGTCCCATAGTGCTCTGCTCACACAGGCTAATCTGTGTGACAAGGGACGATGACATTTCCCAGAGTGACACTTCAACCACAAGATAAACAAGGCAAATCAAGCTTCTTTGAAATCCATGTGTTTGTGTTAATGGCAGAATACATTATGTACTCCTACAGCGGTGGTTTCAAGGGCATTCTGAAAAAACACAATGAGTACAAATGGATGAAATTATGCTAAACATTGATGATTCTGCCAGTCAGGCCAGCTGTATTTAAAACTACTTTCAATCTGTTTTTGACTGGAACTTAGAGGATATAGAAGAAAGATTGTAATGTCCATTTTTATCCATTTTTCCCAAGAAACCAGAGAACTTTATTTCTCCAGGTACAGACATAAAATGTAACTGAAATAAAAATTGATAATGACCTTGATGAAAAACTCTTTCAAACTCTTTCATTTGTAAGGAAGAGAGTGGTCAAAATATAAAAATGGCTATATGGCTATAACAGAGAGTGTGCATACTACACACCCCAATAGAGTTATGGAGATCAGTAAAGCCATTACACAAACTTCTACATCACTGATGAGGTACTGTAGTGCTTAACTATTTTATGCTTTCTCTACCCACTGAGTATAGCATGAGGTGTGACTGGAGTAAGTCTACCACAAATAGTTTAAATCCCCAATTAGGAATTAAGATGAGAAAAAAACTACAGAACAGCCAGTTGGTCAATCAGTCTAAAGGGATGAATATCTTTACTAAGACTTCTGGGAATGTCTTCCTATTATATAAAAACCAGAACTAAGTCAGATATTCTCTCTTTTTCCATCAATCTCAACTCAATACGCTTGGACGCACATGCCCCTTCCTCAGCATTCTTCAGCAATGACACGGCGGCATCTGTAATTGGGTGCAGTCCCGCTCCCATAAACATGCAGTCAGGGCCACGTGAACCAAAGCGCTTGATGACATCTGCAGGTCTGGATGACATCTGCAGGTTTCTCTAATGGCGTCTCCAGACGCAGCGGCTTTGGTCTTGCGCGCTTACCTGGCGGCCCGCGAGCTGTTGGCGCTGTTGCACGGCGTGAGGAACCCGTTGCTGTTGCTGTAGGCGTTCCGGTGGCCGTTGGCGTGGCCGTTGCTATGGCGATGGGAGGAGGAGGAGAGGGGTCGCGGTGGGGTCATCATCTCGGGGGACAGGCCGTCGGTGTGCATCCTCCCGATACCTGCTGAAAAGAGTTGGGGGGTTTGGGCTTTGAATTTCAAATTCTGAGACAAGCTTTCAACAAGCCAAGAAAGATAATAATAATAATAATAATAATAATAATAATAATAATAATAATAATAATAATAATAATAATAATAATAATAATAATAATAATAATAATAATAATAATAATAGCAATAATAATAGCAATAATAATAGCAATAATAATAATAATAATAATAATAATAATAATACATTTTATTTGAAGTGCCTTAACAGTAGTAAAACAGTAGTAAAAAGAAAAGACAAGAGACAGGGACATTTGTTAAAAGGCGCAGCAGCGACACGAGACACAAAATCAACAGCAAAGCAAGAGACAAGACACAAATATCAATACTAATAAATACTAATAAAACCTCTATCAGTCAGCACTGTGATTGGAAAGCAAGGGTGAAGAGGTGAGTTTTGAGCCTGGCTTTGAAGGTGAAGAGGGTAGTGCACTGGTGTACGGAAAGTGGGAGGGTGTTCCAGAGTTTGGGGCCAGCCACACTAAAGGTGTGAGGGTACCAGTAAGAACTAGGAAAGCACTCAGAGAGCGCAGACCTCCGCCAAGGCAGCTCAGATCACCACCAAAAAGGGGGAAAAGGTGAGTTTTGAGCCTGGCTTTGAAGGTGGAGTAGTGCACTGGTGTACTGAAAGTGGGTTGGTGTTCCAGAGTTTGAAAGATCACCTTCTTCAGTCAGATTTAGGCCGGTCTGTAGTCCACACACCATACACACATTCCTACAAGCACTGACCATGTCTAAATACATCTGCACAGTCACATGCCAATCTTTTCTCTCTTTTCTTCCCTCTACATTAATCCTTCTCTCCCCCTCCTCCCCCTCTTCCAGACATCCTCTCCCCTCCCTCTCTCCACCTCCCCACGTATTTTGTCTTTCCCACCGAGCAGTTTCAAGCATGACTCACTGCACTGGCACTACACTGCAGCAAGGGATCATGGGTATTGTAAAAAAAGGGACAAGACACAGCAAGGCACATGATCTTGCCACGCTGCTGTATTTGGCTCAGCTCAGCTCTGCTCGCCCACACTGGCACATCAAGTCGTCACACAGGCTCTGCCAGTACGTCCTGCTCTCAGCTAAACAGCTCTCAGTCCGACGACACACCTTAAACACACTCACTGCGCTTCCCCAACACCAACCCAGACTGGAAACACACACCACACAAGGCTAACAAAGCAAGATAAACACACCAGAAGCACGAGAGGAGTACTGCAGACTCTTACTCGTGCATCTCTAGATCCAAGCTGTGATATTTCTCATTCCAGATACGGCTCATGTCCTGTGGGGAGTGTGTGTGGGCCAGTACAGCCCATAGTGCCACTTTCACTCTCTGGAGCTGTGACAGAGAGAGGCAACTAGGACTAGCACAGCAGCTGATGTCACACTCCCAGTTTACCGCTAGCTCTTTCTTGTAGTCTGGGTAATAGATGATGGTAAACAAGCAGTGAGTGGTGAGGTGCGTTTGACATTTTGTCTTTGACACCACATTAAATTTAACAAGTCGTGGTAGTGCTAGTCATTACTGTACTCTCATATATTCTTGCAAAAACCACATGTCTGTCTGTCTGTCTGTCGGTCTGCCTCTGTCCCTCTCTCTCTCTCTCTCTCTCTCTCTCTCTCTCTCTCTCTCTCTCGCTCTCTCTCTCTCTCTCTCAATTCCATTCAATTTCAATTCAATAGCTTTATTGGCATGAATGTAAATACAATATTTCCAAAGCAGTAATCAAGCACTGATTGTAACAGTAATAGAGTAATAATTAATACCGAATAGACAATACTAATACTCTCTCTGTGTCTCTCTCTCTCTCTCTCTCTCTCTCTCTACAAAAACATACAGACTGCCCAGGCATGTACCGTTAGCGGGCTTATCCTGAAGCCGGCGTACTCACCCTGCGCTGAGAGGGGTCTGTCTGTGAGTTTTGCCCGATGAGTGGTGCGTCTCCGGGGCAGACTGGCTGTCTCCTTGCCGCTCTCCTGGAAGACACCGTCAACAAACACAAATGTATTGGTAATCACGCCAAACCGAGTGCCCTTTGACCACACAACAAGGCTGAGCCGCCTTATCACAGTAGCCTGTAAGAAGCCACTGAGAGATATGATGAGCCCACACCTGCACCTGCATGGCCCCTAGCGGCCTGACAGCTGAGCCTACCTGTGCTGCTTTGTGAATGGCTAGCGGGGACATCGACATCATGCAGGGGGTGGAGCTGGTGATATTGGGCCAATCAGAAAGCGGCTTCTTCTCTTTCAAAACCTGAAGAGAATTAAAGGAGAGCAGGTGAGGGCAGTGGAGAGCTAGCCTGTGAATGGGAATGAAGGTTAGCTTATTACACAAAGTTAAAAAGCAACAGGAGAAAGTAATGACAAAACTAGAAAAGCTGAGCTTGTTTCCCTCTCTGTGTGTTGAGTTTCTGTGTGAGTATGACTGTATGTGTGTGTGTGTGTTTATTATTAGAAAAGCACTCAGAGAGCACAGACCTTCACCAGCCAGGGCAGCTCAGATCACCACCAAGATCTAATCACTTTTAAGATAGCCCATTTTTGACCTACCCAGGAAATTTCACCAAAATCCATCATTTTTGAGTTGTGTTGCTAACTAACAAACAAACTAACAAACTAACAAACAAACTAATAAACAAACAAACAAACAAACAAACACCGATGATTACACAACCTCTGCTGGTGGAGGTAACAATATAATGGCATGAAAGGATGTGTCCACACTTAGATTCAGATGTTTTCCCTTTTCACTTTTCATCAATTTTTAGATCAATGTCTTGGTTTAATTTGCCTGAAAAATACACTTTATAAACTCATAATGGAAGCAGTTGAATTTTCTATGAATAAAACTTTGCACTATTTAGGCTCCTGTTACTGAGTATCTAAACACATTTTTATGGTGACGTGTTTGACACGGACAGATGTTGAGTGATGCTGAGTAAAGAGAGGAGAGACGGAGGAATAAAACGACTTCTCGCTAGCATTCGGAGAGGGGAGACGTGTAAACACTTCTCACACACGGCTCAGAGACAAAGACACGAGTCACAGGACACTGAGAGATGCAGCGAGGCCCATATGGAGAAGTCGTCCCTGCCAGCTGGGCTCTCCACTAATGAGTTAAACATTTATCCCTCTCTCACTATCAGTTTCTCTCTGTCTCTCTCCTCCTCTCTCGTACGGTCTCTCCACCTCTCTGTGTCTGTCTCACTCTTTTTTTCTCTCTTTCTCTCCGCTGCTGTCCCTCCCGCCCCTCTCCCTGACTCACAAACACATGAGCGACTCAGACACACATGGCCTGATGCTTAACCCCTGTCTGTCTGCTCCATTCTTAGCCTCACACACACACACACACACACACATACATGTGCGCGCACACACAAACTCATGCATGTGCACACACACACACACACACACACACACACACACACACACACACTCATGTATGTGCACACACACACACACACGTGTACACACACACACACAAACATAACTGCATATATAGGACACATAAACAAACTCGCTAATATAAGGAAGCCCTCTCCCACCCCACACACAGCCTTGCTCTTACTTTTTCTTTCTCTCTCTCACATACACAAACACGTACACACACACACACACACATAAACAAATCATTCCACAACACACACACAAACATGCCAACACACAACTCACACACAGAAAATCACGTGCAAATCACACACACACACACACACACACACACACACACACACACACACACACACACACACACACACACACACACAGGCAGGCAGGTACACAGACAGACATGCGCACATGCCTACATACAACACACGGAATACAAAATAGAAATAGACAAAATAAAGACATACACTTACAAATACAAGACTCCCCCCCAACACATGCCTAGCCTGGTTCACATTCTCTCACACAATTCTCTCCCACAAACAGAAACAAAACATTTCTGAAGACACACACACATGCAGGAAATCACATGAAAATCACAAACACAGATTAATACCCACATACTCACCGACAGTCATAAAATCAAAACATGCACTCTGACTGAGCTGAAATGAGCTCATCGATGAACAGAAACTCCTGATACCAGTCACACACACACTCACATGCCTAAACACTCAGTCTTCTCCTCCTTCTCTTGCCACTCCCTCTTCATTTTGGCCTCGCTCTCTCTTTCCCTCTCTTTCTCTCCCTCTCTTTCTCTCTCTCTCCCTCCTTCCCTCCCTCTCTCTGTCTCTCTCTCCCTCCCTCTCTCTCTTTCCCTCTCTCTCTCTTTCTCACACTCCCTCTCTCTTTCTCTCTCTGACTTGCACTCTTTCAATCTCTCCCTTTTTCTCTGACTCTCCCTCTCTCTCTGTCTCTGTCTCTAACACACTCCCTCTCTCTCTCATACTAACTTACACTCTTTCAGTACCTCCCTCTCTCTCTCTTTCTGACACTCCCTCTCTCTCACGCTTACACTCGTTCAATCCCTCTTACTCTCCCTCTGTCACTCGCAGCGCAGTGACAGAATTTCATCAACACGCAGCCCAGAGTATAGCACCGTCTTCACAAATGCTGCGCTTGTAAAAAAACACAAACATGCATATGGATTTTGGAGATCTGCTGTTCTTACTGCCTGCGCTCCACTTTCAGACTTCTGCTGGGCTTATCTTCCCTCAGATAGTCTCCTCCGTCTCTTTTTCCCTCTATTTCGTTCTTCTCCTCTTTCTCTTTCTCTCTCTCTCTCTCTCCCTCTCTCTCTCTGCCGCATGCTCTCCGTCTCCGAGCCACCCTCCTGCCTTGCTCTGGGCTTCCTCAGTTCCACCCCTTTCCTTCGAGTATGCCCACTTCAACTCTGTGGTTCACGTTCTTTTCCTCTCTCTCTCCACTCTTTCTCTCCATCTCCCTCTCCATTTCTCCCTCTCTCTTCTCTCTCTGTCTCTCTCCCTCTCCTTTTTTCTCTTCATCACTCTCTTCTCTCTCTCTGTCACTCTCCCTCTCCTTCTTTTTTCTCTTTATCCCTCTCTTCTCTCTCTCCACTCTCTTTCTCTCTATATCTCTCTCTTTCTTCCTCTCCTCTCTCTCTCTGCCTCCCTTTTACTCCTCTCTTTCTCACTGCCAACTTCTCTCTCCCTCTCTCTCTCTCCCTCCCTCCCTCTCTCTCTCTCTCTCTCTCTCTCTCTTTCTCTCTCTCTCTCTCTCTCTCTCCTCCCAACATGAAAATGAAAAGTGGAAGTCTGCATACAAATCCTGACACTGAACAGCTGGATAGCTGGGTTACTTACTGGGTTATCTATTTGCAACGTAACTTTACAGACCAGCAACCAGACCCACAGATCAGATAACAGCAACAGTAACAATATCACATTCAAACGCCAGTCTTTGAATCATTCAGAAATCTATTTTGCTTAAGTTTTTTGCTAATATTACTTACCCTGGAAGATGTGTACAGGAGTTCTCTTCTCTCCTGCCTGAGGGCATTTAGCTGCCTGTCCTTCTCTCTCTCCATCTCCTTCAACTGCTTGTCCAGTTGCAGGACTCGCTCCTGTAAGAGGAAAATAGAAAAGTAAAAAAAAAAAAGTGATCCTGATAAAAAACAGTTGTAAATAATTTGATTGCTGTTGTAAATGGTGCAATTACACCATCGTAAATAATTTTATTGTACAATTTTAATTCCACAAATTATACCTTACAGGGAGATTAAATGGATGTTGTGCAAATTACACCCAAGCTTCACAATAAAGCACTAGTGACTCGCTGCACTTCTCAAACCTCTCAGCACTTCAAAAACCTGAAAGTGTGTTTACACATATCCTTCCAAACTCAGTGGCAGCTGAATGAAACTGATAGGTACTCCATAGCAAACAAAAAATGACAAACAACAAAAACATATTGACTGCCAAAACATTTAAAGTATTTCATTACAATAGCTACATTCTGTCACATTATGTAAGTGAATAGTTATGAACCTTACACTATAAACCTTGAGCTGAACTCAAACGTATTGTCAGTGAGTGAATGTTGT
Organism: Coilia nasus; assembly: GCA_027475355.1. NCBI lineage: Eukaryota > Metazoa > Chordata > Actinopteri > Clupeiformes > Engraulidae > Coilia > Coilia nasus. The sequence goes on along the minus strand of CM050218.1, from coordinate 6,504,939 downwards.
CTGTAATGTTGGTTTTTCTAAAAGAATTGAAGTAAAGAAAGCAAAATAGTCAAAGAGAAAGACTAGCGTTATAGGAATCTGGGAGGGAACCACACACACACACAAACCAACCCAACCATACAGTGCTCATACATGGACGTGCGCACACACACACACACACACACACACACCAACCCAACCATACAGTACTTATATATAAACGTGCACACAGACACACACTGACACACGCACACGTTCCCCAGTGTAAAAAAACACACAAAGAGAGAGAGAGAGAGAGAGAGAGAGAGAGAGAGAGAGAGAGAGAGAGAGAGAGAGAGAGAGAGAGAGAGAGAGAAATGGATAGAGCAGACACAGAGGTGAGGAGTGATGGTGATGACTGGGCCAAGGCCACTCTGCAGCTGAGCCAACTCAGTCACGCCCGCGCCGTCACCCTGCCCCCCCTGCCCCCCTGCCCTCCTGCCCCCCTGCCCCCCTGCCCCCACACCCCCCTGCCCCCCTCTGCTCACGTCACTCTGTCTCCCTCAGGATCACACCCTCTGCAGCTAAGACACTCAAAATCACATTCTCCACCATACCCTGTTTTCCAGCTAAGGCCTCATTTCCACTGACTTGTACAGCACGTGTACAGCACGTAACCGTGTACAATATGTGTGTATGTGTGACAGAATACGGTCAGATCACGCGTGTGGTGGAAATGGTCTAATCTGTTAACGTGCATTCTAAATGAATACGGACAGAAAACGGGCACACGCTATCTATGCGCTGTATATGCAGAGTGTTTGGTGGAAATGACCCCTAAGACAAGAACCTCTTAATCACACCCTGTACCATACTCTCTTCTCCAGCTAAGACAAGTACTTCTTAATACCTAAGTTTTTCATACTGTACATTGAGACACCTCTCAATCACACCCATATCTCCACACTTTTCTAACTGTGACACCTTTCAATCACGCCCTACACCATGCACTCTTTTCCAGCTAAGACGAGTACTTCTCAACACCCAAGTCTTTCATACACACTTCTTCCAGCTAAGACGAGACAGCTACTTCTCAATACCCAATGTTGGGGTCGTTACTCAAAAAAAGTAATCCATTACACATTACTCGCTACTGTTAAAAAATGTAATGCATTACTTTACTTCTTTACTCCTTATGGAAAGTAACTCGTTACATTACTTTGCGTTACTCATCAATGGCCTTGAGCAAAACACATAAATTCCTATTGCAATGAGCAAGATGTAAGACAAGTCGTTCTTTCATGCCACCTAACGAAAACAGGCTACACCACAAAGTTGGTGAAAATCTATAGGCCACTGCACAGGGTCATATCAGTATTGCACTGCTGGCAGGCTTATGTCATAAAAAAACAGGCTGAAAGTCTAAAACAGGCTAACTTCATACCAGCACTCACTAAAAATAGAATGAATGAAATAGCATGCAGACACTGGCATATGGGCTACAGTATAAATCCTTTAACAAACTAAACAATTTAAACAAAACGTGCTACTAAATAAAATAACTCTGGACATTTAACCACATTAGATGATGTCCGGGTAAACACATTTCATTGGCATGGTATAGTCTAGGGCAAAGGCACTTTCTTAAGTCATTGGGGGTGCTCCCCACTAAAACAATGATCATACTGCATGAGAAGTCTTTCAAATCTTGCATCGGACAACCGATTTCTATTACGTTTCAGCACGAGACCGTCTAGTCTGAATAGCCTCTTGACTTACGCGCTAGATGGGGTAGCTGTGTTAATTTTCATATACTTTTTATATGAGGGAAACGGTTAAGGACTTCAATGTCTGACTTCAAATTCTCTGTTGCTTTAGTGTCAAAGTTTAAGGAAGCTGTATATTCCTTCTCATCAAAGGAATGTTCCTTCTCAGCGACAGTGCTATATGGCGGCAGGTTTCTGATTCTGCTGCGCAACCGGCCCCACATCACGGTGCAAACACGACACAAAAAAATCCTCACTGCTTCTCCCTTCTCCTCTTCCCTAACCAATTACACTTTAACTTCGGCAACGTCTCTCAACATATTAAAAACAATGAGTTTAATGCCACCCCCCGAACGTTATGGTAGACGGCTTAGCCATCTCCCCAAATTTAACAATCAAGTACAGTTGCGTGTGGACATGTCTCCCGACTATTGTGCAAGCGTGCACCTGAGGATTTTGGGGGAGGGTCCGGGAATCCGTCTCAGATATCTGTGATCAGACTGTTCACTGGGGAAGTTCAGTAATCAGCATATGCACTATTTGTAACTGTAGTGTGATTAATGAACTTATAACAGTAACGCGTTACACTACTACATTACCGACAAATGTAATGTGAGTACAGTACTTAGTAACGCGTTACACCCATCTCTGCCAATACCTAAGTCTTTCATACGTTGAGACACCTCTCAATCACATCCATATATGCACACCTTTCTAACTGTGACACCTTTCAATCACGCCCTCCACCATGCACTCTTTTCCAGCTAAGACATGTTCAGTCTTTGACTATTGTCTCTGGTTCCGGCCTGCAAAGTGCTGTTGCTGCTGTGAGAGTGCATCTTAAAAGCCAAACATGTTTATTTGAATGAAAGCCCAGTACACACTAGTTATGTAATGTTTTAACAGGGCTACAGATGTTAAAGCTAATAAGAGACACAGTACCAGTTACCAAATCAGATCTGTATGAAACACAGGCCGTCTTTTCTGCAGACACACACACACACACACACACACACACACACGTGAGCACACACAAAGGTACACATAAACAAATACACATAGACACACACACAGGAAAGAGAGAACGAAAGCCAGATAGAGAGAAAACCAGAGAGAGAGAGAGAGAGAGAGAGAGAGAGAGAGAGACAGAGAGGGAGAGAGAGAGAGAGAGAGACAGAGAGAGAGAGAGAGAGAGAGAGAGAGAGAGAGAGAGAGAGAGAGAGATTTGAGAGTCAGTCCATCTGTCTGCCTGTCTGTTCCTCTGATGTAAATTGAGCCCTTGCTGGCTCATGTGACTGTGTTGCTGCGGTGAGTGTGAGGGATGGCTGACTCAGGGTTTGCTTTGTGTGTGTGTGTATATGTGTGTGTGTGTGTGTGTGTGTGTGTGTGTGTGTGTGTGTGTGTGTGTGTGTGTGTGTGTGCGCTGAAATCATCAGAAATGGTAACACAAGATAAGACAAATGCATACAAATGCATATTTACCCACTCTAGAGATAGGCCTATAGATTTCCTAACACTACCTCCACAGACACAACATAAGGGCTCATTTCCACCAAACACTCTCTGTATACAGCACATAGACAGCAAGTGCTCGTTTTCTGTCCGTATTCATTTAGAATGCACGTTAGCAGATTAGACCATTTCCACGGCACACGTGATCTGAGCATACTCTGCCACACATACACACATATTGTACACGTTTACGTGCTGTACACGCTCAAGACGGTGGAAATGAGGCCTAAGACTTATGACAAAAAAAAATAACGCCACGTGAGTTTCAAGCACTGTGGGTTTCTACAGGTTGCATTAGGGGCCAATACTGTGCCAAAGCATAATTGGGTGTTTACATGTAAAGCAGTTTTACAAGCACTAACACTTACAACAGATGCCCCAGCAAAACTTCTCTTTCTCTCTCTCTTTCAACCACACACAGACACACACACATCCACAAACACACACACAAACACACCCTTTCTATCTTACACTTGCCCTCTCTCTCCTCTCTCTCTCTCATACTTGCTCTCTCTTTCCCTTTCTGTCTTTCTCCCTCTCTCTTACACTTGCGCTGTCTTTCTCTTTCTCTTTCTTTGTCTCTCTCTCTCGGCCTACCTGTGCAGTGTTGACAGCGTGCTGCTGCCTGGAGATGTCTCTCTCCATCTCCCCCTCGCTCTCTCTCTCTCTCTCGCTCTCTTTCTCCCCCTCCACCGGCTCACAGTCGATCCCGCTCTCCTGCTCCAGCACACGGAACTCCCAGTCCTCAAAGGCCCGCGCAGCAGCCTCCGCCGCCTCCTTCTCCTACAGGGACACATGGAGAGAGAGAGAGAGAGAGAGAGAGAGGGAGATAGAGAGAGAGGGGGAGAGAGGGATAGAGAGAAATAAAGAGAGAGAGAGAGAGAGAGAGAGAGGGATAGAGAGACATAGAGAGAGAGAGAGAGGGATAGAGAGAAATAGAGAGAGAGAGAGGGATAGAAAGATAGAGAGAGTGAAAGACAGAGATGGAGAGAGAGAGAGTGAGAGAGAGTGTGTGTGTGTGAGAGAGAGAGTGAGAGAGAGAGAGAGAAAGGGAGAGAAAAATACACATAAAAACATACTGTATTGTTTTGGTGACAGAGAATATACTTTTTTTTAACTCACTTTTGTTTGTTTTTGTTTGTGTGTTGTTATTGTGTATTTATATTTTTTTTTTTTTTTTTTAACTGTGATATGCTGTAGGGAAAAAATATGTTTTTCTACACATTGCGTCCCATATACTTTTCATGACTGATATGAATACTCCATTGGTGCCAACATGCCAATGAAAAGAAAACATTTGAAATGTAATTCAAAAGAAAGACAGAGGCAGGGGAGCAGTGCATAAGGGCAGGGAAAGGGGCGGAGAGGTGAGAAACCGACAGAGAGAAAGTGGGGAACGGGATGCGAAAAAGAGCAAGAAAAAAGAGAGGGAGGAGGAGGGAAGCAGACAGATAGAAGGAGAATTTGAAAGGAGGCAGATAAGGAAGAAGGGAGGCAGGGATGGACACAGATAGGGCCTGAAGGGAGAGAGAGAAACAGAGATGGAGGGGTGGAGAAGGGGTGGGTGTGGGTAGCCTGGTAAACCAGCCCCTTGTACTTCATTTCATTTTGTACAGAGGGTCTGGAGCGGAGGCCGTGAGAAACGTTTTCTTTCTGGAGGTGTGGACTCAAGTTTAAAACAAGCGACTTTGCCTTTACCCAATCACTGGTACCCAATAACATCTGGTTCTCACGTACGCAATTATACCTACGCACTATAATTAAAATGTAGCACACAAAGTCAACGTCATGGCTCACGAACACACCCTCTGTTCGCTGATTGGCTAGGAGTTGCTCGGTCCTCTTACATGAACTTCAACGCCCTCCAAAATCAAATGAAGTACGAGGGGCGGGTTTACCAGGCTAGGGAGTGGGAGTTCAAATGGGGTGTTGGTGAGATTTTATTTTCACATGCACAACTAGACCAAACTATAAAATATGATTATAGCACATAAACTCAGATCTCAGAAAGACGGACCTGTGTGTTTTCTTTCTCACTTTAAGTAGTACTTTTACTTGTACTGCATGTATGCACTTTGTGTAAGTGTGTGTGTGTCTTAGGAATGGAAATCCACACTGGCCACCAGCCTAATGCTGGTCAAATATGAAAGTGGCCGGTAGATTTCAGACACACATTTACTGTTGAGTGGCTGGTGAATTTTACCATTTACTTGTCAGTGGATGGTAAAGGTTCACATTTTGTAAAGTTAATTTCCACCCCTGGTGTGCCTGTGGGCATGCATGCATGTGTGTGCGAATGTGTGCATGTGTGTGTGTGTGTGTACATGTGTGTGTGTGTGTGGTATCTATGTGTATGTGCATGTGACTGCATGGATATTTACTTGAATAATGAGCCACCACAGGACAACACTGGTTTTGCAACCCTACCCACACACAGCAGGTTGGGTAACTTAAACAGACATGCATCTTACACAATGCACACACACACCCTCGTGCACAGACATGCACGCACACACATGCACACACACACTTGTTCACCCAGTCACACAAGCACACACACACACACACCCTCATGCACAGACATGCACAAGCACACACACACACACATACACGCACACACACACACACACACACACACACACGTGTACACACAATTACGCCTAGATTATGAGAATATACGAATATACTAGCCAGTGTGGCCAAGTAGACAAACGTCTGGTTAAGTAAGTTGGACAGACATGTATCTTACACAATGCAATGCAATGCACTCCCACACACACTCACCACACAGGCTCAAACACACATACTCTTACACAAATGCATGCTCAAACACACAAACACACACACAATTATGCCTGTATTTTAAGAACAAGGGAAACAAATATCTAAACAGTGTGGTTGCCATGTCCTCTCCCAGGGCTCAGGCCTGTCTACCCAGGGTCAGTACTCAGGGGTCAGTACTCAGGGCTCAGTCCTCTTTACCCAGGGTCATTACTCAGGCCTCTCTACCCAGGGTCATTATTTAGGCCTAAAGCCTCTCTACCCAGCCCAGGGTCATTACTCAGGCTTCTCTACCCCGGGCCATTACTCAGGTCTCTCTACGCTGCCCAGGGTCATTACTCAGGGCTCAGGCCTCTCTGTCCAGGGTCATTACTCAGGCTTCTCAACCCAGGGTCATTACTCAAGGCTCAGGCCTCTCTACCCAGCCCAGGGTAATTATTCAAGGCTCTCTACCCTCCCCAGGGTCAGTACTCAGGGCGCAGGCCTCTCTGCCCAGGGTCATTAGTCAGGCCTCTCTGTCCAGGGTCATTACTCAGGGCTCAGGGTCATTACTCAGGCCTCTCTGTCCAGGGTCATTACTCAGGGCTCAGGGTCATTACTCAGGGCTCAAGGTCATTACTCAGGCCTCTCTGCCCAGGGTCATTACTCAGGGCTCAGGCCTCTTTACCCAGCCCAGGGTCATTACTCAGGCCTCTCTATCCTCCCCAGGGTCCGGGCTCAAGGTCATTACTCAGGGCTCAGGCCTCTCTGCCAAGGGTCATTACTCAGGCCTCTCTACCCAGGGTCATTACTCAGGGCTCAGGCTTCTCTACCCAGGGTCATTACTCAGGCCTAAAGCCTCTCTGCCCAGCCCAGGGTCATTACTCAGGGCTCAGGGTCATTACTCAGGCCTCTCTACACAGGGTCATTACTCAGGGCTCTCTGTCCAGGGTCATTACTCAGGGCTCAGGCCTCTCTGCACTGGCATGGGACCATGGTTATCCAGCCAGGGAATAATGCCCAGCTGAGCCCCAGTAACTCATACTTATGTTTACACTGAGAAAAGGAGTGGGGGCAATGACAGAGGGAGAGTGGAGGAGTGTGAAAGCAATAGACAAAAAGAGAGAGATAGAGAGAGAGAGAGAGAGAAGAAAAGTGAGAGGGAGAGAGACAGGGAGAGTCTGTGTGTGTGTGTGTGTGTGTGTGTGTGTGTGTGTGTGTGTGTGTGTGAGTGAGTGAGTGAGAAAGAGAGAGAGAGAGAGAGAGAGAGGGAGGGAGAGAGAGAGAGAGAGCGAGAGTGAGAGAGAGAGAGAGAGAGAGCGACAGAGAAAGAGAGAGTTCAGTCTCTGAGTGACCAACATCTGCTAAGGGGCTTTTTCCATGGTGGCTGAAGAGGAAAGTGCTTGCCAACGCATGCCTCGAATGAATGTGTAAAATTAAAGGCACATCTGCAAATATTCCAGATGACCATATGTTGGAAAAACACTGCCTGTATTACATTTTAATATACAACATGGGAAAATATTCCTGCAGAAATGCCTTAAATTCCTTTACAATTACAATACACCCTTAAGTGGCATATACTGCAGATTTATGAACAAACAAACACAAAAAAAGGGACGGACAGACAGACAGACAGACAGACAGACAGACAGACAGACAGACAGACAGACAGACAGACAGACAGACAGACAGACAGACAGACAGACAGACAGATAGATAGATAGATAGATAGATAGATAGATAGATAGATAGATAGATAGATAGATAGATAGATAGATAGATAGATAGATAGATAGATAGATAGATAGAATGAGATGAGACATACTGTATATCTCTGTCCCACATACACTCTAGGGGCCAGGGCTGGGCTGTGTGTGGGACTCGGGGCCAGTGCTGGGCTGTGTGTGGGACTCGGGGCCAGTGCTGGGCTGTGTGTGGGACTCGGAGTAACCGGGCAGCTGGAAGCGAGAGACGGCCTAAACAAGGCCTCTCCTTGTTCCAGCACCATCCACCCAAACATGTTGCGTCCACATCCTGCAGCTGGGCCAAGAAGCCCCTAATTCAGTATCACGCTTTCGGGCAGGACTGCCAGAAAGGCACACTTTTGAGCATCCAGTGTGTTGCGTAAGAGATGGTACTGAACATGACGTTTGGCCTGCCACAGGGTCACGCCACAGCTGATTGGAGGACAGATAAAACCCAGTCTGTGACGTAAGGCACACGGTTGGAGGATGACCAAGTCGTGACACACACACACACACACACACACACACACACACACACACACACACACACGTGCTGACAATATGCTAACACACATCCACATGGTTACACCCAAACACACACACGTGCTGACAATATGCGAACACACCCACATGGTTACACACACACACACGGATACACACACACACACACACACACACACACACACACACACACACTCACACACACATACACGTGAGCTGACAATATGCTAACACACACACGGTTACACACACACCCACAAATATACACATGGACACAAACCCACACAAAATACACATGCGTACACACATATACACACACACATACACACACATGAATACACACACACACTGAGTAAAAGTGTGTTACCTGCTGCAGTTGGAGGAGCAGCTGCTCTCTCTGGCTCTCAGGCTGTGAGGGAATAAGCCTCTCCTGCTCCTCGCAGCTCCTCCTCAGCTCCTCCACGCGCTCCCGCTCCTCCTCCAGACGCACACGCTCCTGTGGGGGAGCACACACACACACACACACACACACACACATGCACACACGTATACATGCATTACAAACACACATACACAAACATGCACACATAGACACACACAGAGACATAGACATCGGCAGACACACACACACACACACACACACACACACACATGCACACACGTATACATGCATTACAAACACACATACACAAACATGCACACATAGACACACACAGAGACATAGACATCGGCAGACACACACACACACACACACACACACACACACACACACACACACAGAAGAAAAAGTTGTAAAAATGATCTGAGAAAGCCAGTGTTTAAAACTGTTGCCATGTTTGCCAATTGATATGATTTCTTTATATTATTAGCACTAAATATGAACACCTTCCACACTATTTTATATAAGTGTCATGGGGAGGGACTGAGGTAATATCAATGTTGGGTTATTCTTGTTTTTAATTTTATTTTTTTTGGAAGCATTCCAGATATTCCAGATCCCCAGGGACTGCCATCCCAACTATGTAATAATAATAATACATTTTATTTGAAGCGCCTATCAAGGTACACAAGGACACTGTACAATACAGAATGTTAAAATAGCAGTAAAAAGAAAAGAGAAGAGACAGGGACACTTGTTAAAAGGCACAGCAGCGACATGAGACACAAAATCAACAGCAAAGCAAGAAATAAGACACAAATGAAATATCAATACTAGTAAAACCTCTATCAGTCAGCACTGTGATTGAAAAGCAAGGGTGAAAAGGTGAGTGTGATTAGAACTAATGTGATTAGAACATTTGCCAATCAGGGATTTTTAGTGGCGGGGTCAGGCTATGTGAGGTTTCATTCCACGTTCTGTGTGACCCCCTACTTTTAAAATTGGGTACGATGCTGATACTGTGTAATCTGACCAGGCCATAGCACAAACTACAGATGGTATAGAATCTTTGCATAAAATTCTAGAAGAACGGAGAAAAAAAATAATTCACTCCTCAACAGTTTAAAGCTATGATAAACGAGGTGGATTATATTCAATACAAGGCTTTGACTTTATGTTTATGTAGAATAGTGTTGTACAAATCATACCACTAGCCACTGTGCTCTGCTGAAAGCTATACCCTGTCTAGCATGTTTGTTTTACGTCACCTGTTATCTCTGACCTGCCTTGTTTGCTAACTTGTATGGTAATGTGTGTACATATGCTGAAACGCCAATGAAAACCTACTTGACTTGACTTGACTTGACCCTAGCCTACAAAGTCACATCAGGATCTGCCCCTTATTATCTCAAGGTAATAAAGGCTTATGTCCAGTCCAGGGCATTGCGATCCTCTAATACGAACCGTCTGGTCGTGCCCTCTCCTCACACAAGGTGACCTCACTGTAAACTTATCTCTGTCATTGTCCCTCAATGGTGGAACAACCTACCAGGCGCTAGGGGGGTGTAGGGGAGGGGGGGGGGGGGGTTGCCATGCCTTTGTTTACTCCGTGTTCCCTTAGCTTGCTGTATCCTCCTTTTGTAAGTCGCTTGGATAAGTGTAATGTAATATAATGGAATCATATTTAAATCTGCTGGATGAGTGTGAACAGCTGGGCTGTAATAGGGAGAACTGGAGGCCCACCTTTTCTCTGGAGGACTGGCTGTATGTCTGCCTGTGGAGGCCCACCTTGTCTCTGGAGACCTGCCTGTGTCTGCCTGTGGAGGCCCACCTTGTCTCTGGAGACCTGCCTGTGTCTGCCTGTGGAGGCCCACCTTGTCTCTGGAGGACAGGCTGTGTGTGTGCCTGTGGAGGCCCACCTTGTCTCTGGAGGACTGGCTGTGTCTGCCTGTGGAGGCCCACCTTGTCTCTGGAGGACTGGCTGTGTCTGCCTGTGGAGGCCCACCTTGTCTCTGGAGGACTGGCTGTGTCTGCCTGTGGAGGCCCACCTTGTCTCTGGAGGACTGGCTGTGTCTGCCTGTGGAGGCCCACCTTGTCTCTGGAGACCTGCCTGTGTCTGCCTGTGTCTGCTGTAGTCATGCCTGTGTGTCTGCCAGTGTCTGCTGTGTGAGCTGAGCTCTAGTGGGGAGGACTGGAGGCTCACCCTCTCTCTGGAGGTCAGCCTGTCTGTCTGCCTGTCTGTCTGCCTGCCTGTCTGTCTGTCTGTGGTTACTCACCTTGTCTCTGGAGGTCTGTCTGTGTCTACCTGTGTGTCTGAGGAGGCTCACCTTGTTTCTGGAGGTCTGTCTGTGTCTACCTGTGTGTCTGAGGAGGCCCACCTTGTCTCTGGAGGTCTGCCTGTGTGTCTGTGGAGGCCCACCTTGTCTCTGGAGACCTGCCTGTGTCTGCCTGTGGAGGCCCACCTTGTCTCTGGAGACCTGCCTGTGTCTGCCTGTGGAGGCCCACCTTGTCTCTGGAGACCTGCCTGTGTCTGCCTGTGGAGGCCCACCTTGTCTCTGGAGGACAGGCTGTGTGTCTGCCTGTGGAGGCCCACCTTGTCTCTGGAGACCTGCCTGTGTCTGCCTGTGGAGGCCCACCTTGTCTCTGGAGGACTGGCTGTATGTCTGCCTGTGGAGGCCCACCTTGTCTCTGGAGACCTGCCTGTGTCTGCTGTAGTCATGCCTGTGTGTCTGCCTGTGTCTGCTGTGTGAGCTGAGCTCTAGTGGGGAGGACTGGAGGCTCACCCTCTCTCTGGAGGTCAGCCTGTCTGTCAGCCTGTCTGTCTGCCTGCCTGTCTGTCTGTGGATACTCATCCTGTCTCTGGAGGTCTGTCTGTGTGTCTACCTGTCTGTGGTCCTGTGGAGACTCACCTTGTCTCTGGAGGTCTGCCTGTGTGTCTGCAGAGGCTCACCTTGTCTCTGGAGGTCTGTCTGTGTCTACCTGTGTGTCTGAGGAGGCTCACCTTGTCTCTGGAGGTCTGTCTGTGTCTACCTGTGTGTCTGAGGAGGCTTAGCTTGTCTCTGGAGGTCTGTGTGTCTGTGGAGGCTCACCTTGTCTCTGGAGGTCTGCCTGTGTGTCTGCCTGCGTCTGCTGTGGTCCTGCAGCGCCTGCAGCTGCTGCGTGTGTCTGCGCAGATACTCACGCTCCGTCTGCAGCTCCCCCTGCAGCAGCGCAATCTCCAGCTGCAGCTGCAACACATCGCATGGGATAGTTGATGAGCATTACGACAGGACGCAAACTTAAGAGTGCAATTAGAGATGGCAACATGGTCCCCCATGTGGCTGGACAGGGTCATTGCAATACGGGCGGACAGACACACAAATGGACAGACGCGTACACACACACACACACACACACACACACACACACACACACACACACACACACACACACACACACACACACACACACACACACGGACAGGGTCATTGCAATACCCTCCGGGGGAACAAATAAAAAGTGATATGTGATGAATTTAACTACAGGACACACACACACACAAACACACACACACACACAAGTGATATGTGGTGAGATACATAGTGAGTATTAAGACAACACACACATACACAAAAGTAATATGACACACACACACACACACACACACACACACAAGGGATACATGGTGAACAGTCTACAGGACACAGGAACTTAAGTCATGGTAGACATAAAACAGGTCAGGCCGAAAAGTGACACATGAAACTCACACAGTTACTGTAAACTATAAAATGTAAACACAGTCACTGTAAACCGTTCTCTGATCATTCATGACCGAA
>CM050218.1:6470000-6487500 GCA_027475355.1 Coilia nasus | reverse complement strand
ACACACATTTTTGGCCATTGCTCGAGTATGCACCCACACACACACAAGCACACATATTTTGTACATCTGTGTTCATAGCTTGAGTTAGTGATTAAAATGTCATAGAGTACAGCTGTTGCTCAGAGATTCCACTCCCTCGCTGTCCTCCGCTCTCCCTAAAGAACCGTCAGCACTGTGTAATTATGGGCAGAAGTAAACATTCCCATTCCTGACCCGATACTACCTCCGTCCAAAACCAACCACCCCCCAGCAATTACATGCAACTTATCAATGACATATGGCATATGAAAGCACAGGCTTTAAAAAAAATGTCTGGTTTCAGCTGAAATGGATACAGCCAACAAATAAATAAACATGTCACTGATTGTAATTGTAACTTAGCCATGTTTTATGGCTGGCCAATGCAAAACAAACAGGGTAAGATAGGCCATAAGACTTCATCTGAAACTGATTTATTATTTAAAAAAGACAACCAACATCCTACAATATTCTTATCTACAGAATGTGCAAAGATTATCTGTAGTGCTGGGCTGTTGAAAGTCTTTAACAAATCATACATCTGCATAGCTGCATAAATATCAGCAAATAAAATCTATTGGTTACAGTTCTGAACAATGGGCATGTAAATAGCAACTGTTAGCCTTTTAAAATCAGAAAAATTACAAACATCACTCTTTTTTTCTTCATAGGGAATGCCAGTCTTATCAGAGTAGATACCTAAGTTTTAAAGCATGGCATATTTTAAGTACTGATGGTACAGGAAGTAGAGTATTAAACCACATTCTTGGTGCGCGCAGCTAACAAGTCATGAGAGCCAAGAATGTGAACCATGCCTTAAATGCATCTCTCAGTGCTAAGATACAGTACATAGTGTCAGAGCCTCCCATTTAACAGCTCTGCCAATACATGCCATGCAGAGTACGTGCTCTGTCTGTAAACACCACTGTCCTGCAACAGGTTTCATCGGTGAAGCAAAACAAAGACGTCCTCTGTTGCAGCCACTTGCAACATACCACAATACTTGAAAGCCTTCCAACAGTCTCTGCGAACTATAATTACTCTGCATTATGATACTAATAGCAGACCTGATTACATTTCAGGCCTACTGTTAGCACTTCATGCTAGCTGTCTGCTCTGCATTTGCTATCAGTAAAACAGTGAGCTGCTTATGTGTTGATATACAATGGGTATGTGCATGTTTCCAAGGACAAGGAAACGTGTTTTTAAAAGCTGATTAGAGCAAACCTGTTTCTATTGCTTCATACTCTGAATCCTTCTCATACCACCTCAACATACTTCAAAACAGTGTGTTCTCTACCTAAAAGGGGTATAATTGTGTGTACTGCACCTGCAAGTTGTATAATGGTGTGTGTAATCGGTTTCTGCATAGTGTGACCTGATTTGGGCTCTGCTGACCCAGGGTCACAGTGACCTGTGTGGGGGAGGAGGGGTAGTTGGGGTAGTCGGATGCCTAAGGGTGGAGAACAGGGAGGGGGTGGTGTGTGTGTGTGTATGTGGCTATGTGTGTGTGTGTGTGTATGTATGTGGCTATGTGTGTGTGTGTGTTTGTGAATGTATGCATGTGTGTGTATATATATGTGTGTGCGTGTGTGTGTGTGCGTGTGTGCGTGTGTGCGTGTGCGTGTGTGTGTGTGTGTCCTGGCCCATGCTCATGGCTGTGCTTGGACCAGGTTGACCCCATGCTCTCTGCCACCAATCTGTGCAGTGAAGGAAACACAGGGGGGGACATTAGAGACCTGTCAACACAGAAGCGTGCACTGAGGAAAAGGAACAGGTGATCCCTGGCTTGGTCTGTGTGCTATTTGACAGACCTTAAGAGTGAGGCATCTAAAGGAAAGGGCCAGGAAGTGGGTGACCTAGATCACTGGGCATGGACTCCAGTCACCGCAGCCCAGTGACACTGACAGTGGACATTGGTGGCTTAAAAAAGAGGGGGTGAATAAAAACCATTTTCAGGAAGGTCAACACTGATTAACATGTAAAAAAGCATGTTAGATGTGTGTGTATGTGCGTGTGTCTGTTACTGAAAACAGCGCATTGACTTACAAGTTTTAGTTTTGCGCATCACGTGTAAGCAATGTAGATAGTCTTGTAGAGGAAATAAATAAATCTTGGCAGGGCACTCACAGCTATATACCCCACCATACTATCCTGATGATATGATCTCATCTGCAGCCTTTTCCCATGACTGCAATGCTCTCTCTTATCTCTGGTATTGCTAGGTCCATATTAAACAAGCGCATGGAAGCTTTATAAACAACCAAATCACATGAGAGTCCTCCAAGGAATTGTGCTGATGATGGAGACTTAAGCCACAATGACATCCTGGGACTTCTCTCCCCTTGTATGGGTTTTGTAGCATGAGCCACAGTCCTTTAATGCTGAAACCACAAAGCGTGGGATTTGTCCTCCATACTCAGTGTGTCTGTTACTGCCTAGTGGCAGTAGCCTGTGTGCTTTAAAAATTATGTTAATGAACTACAACCCATAACTCAGCTCCACGAACAGCTGACTCTACAGCGTTGCTACAAACATGTAACATTTAAAGGGCACCACTCATAAACGCAAACAAGGCTTGCACCGCAACACAACACGCAACAGAAGCGAGAGAGAGAGAGAGAGAGAGAGAGAGAGAGAGACCAGCCAAAAATAGAACAAAACAAACTTATGTTTCATTAATCACGAGCGGAAAAATAACTGTGGTCGAAACTGCCTATGCCCAGCGCTCAGCTGATCCAACATTAATGTAATGTTGTAATTACAACTTTCATTGATGTAAGATGTCAAAACATCTACACTTACAAAACAGCCCAAACCCAACAATACATCGTCTACTCTTACCCAGTAAGATATGAAATAGCCCAAGAAAGCAGCCAATTGAAAACGGAACTGGAGTTTCAAAATGGAACAGATTACACGTACCTTTCATACCTGCACCGAAACTTCCTTTAACTTGGCTCCAACAATTGTAGCCTACATCAACGAGAAGTCGAGCTGTTGTTTTATTTCCAAAAAATCCTTTTCTTGTTAGGTTACTGACGACACAAATCACCCGTAATTCGAGATAAAATTGTTCCTGGCACTCGGGCTGTCTACTGCTTTCGCTTCACAGACGAGAGTGAATAGACGTAAAGTTCAGGGACTTTTCCTGGTCCCTTCGACTCTTCACACCCCCGTCTTTCTGCTCTGGGGTTTAATGAACCATCTCTATCGCTCTTTCGAGAATATGACAGATCACAGTTGAATGTGTCGATGTCAACAGGTGGAGCGGAATGCATGTGAACGAGAGAGCAGGGGGCGGGTGGAACAAGAAAAAAGGTTGGTGGGAAAATGATGCGAGTGTGAACTCAATAAGGCGAGTCACTCTATTCATGCTATCACTCTTGCGGTCTCCAGTCGCTGCCAGACATATGGTGTGACTTCCAATTACACGTTAACTGTTGCTTGATAATACGACTCTAAAGTTGGAAACTGTTGAGGGTCGACACTCTTCACAAACGCCGAACTGAGATAACAGGCCATTGTCAGAACAACACCCGATATATTAAGCACATTATCTAAATCTGACAGTTGATAACACTGATGCAAATAGACATTTACTCATAGTCTGACATGGTAAATCAAATTCGAAATGACAGCTTTTGTATACCTATATTGAAATTACCGCCTTGATCAACTGTGAGGAAAAAGAAAAAAAAAAACGATTAGAAGTTCCTGACCACACAACCCATATGGGCCGTCTGTCCTCCCGACCACCGTAAATCTACAACCGGTTCGTCCCACCCAAAGGCTCAAGGAAAGTGGTAGCAGGCACGTACATTTTCTCTCAGTCGCCCTCCACAATATCTCAATCAAGACCCTATATCTAGCCGCCAAACTAACAACTGCCTCTGAATGAGCTGTCACTGTAAACATAGATTATACCCTCAGTGCCTCCTCTCTCCGGTGCCAAGAGGGCGACTGAGAGAAAGAACAGGCAGACAGGGTGGCACATCAGGGGCGTGCGATGCCCCAGACAGAAAAGGGCGTCTGAAAAAAGGACAGATGGAGTGGGCAACGACGGTGGAAATAGGGAGCAGCTGGCAACTACAACTCATTGACAAAGAATAGGGAATGTGTTAACCCCTCCACCGCACACACACACAACCATAGTTGAGTAATAAGGAAAAAAAAAAAACTCGCACAAAAACATATTGTGCATGCATGAGCAGAGGACAATTGCAGTGTACACACACGCAGACAAACCTTTCACACCCAAACAAAACAGGCGTGTCTGACAGGGTATGAAATGAATTGCCAAACCCGGCTACTTTCATTCTAAACTGTCAACAGGGACAGCAGGTAGACAGAGACTGGTCCTGTTTGTGTGGACTCCTGCCAAGTTCCAAGGACTGATTTTACAGCACCTTTCTTTCATTTCTTAGAAGTACATCAGGTTGGCCTTGTTTGGTGTTGTTGCAGCTTGAGATTGTATCAGGCAGTATATGTGCCAGTGTTGTGCCAAATAGATGTCTATTGTGGAGTTATTTGATTTATCTCCAACATAATAGATTTGTTATCATCTTCCTCACATACACACACATATCCTCACACTCACAGACACTGCAGCTCGTGATGCTGATTAAAGCAGACCTCGTTATGCATATCAGAGTGTGTGAACTGCTGTGTGTGGGACAAACACACTGCTGATAACGAAATTAAGTTTGACACATCCACTGTGATCACTCAGAAGATCAAACCCACAACAGTGATGTTGCTTAGAGGAAGGTCAATGCTGGATGCTGTCAGAACCAGCTTGTCTTTCAATCTGTCAACTGGAAAAGAGTGTTCCATTCATGTACTATTGACAGACATGTTGGGCAGGATATTGCAAAGGATATTCCCACAAGGTCAAGGTTGGGGCACCTGTTTTTTGACAAACAGGTTTCTCACTCTTACTGGAATTCTTGTATAAGATGAAAGTATGTGTCCAAACCATACCGATAATCTGAATCCTGTGTGGGACACTTGTCTGCTCAAATACAATAGTAAAATAATTCTTACAGGTGCTGCTGGGTGCATTTATATGACTGAAATAAGCATATTTTTACTGAACTAGCTGCAGGGGGGGGGGGGGGGGGATATTACCAGTATTACCAGAGACTTTTTTACACTTTGGCATTACATAGTCTTTTCCTCATCCGGGGTCAAATACCACATTCACTAAAAGAGAGCATGGAAAAAGACAAGGGAGCACTCAGTAGTATACATACATAAAACCTCAGACAGAAAGGCTTAATGTCTGCCACTGGATTTTACATGCAAATGACCAGTCTTTTCCAGAACAGAATATGCAAAATGGGTACTGGGTAGGGATGTTATGTACCATTGGCCTGTTAAAAAGGCTCTGCAGAAAAATAAAACACATACAAATAAAAAGAATCATTTGAACACACCAAAATTACCAAATTAGCAAAAAGGTTTAATAATTTATTACTTTTTCTTACAAAGTATTGCTCTTTTCCCTGCGTATGAATTTAAGTAAACTTGTATATCTGACATACATTATTTTCAAGCTCTTAGAATATCTCAATATGTAAAGTGAACAAAAATAATTTTGTTTCTTTAGATTTGTACAGTGTCTGTATGTGCTATTCAGGTTGTATAACATGTTGTTATATTTTATTATTGTTATTGTTTCAGGTTTGAAAAATGTCCCGCCATCATGACAGTAGTGGGTATGCCCCTTTTGGTCCTTTGTGTGTATTCTTATATATCGTGTAGACCACAAACCAGGTTTGCAGGCACGGCGATATCTGATGGAGAGAAAGAGAGACAGATCAGGCCATACAAAATTAGTTTGACAAGTGTACGGATAGATAGCTTAAGATCCCATGTGGGAAACAAACATGTACATATGAGAAGGCAAATCAGAGAGAGACATCAATTACTGTAAAAATGAGGAAATCTTGCAACATATGGTGCCGCCTCTGCTGGTGCAGCCACAGACTGGCACACAGTGGCTTGAATAGTTACCTATTTTTTTAGGCTTGGGGAGGTTGAGATTATTCATGATGTCCACAAACTCTTCCAGGGTTTTGGTCAGACGTGGGTTATACTTTTTCTCCTCCTGCACTGTTGACACTGTCTGACCTAAGAAGGGGAGGCAGACACAAAGCAGTAAAGACTGAGGTGGTTACACCTCACATCATCATTGGTTGCTCAAAACACATTAATTATCATGTAATGCTATTAATCAATTAGTATGATTCTAGGGGTTATATCAGGCATAGATTAAATACAGTATTGATTTAAAATTATATTTATCATATAAAAGTTTATTTTTGCATGTTTAAGGACAGCTTCTGTTAACTCACAGGAAATGAATGCATATATTTTGGATCTGGGACCAACCTTTGTAATCATGAGCAGGGTAGATGAGGCAGTGATCAGGCAGAGTGAAAATCCTCCCATGGACAGACTCATACAGTCTTTTTGAACACCCTGTGAAAAAATAAGGAAGTGGAATTAGAAGCGATCAACTGTGGAAAAACACTACTGCAGCCTAGTGGCAGTATGTGGTACTACAAAAACAAACATTAGCAAAGATGTGCACCTCAAAAGAAAACTGTTACTAGTTTCCAAATTACAGTTATGTGAAATGTTTTTTTTTTTTTTTTACAGCAAGGTGTTTGTAAACTGTGTCTTGTCGTGTGTGTAGTGGCAACTTAGCCACAATACTGAAATTCCTATAATTTGGAAGTTGTTGGTGTTGGCACCTTGCTGGAAGTCTGTCCTTCCACAACCTCTGATAAGCAACGCATCTCCAGTGAATGCCATACTCTGGTCCCCTGTCACCAAAGTCACGCAGCCATCTGTGTGTCCAGGAGTTTCCCTCACTGTCAGACACTGTGTAGGGTAAGAGTATACAGAGGGGGTGTGAGAAAATAACTACTTTGGTAACACGCAAGTGGAAGTGTGGAAACAGATATTCCAAGTATGTGGTTTACTGAGAAACTTGCACGGGTTGACTGAGAATAGGAGCTACTCCCTTGCTTGCCACTCCACTCAGAGTGAACGTAAACGGGTTTGTCAGAAAATCATGTAGTTGGAATACCTCCCACTGAGTGTGTGTGTGTGGACTTTTCCATTTGCCACCAGTGTTCAGGTCTAGTGACCTTTGACCCAGTTTCACATAAAACAAACAACAGTGTCACAGTCTGACCCCTTAGCTTAAGAGGTTTAAAAATGAAGGGGTGGGTGGTGTACTTTTGGTTTTAGTGAAATGATGACTTAAACTGTAATGTGGCATAGAATAAGCCACTGTACCTTATGCGTTGAATGTAAGGCATATCTACATGACTTTGCAAAATGCAAAATAAACTGTTCTACACAGTCCATTTGGCAAGCAACTATTTTATTTTTTTATGCATTTTGGTCCTCAGACCAGTGTCAGGTGAAGGTCTAAATACCAATACTTGCAAAATGAATAGTTGCTTGAAAAAGAGACAAGTGTGTGCCTTTCTTCTGCATACTGAGCTGTAGACAATTGGTCATTTCCAACACACCTGTTCTTAAGAGGTTTACAACACTTATATTTTCTATGAGTATTCAAAACAAAAGACTGTGGGCCATCATCTAGGTGACAGGCCTTACATGTTTCCCAAATGTGATGCTGTCCCCCTCCGACAGCAAGATGTCAGCAGTAGCACCGCTGAGTTTGGAGATGGCGCTCTTCAACCCAAACAACCTTTTCTTCAGGAGACCTGTCCCTGTGATGTGGTCTGCATGACAGTGCGTGTTTACTGTGGAATGCAGGGAAAAGATAAGCATCAGAGCCACACCCTTATACACGCCTGACTTGTTTACCATTTCAATTTGGACAACTACGTGATTTAGGGTAATAATTAACCCAAATGCTAGGGATTAATGTTGCCTTGGTTGTTAAACAATACGCATCATCTAGCATTCTTGCGTTACACATAGCCTACATAAATCTAACTTGGGTCAAACTTTGTTTACCTGCTACTTTTAGTGAAAGACCCAATTCGTCTATCAGCTTGATGTCTCTGTCCACGGTTTCCAGCACAGGGTCAATCAGTACAGCCTCCTTCGAGTCGGAGTCCGCCAGCAGGTACGTGTAGGTACTGCTGGATGACTCAAACAACTTCAAAGACGGTGATGATGGGATGGCACGAGTAAGCAAGCAAACAAAAACACTGAACTAGCAAACGCATACGCAAACACCCTGTGTGTTGTTGAAAACAACAGTACAGTCATCAGTCATATTCACTTTGCAACCTTGCTAAATTAGCTTTCCTCCTTTGCTCATTCAAACGAAAGGCTGTTTTGAGCACAGAAATTCCTGATGTGCAGAGATAACGGTTAAATTTTTGGCACGAAGGTCATCTTCTTCACCACCAGGTTACAATAACCATGCAAATTTAGGCTGCAGACAGTGGTAAACAAGCCAAACTTTACTGAAAATTTAATTGTTCACCTGACACAATGTCTTTCGCCGTAGCGAATACCAATTGTGGCTAACATTAACTTGACATCATTCCTGAAAACAAATGTGTGGCATGTTGTCAAACATGACACAAGCTCGCTAGCTGTCACAATTATAGCTAACAATGATTATTAGCTAGGCCTAAATCATAACTGACGTAGCACAAGTTCTTCAAAAGAGAATTTAGCCAAGGACACAAATCGGTCAATACTGGCAGGCTATATCGTCCAACGACCTTTTGAAGGGGCTAGTCATTTAATTTCTTGAATTGCTCACCTGTCGGAATAGTAGTCCCTTTCCTTGCTCCATCCGACAGCAATAATACCTTGCGTTTGTTTTGACAGGCGGGAGGTCAGTGTTTAAGGCGCCGTGGCAGTGTAGTGGTAAGGCAGGAATCCTACGCGAGTTCCTGGTTGTCTGTAGTCTCCACGCGCAGGCCACAGTGGACTGCAGTCTGACTGTGACTGAATTCATTTTTTTTTCACGGGTTTCCGAGGCACGATATTCTCCAATGACAAGCCAAGACAAAACCACTTGGACCGGTTTGCCAACACAGACTCGCTAACGACAGTCGAGGTTTCACACAGAGACGCTACTGGTTCATAATTCTAGCAAGGCTATCACAAGCGGGGCGTCTTGGCATGAAAAGGGATATCTGAAAATGCAAGGCAGTCAATTTGCAGTGAAGAGATGTCCATTTAGTCAAGAAGAGATCTCATCGAGAATAACTGTAGGTTAGTTCTGTAATCTGTTCACGGTCTCCTGTGTGATCCTCTCACGCAGACTGGTGCAGCTCGGCGGTCAGCCGAGTAACTTCTATTCAAAGTTCAGACAACTCCTTAAAAATTAACTGCACACCTCACCCAGAACAATCATGTGCTATATTCACCTTTCCCACATATCCCTTTCACTACATCCCTGAATTACAGATGTAAGTGGTCAACTGGACAATTGAAGTTTTATCGTAGATAGGGAGTAGGCGGAGTAGGTGTAAGGAAATACTGTCTCTAGATTATTGCGCCATGCAGGCATTTTTGTTCTTTTTTTTAATGACAATTGACAAGCGTACGTGACACAAGTCAGCAACAGCAGTTATCTAAATGTATCACGAGTCACAGGTGTTGAAATATTTTATTATATATAAAAACAAATTACATTAATAAATAACATAACTAAACAAAAGTAATAACAATATTATATGCAACACTGATTCTGCCATTTATTTAGTAATTCTCTGATGTCTTTAGTTATTCCTCCACCTGCAAGAAATAATTTCATGAGAAACAAATTGTACTTATTCCCAAATAGAGGCATGCATGCATGCAGAACAATCTGTATGAAGCCTATACATGAGGCATAAAGGCCTACCTGTATGTAGCGCCCAATCCAATTTAACAGGTGGGTGACACGTGTGTAAACTCCAGGCTTGTTGCGTCGGCCGCACCCCTCACCCCAGCTCACAACACCGGCTAGTCTCCACTCCTTCTCTTCCGTCTCACAAACAAGGGGGCCTCCGCTGTCTCCCTGACCACAAGTACAACCACCAAACTTTAGCTCACAGTACATACACCTACACACACATTCATTCCTTTAGGTCTACGAGGTCAGTGACTCAATTGCTCTGCTGTATGAGATTTGTGAGAAAATGCATCCCACAGATCTGTCTGGCTATTCACTTCTGGTTAAGGAGATTCGGATGGTCAGTTACCCTTGATATTACCTATACGGCACACTCTGCCTTTTTCGCTGTATATTCTTGCTATGTGAAGGTATGGAGTTGTCAAGAGGAAACTACTGTAAGGTATGTGCACATGGAATTTATAAAAATATCAGTCACATGGATCAAAACTGTTAAATATTAAACTAGCCTACTACTTTTGTGAATAAAATGTCTCATAAAAAGACAAAGACAAAATGCTGTTTTATTCATATTGCAGCAACATTTAAAAATGATACAGGTGTGTATGCAGGCGATAGTCAGCAGCGTCTGCAGATAACTACCTGGCAGGAGTCCACACCTCCCTCCATGTAGCCGGCGCAAAGCATTCTGGGAGTAAGGTAGTACCCGTACACATTTGGCCGCGAGCACAGGGATTGATCGATCACTCTCACCTGGGCCTGCCTCATCTCTGAGGAGACCAAGCCTGGCGTGGGAAGAAGTGACAGGAACCTGTTATCTCACCTGGTTTGTGCCATGAAGAAGAAAGATTCAAAGAACGTCACTAAAGGAAGGTGATGGACAGAGCTGACAGTCACTACACGAGGGGGGAGATGGAAAGAGACCTCTGATGGCCAAGCCTGACATGAGAACAAGGGATAACTCACTTATATCTCACACAGTTTGTGACTGAATGAGGCATAAAGGAGGAAGATGAAAGTACATCACTGAGGAAGGGGAAGGATAGAGCTAGAGGTGTAAACCCCGACTTTAGAAAGTGAAAACCCTGCTATGTAGTCCTTCTGCATGTGCAGTAGGCACAACTGATTTCACTGATTAGCCAGTCTACCTGTCTGATGATTTGTGTGCTAATTAGGATGGCTGCATCAAATATGTGGCAGGGTTTTTTGTTTCTGAAGGTGGGATTGACACTTCTGGACAGAGCTGAAAGACATTACATTACAGAGAGAGAGAGAGAGAGAGAGAGAGAGAGAGAGAGAGAGAGAGAGAGAGAGAGAGAGAGAGAGAGAGAGAGAGAGCAGACATGAAGGGATGAGAGAGCAGGATGTACAGTAAGAGGTGGACTCACCACCCTCCTCGGTGTAACCCCATCCTGTGACCCAGCAGAGGGACCCAGCGGGGAAGGACTCCCTCTGACTTGGTAAGCACACAGGCCTCACACTACCTGTTTGGCACGGTGCAAGAGCCATGTAAATACATGAAAATACTAGATTAACACAAAAGCTCAGCGGGTGTTTCAGGAAGCAGGTTTGGTCACATATTAACTCAGATCAAGAGGTAAATCTAAGAGCCTTATGGTTTTGTTTGGCTAGGTGAAAGAACCCATAAGATTGGGATTGGAGAATTGCAGGTTCGAATCCTGCCTTACCCATGGCTAAAATGCCCTTTAGCAAGGCATCTAACCCCACACTGCTCCAGGGACTGTAACTGAAACCCTGTAAATAACTGTAAGTCACTCTGGATAAGAGCGTCAGCTAAGTGTAATGTAATAATAATAATAATATAATAATAGTAATAGTAATAAGATCCTATTACAAAAGCTACCACTTACTCTGAGTTAACATCTCGGGGTTAGTCACTAAACCATCTACTTGGAAGACTCCCCAAAGACATCAGCATAATCAGCATAACACCAAAGCAGAGAGTGTTGAGGAAAATCTAAGATCTTTGACCAAAGTGAAGGTCACCAGGGTGCATGTCATCATGGAGTTAAAGAACAACATCTCTATTCTGAAGCACAGCCATACAAAGTATGAAAGACAAACACAGCTGGCTGGCTGGCGCCATGCAGAAGTATTCTGCATCCGCTTGCAGCATATTGTCACGTCAAGATTGCCCAAGTTAAACATTAATCTTATTTTGTTATTGACTTACGCAGCTGTGGCCTAATGGTTACTGAGTTGGGCGTGGGATCAGAGGATCACCAGTTCGAATCCTGAACCAGTTGGAAGACTGTGGATGGGGGAATAAATAACTAGTGTTCTCCTGCGCCCTCATCCATGGCTGAAGTGCCCTTGAGCAAGGCATCTACCCCACACTGCTCCAGGTTCTGTACCTAAATAACTGTAAATTGCTCTGGATAAGAGCATCTGCTCAGTGCAGTATAATATAATAACTTTTATTATAGGTTTTAGAAGACAAAAGAAATAAGACAGGAACACAGAAACACTGGCTGTCATTACCATAAAACCAAATGACACTACCCAGGAACACATTTATAAATCACTTCGAAAACTGATAAAATGAAGAAAACATTAACGAGATTGCATAATCACAAAGACGCGTCCTGTTGACATTAAGCTTTTGACCTAAAGTGCACTCCACTCCACTCCACTCCTCTGCTCCACTCCAATTCTCTCTCAAGCCACTCCTGTTCCTCTCTTCTCTCTGCACGTTATCCTTACCTTCCATCTCCATGTCTGTGGCTGTGCGGAGGAGGCCGAGGTCGTAGTCATTGTTCTCCTCGGAGAAGTTTGGGTGGGAGTAGATCTCTTTGGCGCTGTACCGCTTCCCCAGCGACGTGTCGGACAGGCGGACGGTGGCGATAACAACCTGCCAGTCAGACTCGTGCATCATGTTGTACCTGGAAAAGTGACAGACGAGACAGACAAAAGTATATATTATAAATGAATATGAAGTCACACGAGGCAGGGCACTGTCAGTGACTGGATTAAGGTCAAACCTCAGCACTTTAATTAGTCAATTAGTCAGTGTGGCTTTGGCAGATCATGGTATTTCCTTTGTGATTTCACTGTTGTTGCTGTGTTGAAGTTATGAGAAAAGCCAAGCCAAACTTGTAAAATATCTCCTTCATTCTTCATCATTCCGTAAGGAGTGAATATGTTATTGATGAGGGCGAATTCTACTCTAAAGACTTCCTTTGCCATTTTTTGTCACCACAAGTGTTGCTGGATTTCTTGCATTTCCTTAAAAATATTATAAACTTTATAAAAATTATCTACATATATCAAGCACCCTGTGACCATGCACTCTATGTACTTACTGAACGAAGCAGTGTGCTGCAGTGATGATCCAGCGTGGGCTGATAATGGATCCCCCGCATACATGCTTGCCCCTCCAGTGCAGACTGGTCTGCCAGCCCCACTTATCTTTCTCGGCTAGCATGCCCCCCACAATGCGCACACCCTGCCCATCGTGCACCCCATCAGGGCAACCCGAGGGGTATCTTAGTTCCGTTAAATCTGTGGAATTAGATCACTTAGTCAAAGGGGAGGGAGTGAAAGAAGGAATGATTATCAAGATTGGCACTCAGGGTCACTTTCTGGGTCTCAAGGCTTTTACCCTCAGTGACGTTAGCTGTCTGGTTGGCAGGGTGTTTGGCAAGGGTTGGAGGATTTGTTGTAGAGCTGCAATTCCACTTGCTTCCACAAGGGAGCGACAACTCCCGCATTTTGGAGGGAAAGCACAGGACTTTCACTGACAAACAAATCAGACAGATCCGAGCAATAAATGGACATTGCCTTCCTTTTCATTAGTGACTAAGATAATTAAACCAGTGAGATGTAGGACATTTTGGGGTTTCATGAATAAAAGAACAAGTGCTCTGTGGAAATTATGAATTCACTAAGTCCCTGCAAAGAATGCCTAAGATGTATGAAATTAAAGCATCAATGTATAAGAGGTGATCACCTAAGATAGCGATGCAGATGAGGACTGTGACAACTGGAAGGACAGTGAATATCAGAGTCTGGAGGGCGGGACATCTGAGGAACATCCTGGACCAGGAAGAATTTATTTCTGTTGAGCAGAGACAGTTAAGAGGTAGAGGATTCGTGGATGAATTATCTGTAGTCGCACATCTGGAATGTAAGCTCTAGACAAACCTGTGACAAGGAAGTCTCACAACATTAGCTATGTGCTTTTAGATTGGCCTAGGGAAGGAAACATCTCACAACTTAAAAGAGGGGTAGGGGCTGACAGTTTAAAATGTGATTTCCCAAAATGGTGTTAACATCCCAGTAGCCCAGTAGAGTCAGGATTCGCAGGATTGGCACCCTCATATGTACAAAAACCCTGTACAGTAATTTCCCTGGCATCGCTGGCAGAACTGGTCCCTCCTTAAATTATGGAATATGGAGGGGTGGAGGGGGAGAATCAGATTATCTTATCCAGCGCCCAGCCAAGGCTGTCAGCGGGCCTGTCTGTGAGCATCCTAGGGCAGTGCTCTGCATCTCTTACCTGCCTCCTTCTCCTTGTCCAAGCCGTCGTTGGGAAGAGTGAGGCCCACCTCACCCTCTTCCAGAATCAAGCCCTGCTCAGAGAGCTTGCGCGCTGGGTCCACTGGGACGGCCACTGCATCTGGTGACAGGCTCGGATACAAAGAGGGGGTCGCAAGTTCAGGATCTAAAATTTGTTCCTCTGAATTCAACGTTGGATGGCTCTGGCTGGTCTGTTGCTCTTCTGACTGCAATAATTGGTTGTGCAAGGGCATATGGGTCACTGAGGTTGCTGTGTCTGTTAAAGGCTCTTTGGTGTCTGCCTCAGGTGGAACTGTCTGTTTATCTGCAGGTGGTTCATCAGGGGAATGTGGAGGGATGCTTTGTGGTGTCTGGTTTCTTGTGAGTGTTTGGTCAATCAAGCACAGCTGTGTGCTTGTGAGGCAGAGGAAGTCTGTGGTGACCTGGGTGTCCATAGTTGGCTGTGGGGCTGTGGGCAGGTTCAGTGACACATGAGGCAGCATTGCTGAAAGCGTGAACGGAGCCAATTGTGCCACTCCATGCAGCTGGGTCTTTGAGGGAGCTGAAGGGCTCCGAACATCTGGGAATGAGATTAGTCCTGTCACATATGCCATCTCCATTTGATCTGTGAGTGGAAGAATCAGAGGTAGCCTTAGTATTTCAGAGGGGTGCTGGGAAACTGAGTTTTTGGGTGTGAGGTGAGTGGCCTGTTGTGAGGAAGGAGGTAACAGGAGCTCCGGGCTGTAATGGGATAGCTGGGAAGGTGGTGATTGATCCATTTGGCTGAGCACTTCAAGACACTCCTGCCGAGAGGCATCCAACTCTTTGGGAGTGGCGCCCTCTGTTGGACTGGAGTCAGACATGCCCTAGTGCATAATGGAAAGAGCATCATTATTAGGCGGGAGTGTGGCCATCCTATACCTATATACTGTGACAAAGATACAAGTACATCTTTAAGTTTTAAACATGCATTAGATAGATAGATAGATAGATAGATAGATAGATAGATAGATAGATAGATAGATAGATAGATAGATAGATAGATAGATAGATAGATAGATAGATCTAAGAAAGGAAGCACAACCATGACATGTCATAACATTAAAATGAAACATTTATCCCATTTATTATTATTATTATTATTATTATTTACATGACCACACATGTTCACAATGTGGCATAAGCTTGACTATGATATACAGTATTAAAAATGGCCATGTTAGTAATTGTACTATTCAATCTTTGTCATGTTTAGAATGGTCACATTAAGGTTGGTGATGCCAAGCATTGTAACCTTTTTGTTATATTCTTTGTGCCACTTTTCTTTCAGCCAAACGGTACTCTTAATTTAATTACAGCTATTTAGACTGGATAGCAAACAAAGTGTTGCTAATGAATGGACCTTCTGTGACAGCGACATGCCCAAGGACAGTGCAAACTCAATACAAATACAATACAACACAACACAATGCAGAAACATTGCAGCTCTTACCTGAGACATTATGCTGTACTGTTTTCTAGAGCATCAGAGATGATTCAAGGATCCTCTGTTTTTGGTCATAAAAGAGCAAGAGCGAGTACAGCTCAGCACAAAATCTAACCATGGAAGCCTGTTAGTACTGTAAGTGCTGAACAACAAGTATGCCCTCGGCCAGGGCTGCAGGAGCGCAAAGGCTATCACTGGTCCCTTTACATATTTTCCATTTTTGGTCACAGCTCGTATATTTTCTCCCAGCTCCAATTCTTTTCTGATGCCAAGGAGTACCACTTCTCCTGCTCGCCTTTTTTTTCTCGCTTAACTTTGTTGTCCCTCCAACCGTTTCCTAATCATGTCTCCATTGTTCCCCCCTATTTCTCACCCGCGGGTAATCCTGCTATTCTCGTGCGACGAGGACGGCACGGAGGTCAGCTTGCAACTGATACCTGGCTGTGGTCCCCGCAGGGGAGCTCATGAAAGATGCATGGCGGCGATTGCAGTGTTGGGTCAGAGTTTAACCACGGCAGGTAACGCTAGACGGATTTACCGGCGATCTCCACAGGAGCTTGTTGATTTCCAACCACTTATGAAAACGCACACAAACACAAACACACAAACTCACATACTGTACACGTGTGCACTCCAGACATGGCCACAGGCATGCGAGTGAAATGCTGAATATTCAAAGGACTGTAATCATGGCACGGTGATGATGTGTCAAATTGCAATACTGGCACATGATACTACACTTCTGAATACAATATATACCTATATGGAAAGAGAGAGTCACAGTCTCTCTCTCTCTCTCTCTCTCTCCCTCTCTCTCTATCTCTCTCTCTCTGGGGTCAGACATGTTTCTGTAAAACGTCTCAGATTACCTGAGCAGACAGGTGTCAGGTGCTGGCTGTCCAATTGTAGGGCAGGAATACAAGGCAGTGTTTGTGTGGGGTCAAGAAGACGCAGGAACTAATTACAATTACAGAAGCCTTCTTTTGAATTAGGGGAACATGACAACCACAGTCCTCCGTGACACCTCATACAATCAAGCAGAAGCAGGAAGACCTTATTAAAAAATACATTAATCATTTGTTGTGATTATGGCAGCTGTACAATGTGCTAAATGAGCCCAGTCAGCAAAATAATATACTGTACATTTTTATTGTTTTCTAACTAATAGTCATAAAGTTGTAATTGACAATATTTCCAGAGGGACACTGAACAAGGGACATTTTTTTTTTACAATGCATTATGGTATTAAATAACCGTGCTTTAAATTTTACAATTTATACACTAACTCCACTCACAGGTGTATGTTATAATGTTTCTTGTATTCTGCAACCCTATACACCCCATACCCACATTTTTAGGCCCAAGCCAGAGCCCAGTCTGTAGCGTTTCTCCAAGTCCAGTGACTTTCTCCAAATCTGGAATTTTCTTTCCTTTCGTTCTCATCAAGTGGCTGTGTGAGATCCCACACATGCCAGTCCCTCATATCAGGTCCTGTGTCACCTGCATTGATGGATGCCCAGTCCTGCCACTCAGTTCGAAGCTGCAGTCTTGGCCAAGGCAGTCAGTCCGGGAGAAGGCTAAAAACCCTGGCTGTTAGCGCCAGTCTCTAGCATTCAGTCTCTTCAAGA
>CM050218.1:6465000-6467500 GCA_027475355.1 Coilia nasus | reverse complement strand
GTTAGCTCGCTAACGCTAGCGAACTACGCTAACGTAATGGTTTAAATTGAAAGCTGTCACTTTACTCACCAACACCCACCTAGATACTGTTACTGATGTTAGCTCAAATGGACAAATTAATATAAAGGTATAAGGTTACAGCAATGTGTTAAATTCAAGGTGAGTGAAGTTAGCGTTTAGCACATTGGTGTTGTCATAGTTAATACTATTGACTTAAATGAGCTAGTCCGTTAGCTTGCTAGCTTGCTGTACAGACAGACTAGGGCTGTGTTCCAAACGGTTAAATTCGCTGCCTAAGTAGTTGCCTAACGCGGCAGCGAGTCATCGAGTGCTGTTCCAAACGGTTAAAGTTCTTATTTCCTGTCGCAGCAGTTGCCTTCAAATTGTCCGCGCGAGAGGCAGTTTTGAAGGCAGCTTCGATGATTCCTTCAAGCTCCCTATTACCCAGAATTCTGTGCACTAACTTTCAAACAACTGTGAAAAGTAAATAAAGATGGCGGCCGACATGAATTACGGTTGCTGTCGGTATCAACATCTTATTTGTTTGGCACTGTATCGCTTGTATTTTTACAATTTAGATGAGAAATCAACAATGTACTATCTAAATATCCAACCACTTTTACTATTAACAGCGTATTGTAGGATTTATGTACTGTCAGTCAGTCGACTGACTAACGTTGGCCAACTAGCTTACGTCAGCTAGCTTCACGTTCTTGCTACGTGCTAACGTCATACCCCCAACTTTTGCTCTCTTAAAATCCCGTTCGAAACCAGTATTTATAGAAGTTGCCTTCACCCCGTAGTCATATCTAATTAGGCACCTCTCTATTAAGGAGGGAGTCATCGAGGCAGCTGCCTTCCGTTTGGAACACAGCCTATGAGTTTGTTGGCATCAGTTTCGATTTGCGATGGGCGATTAATTTGAATAATGCCCGAATTGACTGGTGGTAATGACTAAATCTTTACTGCAGTATACAACAGTAATACTGTTGTAAAAACTGCAGCTTTGATATTGCAATACAGCTGGTAGCTACTGCAGCGCTAGTTGCTATATCATTAGCATCTCAGTCATAATACCACACGTCAGTGACAGTCTGTGGGGGGTGGAGGGCTTATCTTAATGTCATGCTAATGGCCACTATTCGGCGAGAGTGAGGCAAACTTTAAGAGGAGTTTTCTCAGTTTTGTGTTTTAAGGTGTGCATGCTTTCAAATGACCACCAAGTCTTCAAATATTATCAGATTTCCATGTGCAAGACATTGGAAAGCTTAGAAATTACACTTTCAGAATCTGTGAATAACTCAAAATGCCTCTCGGACGAGTTGTGGCCGGTTTTGCTGTGGCCGGTCACATATATAGTTGGAATGAATCGTATTTGAGGAGAATGTATGCATGTGCGAGGAGAATGTATGCATGTGCGAGGAGAATGTATGTATGTGTGCGAGGAGAATGTATGTATGTGCGAGGAGAATGTATGCATGTGAGAGAAGAATGTATGTATGTGAGAGGAGAATGTATGTGAGAGGAGAATGTATGTATGTGAGAGGAGAATGTATGTATGTGAGAGGAGAATGTATGCATGTGCGAGGAGAATGTATGCATGTGAGAGGAGAATGTATGCATGTGAGAGGAGAAGAATGTATGTATGTGAGAGGAGAATGTATGCATGTGAGAGGAGAATGTATGTATGTGCGAGGAGAATGTATGTATGTGAGAGTGAGAATATATGTATGTGTGAAGGCCAGAATGAATAATGTCTTGAACGGCCCCTCATACATACACGCATACACACACACACACACACACATGCACACACATACACGCATACACACACGCACACACACACACACACACACACACACACATAAACACACACACACACACGAGAAAGAGGGAGATGAGAACAGAAGCAAACACACATCTCACAGTCTCATCTAACACATGTACAGACACACACACACACACACACACCTGCACACACACACACACACACACACACACACACACACGAGAAAGAGGGAGATGAGAAACCGAAGCAAACACACATCTTGTAGTCTCATCTAACACATGTACAGACACACACAAATAAACACACACACACACACACACACACACGCACGTACGAACGCCGCACAGACAAAAATAGAGATGACAACACAAACACACACACATCTTACAGTCACACACACACACAAACACACACACACACACATTAGAACACAAGCACAGACATCTCACAGTGTCAACTAATTTCTCGATTGAAATTGTATGTTTCCACATATTTCATATATAGTTTTTTTCCTCTCAGGAACAAATCAAATTTAGAGTGCATTATTAAAAAAAAAAAAACCTAGCACCGCCACAGGAAGTTAGCCACAGATAAGTGGACAGTAATGACATGCTTTAGATTTGAATGACTCAAACAGAGGAAAATAGGCTACGTCCAATTTAGTCATCTAATTTCTCTTCTCTCTGTCTCTCTCTCCCTCTCTCTCACCTA
>CM050218.1:6457500-6460000 GCA_027475355.1 Coilia nasus | reverse complement strand
GGCAAAATGGTGACGGACTGTTTACTGCTGGCAAAGAGGGCACAGTTTCAATAGGTTACGGTTAGGGTTAGGGACGAAGACGTTCCGGACCAATATCCTTACATCTACTGGTGCAGAACAAGTTTCCGGACCACAATCAGGTTGTCTGGAATGTAAATATACATAAATGTACATAAAACATAAAGGTCCGGAAACTAATTTTGTACCAATAACTTGCCCCTTATTGGTCCGGTAGTGTGCTGTGTAAATAGTGGCCAGCTGCTGGTCCGGAATTCCGGACCCATAGCCACTGCCTAATTTGTTAGTTCATTACATCTACCAACTGTTTGTTGACAAGTTTTCTTTACTTCCAAAGATACATAAAGTAATCACTGTTCCTTTTGTAAAGTCTGGAATTTTCACAATTTCCGGTTTTGGGGAGGACCTAAAAAACATAAAAAAGGTAACTCAACTTTTGAGGGCCTTGTTTCCTGTACTAAAGGGAGAGAGAGTGAGTGAGAGAACAAGCTAGTGACTGAGTGTGTGTGTGTGTGTGTGTGTCAGAGAGACAGAGTGAGCGACAGACAGACAGTTACTGAGAGAGAGAGAGAGAGAGAGAGAAAGAGAGAGTGACAGAGCAAGTGAGAAAGTAAATGGATGAGTGAGTAAGAGAATGAGAAATCAAATGGTTCAATGAAAGAGAAAAAGAGAAAATGAGTGAAAAAAGACAGGAAATCAAAAAAGGAAGAGATAGGTAGTCAGGGGTGTAGATCATTGAAGGAAGAAGAAGTGGTGGCAGGACGCAATAGAACACCTCCACCATGAAATCCCACAACGGTGAAACCAGAAATCTGAGGTTAGGATTTTTAAAAGACCTTCCTCTGTTCCTCATCAGAAAATCATTCTTTCACATGTTCACCGTAATTAACCTGTCATTCCACATCCCCCGTCACTAAGGCAGAATGGAGACCTGCATCAAGGCAAAGGCGCCAAGACTGCCTCTCTAATGCAAGGCTGAGGCAGGGGGCCGTGTGGCTTATTCAGCCAGAGCCTGTCTGTAAAAAGAACATTAAAATGCCTCTTGTTCTTCACCCGAACCATATTGTTCATTTTATCAGGGTTTATAACAGCAGAGTGAGAGGAAACAAGTGGGAGAGAGACAGAAGGAAATGGGTGGCATCAGGAAATAAGACAAACCTGGCTTCCTGAATTTATGGCATGGGTGCCTTAACCAGCTGCACCCCATGTTTTTAATTTTTCACATTACTGAGGAAAGTAAGGATTGCATGTGACCACAGCTTTCCACTCCACTTCCACTGGACTATAATCAATCTCATTCAAATATTTATTTATTTATTTATTTATTTATTTATTTATTTATTTATTTATTTATTTATTTATTTATTTATTTATTTGTCTTTTTTATGTGTTTATGGAAGAGCAGGGCTTTAATATGGTGGGTGTGGAATCATTGATTAGAGAGGCTCTGGTTTCTCTTTACTGGCCTCATGAGTGCACTTCTCCTGCTCTACAGCATCACAGATGAGGTGATATATAGTATAGTCTTAGATATATGCAGTCTATATATAGATATATAGTCTTTTTGCTCTCTGTGACCTTGAGTGACAGCTGTGGGCTTTCTCGATCACCTGTGTTCTACAGCCCTCCGATGACCTTTAGAAACTCCTCATTTCAAATCTGATGACTGTCTAGCAGGGGCCACTAAAGGATGAGTAATATGAGCATTTTACTGAAGGTCTGGAGGCTTTTAGAACTGCGGGGAAATGGCATCTGTGAAGCCATTGTCTTTTATTGAGCCAGGGCTGAGCAGGACTATACACATTCTTGGAGAAAAATCATTGACCTTATTCACAAAGTATGGTTAAGCTTTGTCTTTTGTGTTTGCTGTATTGGCATTTATGCTCTGGGGACAGCAGACAGGATGCTGCAATGAATGACATTTCAATCATTTTTAAACACTTTACTTAAATGGTTGACCACTAACAAAGGGGTGACCAAATGAAACTGTACAAAACTCTTGTCTCGGGTCAACCCATTTAAATTCTGTGCGCATGTAGCTCTGTTCTTGAGGCCTTGCACATTCGTACTCAATAATATCTGGACAGTCACACTCCCATCTCATACAGTATGCTACACAACGTCTTGAGCAGTTATCTCCACAGTAGACATGCAATTTGCAATGCAATTTAACAGGCCTCCCTGCGCGTGTCGTCAGACTGCCACAGGTGATTCAAAATGCCATGGCACGTCTGGTCACTAATGAGCCAAAGAGGACATATGCCTGCTGGTCACTCTTCATTACCATTCTGTTGCTGCTGGAATTACATAGAAATCCCTCCCCCTGGCCTATTGTAGGCTACAGCTGGATCTGTACTATTCTATTTAAAAGCTTTCTTTAAATTGAGGTCTGTTCTGCCACTCAACCACTTCGCCCCTCTGATGAACATCTGTTGTCTCTGCCTTCCTGTAACAGCAAGAGATTCGGGTCTGGATGAACACA
>CM050218.1:6337500-6452500 GCA_027475355.1 Coilia nasus | reverse complement strand
CCCACCACCTGTCAGGGTGACAGAAAGGTGAGGACAGTTATGTAGGATGGGCTCAAGGGGGGGTCTCTTTCTGTTTCTGGAGTCTGGTTGCCTCTGACAGACACGCATGCACACACAAACACACACACACACACAGCACAGACACATACACATTTCACCCTCTCTCTCTCTCTCTCTCTCTCTCTCTCTCTCTCTCTCTCTCTCTCTCTCTCTCTCTTTCTCTCTTTCTCTCTTCATACACAACCTTAGATACCTGCACACACACATACCTTCATCTACACAACCTCGACTCTTCCCGTTATCATTTTCTCTGTCACACTAACACCAGAACCCTATAAGTCCCTTTCCTGCACAATAGCTACACATAAAAGAAGATAGCAAGCACTGTAAAGCTAGAGTTCTGCTGAGCTAGAGCTCAGATACAAGGCAACACAGAGACAGACAGAGCATTGGTCAGGTAAGGTTAGACCTGCAGATAGGTACATGAAAATGCAGACAGACAGACAGACAGACAGACAGACAGACAGACAGACAGACAGACAGACAGACAGACAGACAGACAGACAAACAGAGCAAAGGCTAAGTAAGGTTAGGATCCAGACCTTCAGGTAGATACAGGAAAATACAGACAGATAGAGCAACCATTAAGTAAGGTTAGGATGCAGACCTCCAGGTAGACGCCCCAGGGCATGACCAGGGTGGCGAGCAGCAGGTCGGACACGGCCAGCGAGACGATGAGGTAGTTGGTGGTGGTCTGGAGGGCGCGCTCCCGCGACACGGCCATGCACACCAGCACGTTCCCGAACACCACGCAGAAGATGACCAGCACCAGCAGCACGGCGTAGAAGTTGTAGGGCGGAGAGGAGGGGGCCAGGGGGACGGAGCAGTTGGTGGAGGAGAGAGAGGAGGAGACGGAGGAGGAAGATGAGGAGGAGGAGGAGGAGAGGGAGGTGGAGAGGAAGGAGGTGGGATAGGGGGAGGGAAAAGAGAGAGATGGGAATGGAGAGAAGGATGGAGAAAAAGAGGAGTAGGGGAGATTGTCCTCTGTGAGATTGAGAAGGGGCATGGTGAAACTGTGACTACATGGAGATCAGAGGAGGAGGAAGAGGATGGGGGAGGATGAAGAAATTAACACAAGAGGGAGAGAACGAAAAAGAGTGTAAAGATGCAATCAGCACACTACAAAATGTTCCTCTCTAGGGTTGGGAAGAGCTGAAGATCTATCAAGATATAAAGCAGGCAGACAGAGGAGAGAGCAAAGAGGGGACGGAACCATCACAGAGAGAGAAAGAACACAATCTGTTTCACTGACAAATTTAAAAAGATGAAATCAACCAAGTCAACAAGTTAAACTCTTGTTTTGAAATGCTGTTTAAGTTACTGCTGTTTAAGACACAGTTATCTTATTCACACCAACGCCTCATGACAGAATAAAAGTCTGAAATCAGTGATCTGACATTAAGGCTAATGGGACAAAATTAAGATTCAATCAACCAAGTCAACAAGTTAAACTCTACTTCTGAAATGCTGTTTAAGTTATTTACGAGGCACAGTAATCTTATTCACATCAACGCCTCATGACAGAATAAAACGTTTATATGAACTAAAATTTATACAAAATCAATGTTCTGACATTTGGACTAATGGAATGAAACCACCCTTGCACTTGCCATGGCAATGGCATGTCTTGCCGATGTCTTTGCTGTTCAGCTCGATACATGACTCAACTGGGGTGTGTGACTCAGGATCACAGAATATTTGCCCCAGTGTTGACATCTTCACAAATTCACACCTCTATCAAGGGCACAGACCATCAAAAAAGCTTGGCGATTAAAAAAAAAGGGAATTTATTTTGCAAGAGTCTGTTTGTGTGGCTCAAGGTTCCTATCATTAGTCTGCTGCTGTTGGCATTCATAACCAGATCCTGCATGCTTCTGAAAACCACAACAGGATGTCACCAGGGCAAGTCAGAGGAGCAAAGTGAATTTTCTTTGAAAAAGATTATTACGGGCAATTGAGTCAAAAAGAAAGCTTTTATATGAGGGTGACAAAAGCACACAAGCAGGACACTGAATACACAACATGACATCTTGTATTCATCATCAAAGCATGGAAACACACAGTATTAAGCCATCATTTAGAGGCATTTGAGTGTCGACCGCAGTGTCGATCTCTGAAAATGTATTTATTGTCAATTTGACAAATGAACCTCATATTGGCTTGATCCTGTCTTTAGCTCGTCATGTTAGGTTTACCTGAATGAAGGCTGCAACCCTACTTTTTGCACACCTTGGCTTGCACACAAAAACATCAATAAGCCAGAGTGAATACACGATCACTGATCCCTGATGAATGATATGACCTGCAAAGTAGTGCCACGATAAGAAATAATAGCCTGGCTGTGATTCTGCCTCTGGCATGCAGCCACAGATGGAGTCCTCACAATAATCACATCTGTGCTTTGCTCATAGTAAGTGAATGACTGAATGAATGAGTGCATAAATCAGTCATAATTAAGCTAAATTCAAGCAATCCTTAAAACAGTCTTCATAAAATAATAAACTATGTAATTGAAATGAAATATATAATTTAAATGAAGACACGATCTTCCACTTTTTGCTCTTTCTCTTTCAGGCTTATGCCAGAAACTATGCTCTCTGTTACCGAGAGGCTTATAGAGCCACTGCAGGCTTACCCTTCACAGCAAATCTATCTAAACAGCCTCTAAAGCCTCTTCTCAAATAGAAAAAAAACATTTTGTAAGGAGAAACCCTTGTCCATCTTTGTCATCCAGCAACTAAAAAAACATGGTTAAATTGCAGTGTTGCCTGTTAAAGGAGAACTTCGGTGTAAAATGAAAATTGGCATGTTAAAACATCATACCGAGTTGGTATGTGTACTGAGGAGCAAAATTGATTTAGCCTGTTGCATTCGGAGTTTAACTATTTTTTATCGTTTGTCCCAGAAGGCTAACAATGGAAGTGGTAGGTGCCATAGACGAAGCATGATGACTACGCTATTTTTAAACCTTTAAAACAGCTCGAAGAAACTCCACACTCCATCGGTAGTACAACAAAGGCCCTGACATTAAAAATGAGGCACTGAGAACTTTGTAAGTGTACACAACATTTATTAATAAAACAGTTTTGACAAGCAGTACCTTGCTGTAGTTTCTCATCGCCGCCATGATGAAAGTCCAAACAAGTCAATTGTACCACCTCTCCTCCTATTCTTCCTGCTGGTTCGTGTTCGTCAATCGACTGGTGCGGACGTTCATCATGGCGGCGATGAGAAACTACAGCAAGGTACTGCTTGTCAAAACAGTTTTATTAATAAATGTTGTGTACACTTACAAAGTTCTCAGTGCCTCGTTTTTAATGTCAGGGCCTTTGTTGTACTACCGATGGAGTGTGGAGTTTCTTCGAGCTGTTTTAAAGGTTTAAAAATAGCGTAGTCATCATGCTTCGTCTATGGCACCTACCACTTCCATTGTTAGCCTTCTGGGACAAACGATAAAAAATAGTTAAACTCCGAATGCAACAGGCTAAATCAATTTTGCTCCTTAGTACACATACCAACTCGGTATGATGTTTTAACATGCCAATTTTCATTTTACACCGAAGTTCTCCTTTAAGTGTGTTCATATAGTGCAATCATATTCACGTCCGTGCTCAGTGTGAGAGCTGAGAGGCCTCTCCTCTGCTTTTTACCATAGCTGAAAGCAAGCTCTGTTGGGTAGCTGCACAGGTAGAGTGTGAACTTTAATACCACTGCCCACTAAAAGGCAGAAACTAAAATAAGCACATACAACGGAAGAGTCATTGCCAGATCACATCAAACACACGACACTGACAAATCCACTCACTTGTCTGGACAGATCAAGTGAGCATCACACACACACACACAAAAACACAAACACATACAAACACACGTGTGCAAACACACACACATGCATGCATGCACACACACACACACAACCTTGGAAGCACGCACATGGAAGCTCACAAACACACCCGCACTCGCACGTACACACACACACACACACACACACACACACACACACACACAACCTTGGATGCACGCACATGCAAGCTGACAAACACACACGCACTCGCACATACACACACACACACACAACCTTGGAAGCACACACATTAAAGCTCACAAACACACACGCACTCGCATGTGCACGTACACACACACACACACACACACACACACATACATACACACACACAACACACACACACACAATACACAGACACTCACACACACACACACACAATGCACACATAACATTCTGTCACTGCTCATGCTTCATGAATCAGTTCCTACAGCAGGGAGACTTTATGTAACCATCATTTATGTGCATTTATTTCGGCTTACTGAAGGCAACCATCACAAGGTCCTTTTTTAATCGTCTCCAGTGCCGCCCTCAATTCCTGCACCGCTCACCCGTACCTCGGTAATGTCATTGTCAACTGCTGAGGCAGCCTTCGCTCCTGAGAATATTTCCATCACGACTAGGTCCTCGCTGCTTCGCGTGGCAGTGATAAAACAAACACACACAGAGGAGGTCACAGAAAAAAAAATCCCAGCACCAACAGCCATCAAGGTGTAAAACAGTAGCACTGATCAGCCACGTCAGAACTTGTTTAGAGCATGTTTAAAATAAAGACAGACAAGCAAGAAAACTTCTTCTTTTTCAGCTAGAAGATGCCAGGCACTATCCTTGATGGCTTGCATTGGCGAAACTTTTGTGAGCTCAGACAGATTCCTAGAACTGTCACTGTTTTGCCTTTCAGCTGTGACACCCAAGGGAAGTCTCCAAGCTCTGAGCTATGGCTTAGTGGGATTGGCAGGGGCGAAGATGGGCTTTGAAACTCATCTCCTCTACCAGATAGTGCTCAGTGGATTTGTCTTTGCTCACTTCCTTAGTCTAATGGTGCATGACATGACTCTCACCAAGTCCCAGTACATGATAACTTTAACCTGACTGCATAGTTTAACAGAGAATCTTCTGATAAAGGTTGAAATATCACCTTCAGCACACACAGACAGAAAGACAGACAGACAGGCAGACAGAAAGGCAGACACACACACAAACACACACACACACACACACACACAGATGCAAACACACAAGCACATAGAACAGGCACCTTCCCCATTTCCCCAGTGTCACACCATAATTAGCCATCAACCTTGTGCAGCCATCATCCTTTGCCCAAGGGTGAATCCCATCGCACCCCAGACATATTCCCAGGCATCAGAGTTCAACCGACAACAGAGAGCCTCGTTATTCAGGGCTCATCTCCGTCACGTCCAAACACAGACCTCCACATCTTATGTGTGCTTTTGACTGGTGGCTCAGTGACTAACAGTCATTACTCTGCCCTGTACTCAGTTTCCCCCCACTTACCCCCCGCAGTCCCCAGTATGAAATCTATAAGCGAAGGGATCAGGAGGGGGTCTGTGGCTGTCAGGCATAACGTGCATAATAACATTTCGGGCGACAGCGGTGACTAATCTGTCAGCAGCCGATGAAATCCATGTTTAATTAGTACGCCCCCACGCAGGTGAGGTGAGGTGAGGGGCGGGCAGAGAGACGCGTGACAGAGTTGATGGTCTAGACACGGCTCTAACGCCTCCTACCTCCAGGGGAGTTGGCCACTTTCATTAT
The DNA here is from genome assembly GCA_027475355.1 of Coilia nasus. Classification (NCBI taxonomy): domain Eukaryota; kingdom Metazoa; phylum Chordata; class Actinopteri; order Clupeiformes; family Engraulidae; genus Coilia; species Coilia nasus. The sequence continues at coordinate 6,446,817 of CM050218.1, read as the reverse complement.
TATTTTTTTTTTATTTATTTTTTTTGATACTCTCCTACTCTTTTGTTTACGCAAACAGAAATCAACACAGTTGGTCCTGTTAGGTAATGGTCTTTGGGTTTGTCAGGCATGGTTTTCTTCATCCATCCATCCATCCATCCATCCATATGTCAATCCATCCATCCATCCATCCATCCATCCATCCATCCATCCATCCATCCATCCATCCATATGTCAATCCATCCATCCATCCATCCATCCATCCATCCATCCATCCATCCATCCATCCATCCATCCATCCATCCATCCATCCATCCATCCTTCCATCCATCCATTTATCCGTCCGTCCGTCCGTCCGTCCGTCCGTCCGTCCGTCCGTCCGTCCATCCATCCATCCACCTGTCAATCCACCCAGCCAGCCAGAGAGCAATTCATCCATCCATCCATCCATCCATTCATCAATCTATCCATCTATCCATCCATCCATCCAGCCGTCCGTCCGTCTGTCCATCCATCCATCCATCCATCCATCCATCCATCCATCCATCCATCCATCCATCCATCCATCCATCCATCCATCCGTCCGTCAATCCGGCCAGAGAGCCATTCATCCATTCCTTTCCCAGGAAGCTTGAAGGTTTACTGTCGTTGAATTTGTTGTGCCTTTGCATGATTCCTCCCCGTCCTCTCCCCTGATTCTCTCTACTTTGCCTTCCACTTGTGTAGCCAGTAAGCCTCCCGTCTCCCCCCAGACACACGGCCCTGCTGTCCTTAACGCCGCCTGCGACCTCGTACGTCATGTTTACTGGTCTATAGATGCCGAGGCACGTGAAGTGGTCGCTCTCAAAGAGCACCTGGAGAGGCTCTTCAAAAGGTGCAAGGCGCACGCACACACACACACACACACACACAATGGAGACAGGGATGACATCCAGCAGAACAAATCCACTCTGGCAGCTTCACAAGCGACAGCCTCTGGTTTGCTTTGTCACAACGGACTCACGCTGCTTTCTTAGTCCACCACAAACAGGAAGAACATGGTGGTCTTTTAAAATAAAAACACTGATCTGATTATTTTCTTTCTTCCTTAATTGTGTTTCACACTGAGAAGCTGTGTGTCAGATATGATTTCCGGTGCTGCGTATAGAAGCCGAGCTCCAGACCGGAGAGCACTGAGGTATATTGAAGGACGTGCAGTGCAGGAAGTGTGAGAGTGTGTGAGTTTGAATGGTGGGGCACTGTAATAAGCCTGCTCAGGGGTCTACTCAAACTGAAATGAACTGAAATAAAGAGGAAGTGTATTTTCTGAAATGGAACCAGGATTGTACAGTACTGCAAGGGACATTATTATTTGCCACAGTTTGAATGTACTGCACAATTTTGAGTTTGTACATGGGATCAGAAGATGCACATCAGGGGGAAACTATGTTATATATATGTATAGAGGCCACTTCTCTCACTTCATGAAAAACACTTGGTTGCAATTCCTGCCATTTTGTATCGTTTCTTCCTTTGTTTTGCCATTAAAACAATACATACATGCTGACCTACATGTCTTTGCTTAATGTGTTTAATTTGTTTCGTCAGTCTAAACACTAATCTTGTAGAAGGCTCAACCCTGTGACCAATTGAAACTGTGAGAAAGCTGACCGATGTATTTCAGACAGATGTTACACACAGAGATCTACAGCTCTGGAAAAAATTAAGAGACCATTGCCAATGTTCCTAAAATCAGCATCTTTACATGTATGACAGCCATTCCTTTCCAGTGTAATTTGGAATTTGGGAGAAATGTTGTCAGTAGTTTACAGAATAAAACAAAAATGTTCACTTCACTCACACATATACCTATAAATACTTAAATCAGAGAAACTGGTCATTTTACAGTGGACTCTTAATTTTTTCATAGCTGTGTATAGTATGATAGGAACAATGTGTCTTGGATCATTAAAGTGTGCAAATATATTTTAGTTCACCCCCACAAAATGCTTTTAACTCGCCAAAATAAGCATACAAGGTCCACTTTAAACCTTTGAATTTCTAGCACACTTCGGCAGGGGTTTCTCAGAAGGTCAGGGAGATCTAGCATATAGAGGATTCACGGTTCTGTCAATCACATTACTCTTGCCTCTCACTTACCCCTCAGGTAATTTCTAACCATCCACCATTCTACAAGAATTTCACTCATCTTCAAAGTAAAAATAATAGCCTACCCTAGAACATCTAAGATTTTTTATTGTACTAGTCATACAGAATATTAGTAGTAACAACCATGAGGTGTTTTAGGAAGCTATTTATTATTTTAGAACTATCTTTAAAATAAAAATAAAGATTACAACTTCTAATTTTGTTACTTATATATTATATGACTATTCTGATTTATAGCCTACATCAGACACAGGTCCAAAAGTGGGCAGTTTGCACAATTACGCGTGCCAATGGCCGCAAAGTCACCAAGTTGCCTGGTACACAGACTGATAAATAGACAAATAGTCAAATCAAATGCTTTAGAATTCAATAGCGAGTGAAACTGTATGTGAAGCTAATGCTTAACGCCACTGCTTGCGCAACAGATGACTTCTGCAAAACCATCCAAGGCGGCCACATTCTAATCTAATGCAAATCTTCTGACAACAAGGCAAATACATAGTTGTCTGTGATCTGTGTTGCTTTAGACAGTATAGTAGTAAGACAATCTACAGCTCAACAGATACATGGGTAGATGCAAATACCTCAACACAGAGAGACGCAGAAAGAGGTTTCAGGACTCATACCAAGCCACTGAAATAACGTGGTCTCAATAGAGCTTAATGTAAGTGCTGTTTTTAATGTATCATAGAAGATTCGCAATTTAAGACATATTAATAAAAAAAACACATAATGTTCATTGAAAAGACAGTCATTGTGAGCTGACTTGACAGAGCTGTTAAGAAAACAGTTCAAGCGCATAACCTTTTAGTACCTAATTGCATGCCACGATGATTACACATTTTTATACAGTAGCCTATATATAAAAGACAACTTTGGCGGATGCACTTACAAGTAACCAAAGGCAAAATACCATACCTGCAGTTCTGCACATTAAAACACTTCCCTACACAACTCACAAATAACGTAATTGAACTGGCAGAAAGACGGAGGGGTAAAATACTGGTACTTACTGTCGCTAATGAACTGTTCAAATCAGTTCAGGTTGAAGTCCTGATGTCAGGAGCCTATTCCCCCAGTGCAGATCTCAAAATAGAGTCGCGCACAGTTCAGTCACATAATAACAGCCCCTCTTCGGTGAGAACCCTTTATGAGCATCTCTGCGCAGGGCTGGTGTGAAATAAGCTTTTTCTAATTGCTTCACACATTCAGACGCTGCGCGTCTCCCGAGGCAATCTGACCCGACCACCCTCCACCCCTTCGCGACTAAATGAGGTCAAGGAAGTCGGATCGAAAAATCAAATTGAAATGAAATGACTGCAGTCGTGCTGGCATTAGCCATGATGCTTCAGTTGCCAGAGCAGCCGGCTGATTGAACTGCCGCGGACTATGTAAAACAGAGTTGACTAGACAGCAAGCCTTCTTATGAATGAGCATGGGTGTTTCCCTAAGTGAGACTTGCTGAAATTATACACTGGCTATACACTGTTTCCGAAAAGACCAGTGTATAAATACGCAGGCGTTTTGTAATTAGATGTACAATAAACTAATTTTTGAGATCTGAATTTTGTCTCATCCTCCACATGGACCGCAAGCTAAGGAGCGACAGTGACAGTCTTGTGCATCACAGAACATAAAGGAGTTCATGTAACCTGCAGCAAATAAGCAAATACTTTAGGCTATATAGCTCATCGCTGCTTTGGTCTACATATAAAGCACTAAACACGTGCACATAACACCTTAACATACATTTAACCAACATCCACTGGGCTACCAAAACCCGTTTAACACTATCGCTTAATTCCGTTTCATCACAGCCCCTTATGAGACTGGAACATAGGGTGAAGACTGGGGTTCACGTGCTACGAGGAAAAAAAGATTTCCTGAAAGGAAATTAGCCAATTAGAAACCCTGAAGGGTGGGACTGTCATGTTAACAAAAAAAATTATAACAGAGGAACTGGACATATGTAACAATTTAAACACCATTTTTAATATTAAAACCAGTGACAAAAATATTCATTACACATTCTACAGCACACACAAGGCACAGCCAAACACACAAGCTACAAAGTAATACCTCTTCACTGAAACAGAAAGAACAGTGCCAAATGGCTTCCATAAGCCATCTGGACCAGAACTCATTCTTTATTGCCATTAAAAAGAACTAAAACGTTTCAATCCATTTTTAAAAAAATCATAGAATACGGTGACAATGCAAAGTTGCAAATATGGTTGTTCTCTTTGACCTGACATGTAACTAAACTATATATTATTAATAGTCAAAAAATCTGCATTGAAACTTCAGTTGCATTACTGCAACCGTATTAACATTCTAAAGAATATCGTGTAATCAGACAAAATAAAAATGCAACCGCAAACATAATGCAGTGGTTACTGCTGTTCCATTAGGGTAGATCAAGGGCTTTCCTCACCAGTCAGGTCTACATTAACTCTACCTAGCACTTGGCTTGTAACTACTGATCTCTAACATGACGGTGTGCTTGCAATGGCCATGGGGGAGTGTTGCACGTTAAATAGCGATGTAATCGTTCTTCAATGTCATTGGCACTCATGTTAAAAACCAGAGCTGACACACACAGTGAGAGGACAGCGGGGGTTCTTGTTCTTTGCATAGACCCTGAGCTGGCGTTAGTAGTCAGGCTGACTCTGTGCGCTGTAGTATTCAGCGGTCGGGTTCTTGTTCTTTGCATAGACCCTGAGCTGGCGTTAGTAGTCAGGCTGACTCTGTGCGCTGTAGTATTCAGCGGTCGGGTTCTTGTTCTTTGCATAGACCCTGAGCTGGCGTTAGTAGTCAGGCTGACTGTGCGCTGTAGTATTCAGCGGTCACCTGAGGGTGGATGGTGTGGATGAGATGGAGTGGAGACAGGGGAGCGCTCTCAATGCAGCTCTGGTCCGCTTTGGCTGAATCTGGACTGCCTGACCCCGGATCAGCGGGCTGGCTGAGAGAACACGCTCAAAGCCCCAAAGGACAGGTGACAGGACAGGTGACAGGGCAGGATGGTGGGAGGTTGTGGGAGTCTCTTGGTCGGTTGGTGCAGTCAGGTTTTTATGTTTAGTTGTTTGTTTTTGTTTTTAGACTGGTACCACGGCATACGGCTGATGAGGGAGCATCTTCTGTCGGTCGTTAATGGCAAATATCCATTTGGGCTTCACAAAACTCAAGTTGGTGTTCTCCATCAAAGCCTGAGAGAGGGACAGACAGGGAGAGAAAGAACAATGAGACGTGAAATACATGTTACACTAGGACACACACACACACACACACACACACACACATCTGATATGTATAATACACAGCTCTGGAAAACATTAAGAGACCACTGTAAAATGATCAGTTTCTCTGATTTAACTATTTATAGGTATATGTGTGAGTAAAGTGAACATTCTTGTTTTATTCTGTAAACTACCAATAACATTTCTTCCAAATTCAACTGACACTGGAAAGGTAGGCCTGTCATACATGTAAAGATGCAGATTTTAGGGAAATTTACAGTGGTCTCAATTTTTTTCAGACCTGTATGTACAGTGAATTACGAGAGCAGACACATTATAAAATGTGTAACCATAGCGACACTAATCGCAGAGGACGATTGGTTTTACATAAACACAATACTGTTTCAATGAGGCACAAATTATGTTCCAAAAATGAGGATAAAAAGAGGATATATTGGTCAGAAAAGATATTTTAAGCCAAGTGAGACCTCATAAAAGCAAAAACCTAAGCAACCACACAGCATTCATGTAGTAAGATAAAGGCCTGACATGGTGCATTGACACGCCCACATACATGATGTACCTTTATGCTGAAAAGAGGAAGTTGCTCTTCATGCGCATCTCAATGAATTAGTGTGTCTTGGAAATGTATTTCAGTAATTCAATCGAAAAAGTAAAAGTCATATATTATATTGATTCTTTTCACAAGTAAAATACTTCAAGCCTCTGTTTGCTTTACGTTCCTTAAACCACAGACAGATTTTAAGATACCAACTTCTAAAAAGCACATTCAGTCACCAGACAGCTTCACTTTATTAGTGAAGCATTCAATTTATGCAAATGTCACAGGCCTGTCTGTCAGAATGGCATTTAGTCCCTACTTTAAAAAAGGCTTTTAACAGCCATTACTGCTACTTATAACCACTTCATACACTCCACTTTTTGCTTGTGAATTACAGCGTTTGGGCTCTCTTGATTACAGTCGGCAAAAAAGCTCAAGAAAAAGAAAGTTAAAGAAAAACTTACGTCCTCAAAAGAGTCGTGCCACCCCTCACTGGTGATGACGAACTGCACTTTCTCACTCATGTAGTCCTCAAGTGACCTAGCAGAGAGAAGACAAGTAGAAAGATGGAAAGTTTAGGTTTTAACCTCTCAGTTTTAGCATTGCTTTCCTCTCTCCTGTCCACTAGGGCTGCACGATATTGGAAAAATATGCGATATGCGGTAACATTGCTGAACGCTCCGATGACGATATGTTTTGCGATAAATAAATATTTATATATTTTTATGTAGTTTAAACATTTAAATATTTAAATATAGTTTTAACATCTTTCAGCTTAATCTTCACCGCTAGGCCGTAGCCAGTGCGCAGCCTATAGGGGTGGATATCAAGGGCAGTAGGACTGCATTTGATTTCCCGAACATCTCCATATGGGTAGCGTGAAACATTTTACAGTAATGTCCCATTTATTGCAGTTAAGCCTATTCACTCACACACTGACGGTGGACGACTAGTATTACAACCAGTACGGTTCAGTGTTTTGTTCAAGAACTCTTTGACCCAAGCCAGGAGTAGCGTGAATCGAACCCATTTACCTCCTGAGCCACTTTAGTTAGCCCAAGAAGGCTGCCTGGAAGTGCGGCATGGCTATAAGGAAGTTCAAGATGAAAAAAAAAAACGCACTCGCATGCTAAGTGTCATCATTTTATGGCGTCAGAATAGGGACAAAATTCCTACGCACATAGAAACTGTTCGCGTGAGCAGGAACTGCACAGAAACTGCTCGCGGGAGCCGAAACTACTCGTGCCTGCCAAAACTGTGCGCGCGAGCAAAGATTCACGCTCGCGCGAGAAGAAGAACTGCCCGCGTGAGCAATGAAACACACTCGCGAGAGCAGAAGAACACATTACATTACATACATTATATTACATTACACACAACATGAGCGTCGTCAGAAGAAATTGAACGTACTTTGATGGGTCATCCGACGATGGAACAGTAAAATGTAGCCAGGTAATCTAAAAGGGTTTGAATGATTAGCAGCCTGTCTAGCGCAAACCTGTCAAACTCGGCTATCTCATCTAGGTTCTAGCTCTGTTTTGTTAGCGTTTCTCTCCCCCTAGTGGCGGTGAAGCAGTGTTGGGAAATGTGGGGCGGTCTGTCAAAGTGCTCTGTCTCAGGACAAACCAATCACAATAGCCTTTAATCCCCAGGTTCCCGCCCCCATAGTCAATATTCTCGCGTGCGAGCAGAATGTTTTTGTCCCACACGAGAGGAGTTTCTGTGCTCGCGCGAAGGCAGTTCTTCTGCTCTCGCGAGCGTGTTTCATTGCTCACACGAGCAGTTCTTCTTCTCGCGCGAGCGTGAATCTTTGCTCGCGCGCACAGTTTCGGCAGTCACGAGTAGTTTCGGCTCCTGCGAGCAGTTTCTGTGCAGTTCCTGCTCACGCGAACAGTTTCTATGTGCGTAGGAATTTTGTCCCTATTCTGACGCCATACCATTTATTCTTTAAACCACCATGTCCACAAGCAGACGCGTTTCAGCCCTTAGGCCTTCATCAGTGCGCTTTTTACGCGCACCCAAAAGTTGTTTGTTTTGTATGAGAAGTTGAGCCCATCTGCGCATCTCTATCACACTGCCATTGGGAGAGACTAAACTGACCAGTCTAGCCAGCAGCGGGCTCATTCCCTACAGTCTTACCCGTTGAAGGCAATGATGTAGCGCTGGAGCAGACGTCTCTCGTTCTGCGGGAACTTGCCATATAGGTAGAAATGCTTCCCTTTCAGGTAGTCTGAAAACACAACCGCACAAAAGAGAGAGACATAGAGAGTGACTGACGAGACACCCAAGGATACACTGTGGGAACACTGGAAAAGAAAAGACCTTGGCTGAATCTTGAAAACTGGTTTCGTGACGGCTGCCTTATTAAATTTTCAAAGCAAACCAACTCATTACCAGTCGTCCTCACTGTCTCAAAGACGTGCAGAGTCATACACGCGTAATGCCGCTCAGACTCAAGGACACGCATATAAAAACGAAGCACACACCACACGGATAACTGCCTCACACAACGTTTTTAAGGTTTTACTGCTTATGTTTGCTTTGTTCTGTACTTTTTAAACTTACACTTACCCTACACTTCACAGTCTGCTATGTGTTATTTTTTGATGTTGTTTATTATTTCTTTCTTATGTATGAGGTATACTGTAGTGTGCAAAGCAAATGAGTACAAGCCAAACTTCCCTTTGGAACAATAAAGTATACAGCATGTGTATGTGTATAAGTAGGTGTATAAGTGTATGCATAAGTGTATCCTATAGCATGTTGAAAGGCAGACCTGGGAGGTCGGGGATCGGCTTGTCCACTTCCTCCTCGGCGTCTGTGTTTTCGTCTGTGGATCCAGCGTACGGGTCGTCCTTGCTTCCTCCCCGAGGCGGCGACTCCTTCCCCTTCCTCTTCTGCTTGCTCTCCGTTTCCACTCTTTAGGAACAAATGAGGACATAAATTCATGAACAAACAAATAAATGTTTGAACAAAATCAAAACAAATTCAAAACAAATTCAATAACATACAGCTTCTGACTATAGGCATGCATCAAGGATATATTCAATTTTCTACCATCTTATAAAAGACTCTTCTAAATTTGGTAGTCAATAAACAGATGCCTGATGAATGCTGCTACAGAGTATTTCATTTACTGGCATATCTGAGTAAGGTCCTGCGATCAGTCGACGTGCACATTCACTGGGCCAAGACAGTTACCTCTTTAGCTCGTCCTCTGTGTCCATGCCAGACTCATCGTCCTGAACTAAGAAAACACACACACACACACACACACACAGGCATGTTAGCAATGCTACATGATAAAATCTACTTAATAATCAGTGTACAGTTTTACATTACATTTTTGGAGAAGAGTTCAGTTTTTTTTCTTTCTTTCTACTAACTGAGCACACTGAACAGTTTTTTTTCAGCATGGCAAGGGCTACTGATGGTGACAAAATAAAACTGGGGACAAACATGCAACAAGTGAGTCACTGTCACCAGCTTAACCCACATGTGTCTTTGCATACACATACACTCAAAAACATACACGCAAACAGCCACTCACACACACACTCACACACACTTCATCAAAACCTGGAACTTCTTCTGTGACTCATCATTTTCTGAGGCCCGAAGCGCTGTTTGGGGTGCACACACACACACACACACACACACACACACACACACACACACACACACACACACACACACACACACTTGTCGCTCTTTGGTCCTTTTCATTTACATACAAATGAAAAACATGACCAAGTCCTTCCTCGCTGATTAATCTGAGTGAGCGGTTTCCTGAACCACGCGCCTCTTAGCTCCCATTGGCAGCATTACCCTCCGTCTGCCTGCTCCATGTTGGAGGTCCTCGGTCCTCCTTTGCTGCTTCTGCGCCATTAACTGTGCGCTCCCATCGCCAGTGCTCTCCCTCTCATTAACCCTTATGACGGGACAGCAGAGTTACGAGCGGCCCTTCACATACACATTAACACACGCTAACGATGTCTCTCTCACACACACACACACACACACTTACATGAACAAACCACCTCTCTCTTCATAAAACACACGCACACTGGTGAACAAGGTGTCCGTCTCTCACACATACACATACACTCATACATGAACAAACCATCGCTCTTTCACGTTGACGTAAAACACACGCACACTGGTGAACAACGTGTTTGTCTCTCGCAGAGATGTAAGCCTCACTCCCTTTTTCACACACACACACACCAGTGAAGCGCGGGTGCGTTTAGAAATGACCCACAGTCGCTCTACACTGTCAACCAATCCGACTGCAACTTAAACCGCAAATATAGCTGAACACGAAATGATACCCGACCTGCTGATCTGACCTGCATGTTTTTTTTTTTTTAAACAATTAGTAAACAAATGTATGCTCTTGATTAATCACTGCCTTATTAAAGGATATTAATAGCAAACACAACGTAATGGTATGATGCCATTAATGCCATTAAGCACAGCAGCTTAAGGTGAGCTACAGGTGTCCTGGCTTTTACAGAGTAGGCTAGACATTGGGCTACATCTTGCGCCAGCACTGTTGTCATATAGCCTACAAATGTAATGCCCAGACTTAGATACGGGTTTTACCATCTGCTTGGCCAATTCTGGGAAAAACAAAAAACAAAACATTGATGCTCCTATATAAGAATAAAATCAGGCATTGTTGAGAAACTTTCAAACATTGATTCATACATGCCAATTTTCTGAATGTCATACTTGTAGATAGTATTGCAACATGTACATAAAAGCCTGTATCTGGACTATCTTCAATTATGATTTTGTCAAATGTTTTTTTTTGTTTGTTTTTTAATTTCACTGTCTCCACTTCTCTCATGCCAAGCACACACTGTGGAAAGCTCACGTTGCATCTTGGCACCTGTCATTCAAACAATGATTGATGGTCTTTTCAACACATATGCTACCCTTTTGCATTTTATATGCTAGAAACATTTGTGTTTAAATATCAATTTCAAAGATGTAACAATTATTTCAACCAGACAGTCCGAACCCGACCCGAATATCATTAAATATATTTCTGTCTGACCTAACACTGCAGGTGGCCACGGTTGAGCGCTTATTTTGGGATCAGCCTGCGCATCACTGGCGCACACACAAATGGATAAAATCTCTCCTTACCTTATACAAATGCACTCGGACAGTATATACAACACACACACACAGTAGCACGCAGCATTATACAAAATGACTGAAGGATTTCACTGACCCACACATGGACACACACAGAGTTACTCCATTCAAGCTGAAAACACAATGCCAGAGGAAAGAGCCATGCTGTATCAAAACTGAGCCGGCTGCATCTTAAACAGGACAGGATTTCATAAGCACTTACAGTGGCACGTCGTGAATAACAAGTGAACTGCACACACTCGGTGAGCAAGCCTGACAAGCGACAAGTGTGTGTGTGTGTGTGTGTGTGTGTGTGTGTGTATGTGTATGTGTAAGTACGTGTGTGTGTGTGTAAGTTATGCAACACACAGCTTGGACCTACAGCACCGCAGGGGATGAAAACAATGATGATGATGATGATGATGATGATGATGATGATGATGGGGTGAATGGAGGATGAAGGCAGGTAGTGGTAGCCACACCCTCTCACCCTCCATAGGGGCAAAGGGTGCTTCACTGCACCTCATATCAGACCTCTGTATAATATGTCTCCACTCCTCTCCATCATGTTTTCCCATCTTTTCTCTTTCACATTTCTTCCTCCCTCATTTCTCCCTCCTGTCCTCGCATCCGGACTCCTCTATCATATCTCTCCATCCAGTCTCTTCACTGTATCTCTCCATCCAATCTCTTCACTGTATCTCTCCATCCAATCTCTTCACTGTATCTCTCCATCCAATCTCTTCACTGTATCTCTCCATGTCATCCCTTCATCATGTCTTTCTATCGTATTTCTCAACCATATCTTTGAACCATATAATTCTGTCACATCTATCCATCCTCTCTCTCCATCCTCTCTCTTCATCCTCTCTCTTCATCCTCTCTCTTCATCACACCCCCCTTTTGTGTCTTTCTATCGTATTTTTCAACCATATCTTTGAACCATATAATTCTGTCACATCTATCCATCCTCTCTCTCCATCCTCTCTCTCCATCCTACCCCTCCATGTTTCTCCTGCTGCTGTTCTCGTCTCAAGGGTGCCCCATCTGCAGAGCACAGGGCTGCCCCCCCACTCCCACCACCCCTTTGACTAATTAAGGCATACAGCTTGAGCCTTGCCTAACTCTAGCACCCTAACACACACACACATACACACACACACACACACACTCTCAGTTCTGCCCCCCCACCCCTTTGACTAATTAAGACATAGAGCTTGAGCCATGCCTAACTCTAGCCCCCTAACACACACATACACACACACACACACACACACACACACACTCAGTTCTGCCCCCCCACTCCCCCCACCCCTTCGACTAATTAAGGCATACAGCTTGAGCCTGGCCTAACTCTAGCCCCCCAAAATACACATACACACACACACACTCAGTTCTGCCGCCCTACCCCACACACACATACACACACTTTCCCCACCCCAACATACACATACACTCTCATTTCTACCACCCCCCCACCCTACATATACAGTCTCCGCCTCACATCCCCGCACCGTACACACACTCATATTTCTGCGTCCCCAACACACACACACACACACACACACACACACACACACACACACACACACACACACACACACACACACACACACACACACACTTATTTCTGTCCCCCAACATACATACATACATACATACACACACATTCTTATTTCTGACACCACGCCCCACCTTCCCACTTTCCCTACATATACAGTCTCTTGTTTCCGCCTTACATCCCCACAACACACACACACTCTTATTTCTGCCCCCCAATACACACACACACACACTTATTTCTGTCCCCCCAACATTCACACACACTCTTATTTCTGTCCCCCCAACACACACACACACACACACACACTCCAATGTCTGTGCTGTCCCTCCCTGTGTCTGGAGAGTTCTTCAGATGGATTGCTCTCCTCCACTCGGCAGGCCTCTGCTCCCGTGCTGATGAATATAACTCCTCCGAGAGCCTGAAGCACTGAGCCCTATCATTAAACTACACTTGACACACCGCTGCCATCAGGTGTGTGTGCGTACATGAGTGTAAGCATGTGTGTATGACTGCTTGTGTATGTGTGTGTGAGAGTGTGTGTGTTTGTGTGCGTGTGTGTGCGAGAGTGTGTGTGTACGTGTGAGTGTGCATAAGAACATGTGTACAAACAGTGCAGAAAACCAATTAGTTAGCTTTCAGATTGTGTGTGCAAAGTCAATGCAGCCAAGTCCGGCTAATCTTGTGCCACTACAGAATCTCAGGGATTATGTAAACAGCAGTACCAGCCTTCAAGAAAGACACACTTGCAAAGAAAGGGAAATTGTGCTTTGTCTGTTTCTTTTTAAATATGATGCTCCTAAGTATGTGTGATTGTGCCCCTTTTGGCATATGTCTTCACAAAATGCCAAGTATGTGTGATTGTGCCTGTACTGTACACTGTGGGTATGTTTCACAGAGCATTGAGCCATATTAATTAAAAGTTACAATCAGCAGGGAACAACAGTGTTCAGTTCCATGGGACCTGCACAAGTGCAGGGAGGTGAGGAACGTCGATACATCACTCGCCGGACGTTTCCACTAATGTTGCCATTTTCTTGACCCAGATTTGACTTGTTTAGCTTACTATCGCCTTTGCCGATCAATATTTCAGAACATGACCGCCGGTTAAGGTGAAAACACTTTGAGCTGCAAAGGCTGTGCGTAGGCCATGGGGAAATCTGTGAGAGAGAGCTGGAAATGTATTTTCAAGACTTAAGATGTGTTTAATTTTTAAGAGTAACATTTGTAACTGTGAATATTTTAAACAGTTTTGAGTGGCTTTCGTGTAAATTTAAACATCTCCATGGTAGTTTCTGGTTGCCGCCATGATGAAAGTCCATGCAAGTCAATTTAGATGCAGAAGTGTTAGCTTATATCCCATCCTGCTTTGCTGCTGTATGTCAGCACGGCCCCTCGCCAGTCAAACCACATGCACGAACGCAGTAGATCAGTGCAGCAACATCCTCCTGCCAATGCACTCACTGGATTATCAGCACTGCAGCACATTCTCACACACACACACACACACTCTCACACAATCACTCACACACAAACTCACACTCACACACTGTCTCTCTACCTCTCTAAATTCTCTCATGCTACATGGGCGCACATATACTGTACTTCTATAGGCTTAAAGACAAAACGAGACGTGGCTAGGTCAGTGGCTGTGGTGACACACCTTCTGTGTCTGACAGCCCTTTCATCATGCTCTCACACAATCACTCACACACACAAACTCACACACTCTGTCTCTCTACCTCTCTAAATTCTCTCATGCTACATAAGCGCACGTATACTGTACTTCTATAGGCTTAAAGACAAAACGCGTCGTGGCTAGGTCCGTGGCTGCGGTGGCACACCTTCTGTGTCTGACAGCCCTTTCATCATGCTCTCACAGATCTTCACCTGTATACTCTGGTTCGAATGAGCACAGACGCCCGTCAAATAGCTTCCTCTTCCTCAAATTCTCCATTATCCTCTTTGTGTTCCGCCACCTCTGCAGTTTTCCAAGATAGTCACTAGAACTACAGCCAACAATTCTGGTTCACGTGCCGCTGACACTTCCGGTAAGTCAATCGACTTGTGTGGACTTTCATCATGGTGTGACCAGAAACTATTGCAAGGTACTAACCTTAAAAACCTGTCTTTTTAATACACGATTTGTACACTTACAAAGTTGTCTGTGTAGATTCTCATTCATCCATGTCATGGTAGTCAAAGGAGCTAAATTGTAAGCAACTGGACTTCTTTTTCCAAAAAGAACATACAACTTAGCTCCTTTGACTAACAAAATTGTCAATGCCTTGTTTTGAATGCCATGGCCCTTGTTATACTACCTAAGGAAGTGTGGAGGTACTTTTTCAACTTTTTCAGTGGTTTAAAAATAGCATTTTAAGCCTTTTCGACAAAAACTGTAAAAATAGTAAAGTTCGCAACAGGCCAGTGTAGTTTTGCTCCTCAGCAAACATACCAACTTGTTATCATGTTTTAACATACCCAAAGTTAATTTTACACCGAATTCCCCCTTTATCTTGGATCTTATAACCTGTGCAGTGAACAGGGAGTAGGGACCCTTGTGACCAGAACGTAGCCCATGTTTTCTTTACATGCGAATGCCCTTGCATGAATGCCTTTGCCCTTGAACGTGTCTGTGATTGTGACGGTATGTCTTCACTACATGTGATTACCCTTACATGTGTGATATTGACCCTGTGCACGTGTGTGAGTGAGTGTGTGTGTGTGTGTGTGAATGTGTGACTGTTTGACAGGCCTTGTGTGTTTTTGCTGGGTTTAATGGACCATCAATCATCAAATCATTACGATTGGTTATCACATCAGGGCCATGAAATCCATGAAAACTGCATGAGGACATCAGAATATGTGTGTGTGTGTGTGTGTGTGTGTGTGTGTGTGTGTGTGTGTGTGTGTGTACACGTGTGCCCCTCACCTGGCTCATCAGCGTCAGTGGAGCCGCCATACTCGTCATCATCATCATCTTCATCCTTCAGCGCCGGTCTTGCGGCTTGCTTCTGTGGCGTGGCGTTCCTTTTCTCCGGAGTTTTCCGCTGGCGGTCCAGAATAAGAGCACAGAGATCAGAAGACTGAAGACTAGGCTTAGAAGTCTGTGCCAGGATCCTGACACTGTACAATTATAATCCCTTTCCAAGTCTCCTCTCAACGCTGCATGTACAATAGGGGTGGGTATTGGCAAGGACGTTACGATACGATACATATACGAATACATTTGTCACAATACGATTCTATCACGATACATTGCGATACTGGGTATATTTCAATATATTGCGATATTCTACATAGTTCAGTGAAAATGTAAAAATAGAACTGAATTATCAGCTGCTATTTACGATCTGGATAGTCTTACACCTGATCAAAACTAAATTAAATCAACGTAACTCTAAGTTACTGAACTGAGTTACTACATAACTCAAAAACATAAAGTGCAGAGCTGTACTATAAGTTTAAACAATGTTTTTTTTTATTTGAGTCAGAAATTAATATATTATATTGTGAAAATTAGTATCACGATACATTGCGATATTGATGTTTAAATCAATATTGTATATTGCGATACAATATATTGCAATACAATATATTACGATATTTTTGCACACCACTAATATACAACCTTGCCACCCCCCCCAACCCTTCTCAGTCACTTCTCTGAGCTAAGAGATATACTGGTACTTCATATACAGGTCTGCTCCATCTCTGTCCTCCCCCCCCCCCCCTCCCCCCATCTCCCTGCTCGTTTCCTCACCACTTTAACCTGCTCTTCCTCACTCTCCTCGTCCTCCTCCACTCCACTCCCCTCTGAGCTTGATTCGCCTCCGTCCATCAGATACCTGTAGAGAGTAGAGAGGGATGAGAAAAACAAGAGCAGGGACAGACGGACGGATGAATGAATGAGGAGAGGAAGAAGATTAAAAAAAAGAAGGGGGAAAAAAAAAAACAGGGATGAGCTGTTCAATCCATCTGTGGCGCAGGCCGTTTGTGCACAGCGAGCGGAGACAGCGGAGACATGGCGGCACCCCGAAAGGTGGAGAGGCCTGAACCGCACCGAACAAGATGGCAGCTGCTTCTCCTCATGCCACTCATCGTTCATCACGAGGGCCTGAAAGCCCCAACGGGACGGTGATTGAAGGCACTCAGGGCCTTGCGTTCTGTACATACGCACAGCCAAACGGGCCTCTGCTGCATTATCAAAATGTTCCATGTTTGTCATTCCCATTAAGGCTTTTTCTCTCTGTCTCTCTCTCTCTCTCTCTCTCTCCCCACCCCTCCTCTCCACTTAGGAGCTCCATTTTGGGTCGCTCGGGCTGTCGTTCTTCTTCTTCGCCTCCTCTACTCTCGTCTGTTTGTTTGAGAGAGCGGGATGATGAGCAGATGAGTGCAGCATGCCGCTCGCATAAAAAAAACGTACTACAGAAGCCATAAATGTTAGCCGAGGTGGAGCCACAAGTGCCTGTTCTGTGTCTGTCAGTAAGAGGGTGTGTGTGTGTGTGTGTGTGTCCTGAACATGCATGAATGAATACTCCCTTGTCCTGTTCAAAGGAAGTGGAAGGCTTAATTACCCATAGCAGATGCAGCTTTTAAATACAGAATAAATCACCATTAGAGCGACACACTCCAAGTAGCAGAACAATGACAGGGGGAGCTTCTGTGTGTGTGTGTGTGTGTGTGTGCATGTGTGTCTGTGGGTCCATGTCCGTGTGTGTGTGTGTGTGTGTGTGTGTGTGTGCATGTGTGTCTGTGAGTCCATGTCCGTGTGTGTGTGTGTGTGTGTGTGTGTGTGGTGAGGACGTAGGGTTGAGAATGGAGAGAGGGAAGGCACAATAGACACACAGAACAAACAGAAGGACCCCTACCAACATGAGCAAAGGCAGTGAAAGGCAGAGCAAGTAAGAGCAAATTAGCGAGAACAAGAGAGAGATAGAGAGACAAAAAGACACAGAGAGTGAGATATAGATGGATAGACAGAGAGAGAGAAAGAGAGAGAGATGGAGAGAGAGAGTGGAATAGATAGATGGAGAGAGGGGAAGAGAGAAAGAAAGACAAAGAGACAGAAAGAGAAAGAAGAGAGAGAGAGAGAGAGAGAGAGAGAGAGAGAGAGAGAGAGAAACAAATAGACAGACAGACAGAGTGAGAGAGAGAATGGACTGTGTGTACCAAATGAAGTGGGGGTGGGGGTCGAGATGCCTGATGTCTGGAGTGTGTGATCAGCAGTAGGTGGGCTAAACAAAAGTCAAATAGACAGAGTGAGACTGAGAATGGACTGCGTAGCGAATTAGACTGGAATATATAGATGGAGAGAGAGAGAGAGAGAGAGAGAGAGAGAGAGAGAGAGAGAGAGAGAGAGAGAAACAAATAGACAGACAGACAGACAGACAGAGTGAGAGAGAGAATGGACTGTGTGTACCAAATGAAGTGGGGGTGGGGGTCGAGATGCCTGATGTCTGGAGTGTGTGATCGAGGTGCCTGATGTCTGGAGTGTGTGATCAGCAGTAGGTGGGCTAAACAAAAGTCAAATAGACAGACAGACAGACAGACAGACAGACAGACAGACAGACAGACAGACAGACAGACAGAGTGAGACTGAGAATGGACTGCGTAGCGAATTAGACTGGAATATATAGATGGAGAGAGAGAGAGAGAGAGAGAGAGAGAGAGAGAGAGAGAGAGAGAGAGAGAGAGAGAGAGAGAGAGAGAGAGAGAGAGAGAGAAACAAATAGACAGACAGACAGAGTGAGAGAGAGAATGGACTGTGTGTACCAAATGAAGTGGGTGTGGGGGTCGAGATGCCTGATGTCTGGAGTGTGTGATCGGCAATAGGTGGGTGTGGGGGTCGAGATGCCTGATGTCTAGAGTGTGTGATCGGCAATAGGTGGGTGTGGGGGTCGAGATGCCTGATGTCTGGAGTGTGTGATCGGCAATAGGTGGGTGTGGGGGTCGAGATGCCTGATGTCTGGAGTGTGTGATCGGCAATAGGTGGGTGTGGGGGTCGAGATGCCTGATGTCTGGAGTGTGTGATCGGCAGGTTGGTCAGGGGGTCGAGGTGCCTGATGTCTGGAGTGTGTGATCGGCAATAGGTGGGTGTGGGGGTCGAGATGCCTGATGTCTGGAGTGTGTGATCGGCAGGTTGGTCAGGGGGTCGAGGTGCCTGATGTCTAGAGTGTGTGATCGGCAGGTGGGGGTGGAGGTCGAGGTGCCTGATGTCTAGAGTGTGTGATCGGCAATAGGTGGGTGTGGGGGTCGAGATGCCTGATGTCTAGAGTGTGTGATCGGCAATAGGTGGGTGTGGGGGTCGAGATGCCTGATGTCTGGAGTGTGTGATCGGCAATAGGTGGGTGTGGGGGTCGAGATGCCTGATGTCTGGAGTGTGTGATCGGCAATAGGTGGGTGTGGGGGTCGAGATGCCTGATGTCTGGAGTGTGTGATCGGCAGTAGGTGGGGGTGGAGGTCGAGGTGCCTGATGTCTGGAGTGTGTGATCGGCAGTAGGTGGGGGTGGAGGTCGAGGTGCCTGATGTCTGGAGTGTGTGATCGGCAATAGGTGGGTGTGGGGGTCGAGATGCCTGATGTCTGGAGTGTGTGATCGGCAATAGGTGGGTGTGGGGGTCGAGATGCCTGATGTCTGGAGTGTGTGATCGGCAGTAGGTGGGCTAAACAAAAGAGCCAGAGGAAAACACAAGAACAAACAGCACAAGAAGCACAAAAAGGACAAAAAGGAGGCCGCAGACAGAGGCAGCTTGACATCCTGAGCCGCAGCCTAATGGCTTCTTGTCAATGCTTGCCTGTGAGCCTCAGTGCGGCATTGTATCAACACAACAACAAAGATACTAAACAAAACAAATTAGACCGTTTCTCCCGGCAATGACTCAGCCCTACCAGTGCCTCACTTGGATCTAATCTAATGGCTCACATCCTCACACACACCTACACACACACACACACACACACACACACACACACACATACACACACACACACACACACAGGCTCTAAAAGCACAACACGTTTCACAATCCAGGAGACATATGTACATGTTTTAAATATGTTAAACAGCTGATTATTGGCTCAAAAGTTGTACCTTAAAAAATGTCATAGGTGTTTTAAGTGATAAAGGCCAAGTGTTTGGGTTCTCTCTCTCTCTCTCAAGAAAGGTATATTTACATATATTCGTTTTTTTGTTGTAGCCTATGTTCCTTGGGAGACTAATGCAATGGCACACCTGCTTTTCAGGTAAATCCCAATTAAGGCGATGGCCTTATGCAATTTACGGAGGATTCTGTGAATGTGACTGGACTATAGAGAGAGACAGAAACAAAAGAGACAGAGAGTTTGAGAAAGAGAGAGAGGGAGAGCAAGGGAGAGAGCGAGAGAGAGAGAGCGAGAGCAAGGGAGAGAGAGCTAAAGAGAGGGAGAGGTAAAGAGAGAGCAAGGGAGAGAAAGCTAAAGAGAGAGAGAGAGAGAGAGAGTGCTAAATAGAGGGAGTTTTGTGTAAGAGTAAAAGAGGGAGAGAGAGAGAGAGAGAGACAGAGACAGAGGAAGAGACAGTGTGTGTGTGAGTGTGAGAGAAAGAGGGTGTGTGTGTAAGTGTGTGTGCATAAGTGTGTGTGCATGTCTATGTACGTGAGAGGGAATGGCCAGTAACATATTGCCAGACAGCCTTGTCAGTGACCGATGACTGTGCTGTGTAATTCAGTTCTCTGCTGCCCTATGGGAGCTGCCACTGATATGAGAGATGTTATCGACATCACCAGGCCCTCTAGCCTGCTGTCAGACTCCTCGGGGAGGACATCAGATCCCTAAATATTTAAACACTCGCCAGAAGACAGGGAATGTCCTGTTCACTACGTGATTAGTAATTGTTTAGCTACGCAGGTATTGTGAGCAGGGTTAATATGAAATTCAACACTGACAGGAGTTTCCAACTCCTATCCAAGACTTCCAACAGTCATTGTGGGTGACACTGACTAAAATCGACAGACCGTTTACAGTGACTGCCTGAATAGAGGGGAAATATGAAGAAATGTCATCATACTTACCAATGATCAATTTTATCTATTTTTTTAAACAAATAACCAACTCTAGATTGGGATGGCCTTTGGAAGCCTCCTAGGTAGTCTTTCCTAATGTGACTTTCCTCAATGTTGTATTTTGTCCCTCAGTGAATGATGTTTGTTAAGTCAGTTTGTTGCACTCATAAGATCGTTGTCACTACGCCTATCAAACGCAGCTCTACCAGTTCTCCCTCATCTGCATAGAAGTCTGCACTAGCTAAAGAGCAAGTTACACTGGACGAATGCAGCTGCAAAGTCAGTCAGTTAATAAAAGCCAAATAAACCCACACTAAACAAAACTGGCAGATTCTGTTAACATTTAACATTACATAACATTTAGCAGATGATTCTACCCACGGTAACTTAAACTTAAACCACACTGAAGCTAGACCCCAGTGGAGGACCTTAGGGAACATGCCAACAACACACCAATGGCTTTCCTCAGTGGACACAGATGAAGGATTCAACAGCACCGAGTTGAACTGCTAGATGCCAGGAGGCACGTGAACAGAGATGGTTTGAAAGAGAAAGGCAGAGACAGACAGAGCCTGCCAGCACCAGAGAGAAACAGAGAGTAAAGCAAGGAAGGAAAATAACATCAGAGAGACACAGAGAGATAAAGAGAGAGATAGAGAGAGAAAGCAAGAGAGAAAAAGAGACAGAGAGAGAGAAAAAATAAGAGTGAAAAAGAGCACAAGAGAGAGAAGGAGAGATGTGTCAGAGAGAAGAGAGGGCGCAACGAGGGGGAATGGCAGAGTTGGTGATTACTGAGCTCACTGAACGATTTATGATTTTCTGGGTCACAGAGTCTTCAGGGCCTTCAACAGCACCTCTCTCTGCCTCCAAAGGAACTGACCAATCACAGGGCTTTCAGCAGCACTTCTCTCTCTGCCTCCAAAGGAACTGACCAATCACAGGGCCTTCAACTGCACCTCTCTCTCTGCCTCCAAAGGAACTGACCAATCACAGGGCTTTCAGCAGCACTTCTCTCTCTGCCTCCAAAGGAACTGTCCAATCACAGGGCCTTCAACTGCACCTCTCTCTCTGCCTCCAAAGGAACTGTCCAATCACAGGGCCACGGACAAGTTCAGGGGAGCAGAACCCCAAAGACATGAGCACAAAGACTAAATCAGCCCTCATCACCTCACACACACTCACACACAGCCTGGAGATTAAATAAAGAAATAAAATCAACAGACTCACATCTACTTCGGACTGCTTGCATTGACACATGTACGCAGTACTTCATCCTGGATAAACGGCCTCCTAGACATTCCTGGGTGATGGGTTTATTTTACGCTCTTTACAAGAAAATGCTGACTACAAACAGCTTTTAAATGTAAACATCCACTTAAAAATGCTAGAAACTATCCAGAAAGCATCTGCATTAATTCCTATTTCGTATTTATTCTCAGAACACTATTGATGTGTACGTACACACGCATGTTCGCACACCCACACACAAACACAAATTCTTTAGCTTGGAAATGGATAAATAAGCTTAAAATGATATGCAAATGACTTGTTCAAAATCCTTGCTGTGTGTTTTCCAAAACACCTACCTGCAAAAATTTTAATAGTAAAAAACTCACTGCTTTTTACATGATATTGCACAGATAAAATGTATATGTAATGATTGAACCTCACACAAAACACAATATAGCTCTTCGGACAAACGTGGCCGCCTGCTGGTCTGGGGCCGAGCTGTCTTTGCATGCTATTAGTATTTCTTTGTCTGATTTATTCCTTTGTCTTTGTGTGTCATCCATACCGTTTGTATGAGATCTTCTGTTTCCTGCTGTGGCAGTCCAGCACCCACTCCTTGCGCACAATCAGCCCCCCCGCAGACTTCACCTGGGTGTACTTGGGTGTGTTTGCAAAGGCACAGCTGGAAAATACAACACAGACACACAGACACAGACACACACACACACACACACACACACAGCGTTATTGTGGGTAGACCTGTGCAGCAAACACACACAGAGTTACTATGCATGTTTGCAAAGGCAGCTGAAATTACAAATCAATAAAACACACACACACACACACACACACACACACACACACACACACACACACACACACACACACACACACACACATAAAATAGCAAACACACACCAACTAGCACAAACAGCACAATAAACACAGCAGTAGTCACAGCAGAGACTACTGATCATCATGCATGGCCACCATCCGCCGGCAGTGAACTTGTATGAAACACTGTATCCGCCGACAAAAATGTGTCCTTTGAGTGACAGAGGACACTGCTGAACGGAGGCACACAATTCTATAGCTGGATTACCATGGAGCCAAGGTGAGTATGCTTCTTCAATGCCAAAAGATTTCAGCAGCTTAACAAAACAGGCCTAACCACTGGTGGAGCCGCTTGTCGGGTGCTGAATAAAGATCAAAACTGATTCAAAAAGCCCCACGGAGGAACCAGTGTGAAGGCTGATTGCAGAATGTCAGGAGCAGGCTTTATGCATTTCTGCTCACGGCAATGTGATTTGACATGACAAAGCAAACACTCGACATGGCCAGCCAAGTGTTGAAAGCCCTTTGCATGTAGAGAGTTGGATGGAGTGTAGCCTTGTACGGAAAAAGGCCTTTTATATGAATGTGCACGCTGGCCCATGTCTTAACAAGGGGGTCCACGTGTGTCCTGACGCAACTGATGTGCATGCAGTAATGAACCTGTCACTCACTGCCTGCACCTTAACCTTGGATCGCATATAAAGCCTCGTTCACATCGGCAAACAGCACACTCCCTGCTTGTGTCACATCACCTATAAAACAGACTTTCTGTCCATCCTCTGCCCTCCTTAGATGGTAACACAAACCCACTAGAAATCAGCAACTCGCAAACCCACTCACTATGAAATCAGCAACTCGCAATGGAGATGTCACTGTAAATCTCCTCTTTTGCCCCCTGTGTGGCTGAGGGCGTTTGATACTCAGCTTCTAGTTCTGATGCGACCCTGTGAGCCCACACTCACATGAGATGGGTGGAGTCCGGGGTCCAGTCGGGCCGGTACTTGGCGCCCATGGCCAGGGCCTTGTCCCTCAGTTCGGCCCGAAATGGGTTCTGGAAGCCGCTCAGGACGAACACCACGCCCTCCATGATGCTCTTCAAGGGCACGGGGGCAGCTGCGGAGGCTTCAGCCTTGGCTTTGGGCTTGGGTTTAGGCTGGGCTTTGGGTTCAGGTTTAGGCTTGTGCTCGGCTTTGCTTAGGCTCTCTCTCTTGTCAGAGGTCTTCTGTGCTGGAGTGGCTGAGAAGGTGAACAGAACAAATGGTTTCAGTTTTTTGTTTGTTCTAAAATATAAACGGACAGATAAATATTACTGTTTGGCACTCTTGGGCACAGTGGTTCTTGAAAGTGTAATTTAACACCAAAACAGTTTCTTCCTTAAGGGTTTGATCAGACCATTATATTTAGTACATGATTATATGTCTCTGAAACCTGTGACTGAAGGCATTATCTCCTGTATGTGTGTGTGAGATCAGACCATTAGATTTAGTACATGATTATATGTCTCTGAAACCTGTGACTGAAGGCATTGTTTCCTGTATGTGTGTGTGAGATCAGACCATTAGATTTAGTACATGATTATATGTCTCTGAAACCTGTGACTGAAGGCATTATCTCCTGTATGTGTGTGTGAGATCAGACCATTAGATTTAGTACATGATTATATGTCTCTGAAACCTGTGACTGAAGGCATTGTTTCCTGTATGTGTGTGTGAGATCAGACCATTAGATTTAGTACATGATTATATGTCTCTGAAACCTGTGACTGAAGGCATTATCTCCTGTATGTGTGTGTGAGATCAGACCATTAGATTTAGTACATGATTATATGTCTCTGAAACCTGTGACTGAAGGCATTGTCTCCTGTATGTGTGTGTGAGATCAGACCATTAGATTTAGTACATGATTATATGTCTCTGAAACCTGTGACTGAAGGCATTGTCTCCTGTATGTGTGTGTTAGTGTGTCTGTTTATCGTGTTTGCATATCTCACCCTTTGGGCTGGGTGTGGTGCTGGTTTTGGCCTTGGGCTTAGGGGTGCTGTTCCTGGCCTCTGGTGACCCGGAGGGGCTAGGCTTCTTAGAGGGCGGCGCCGAGCCCTCTAGCCTCTCTTTGCTGAACTCAAACTTCCTCTTCACTGGCGGCTGAGAGAAGGATGGTAGAGAGGGAGAGAGAGAGAGAGAGAGAGAGAGAGAGAGAGAGAGAGAGAGAGACAGAGAGAGACAGAGAGAGAGAGTGAGAGAGAGAGTGAGAGAGAGTTAGAGAAAGAGAGATAGAGAGAGACAGGGTGTGAGAGAGAGAGAAACAGAGAGAGAGAGAGATATAAAGAGAGAGGGTGAGAGAGAGATAAAGAGAGAGTGAGAGTGAGAGAAAGAGAGGGGGAGAGAGAGAGAGAGGGAGAGAGAGAGTGAGGAAGAGATAGAGAGTGAGAGAAAGAGGGTGAGATAGAGAGAGAGAGAGATAGAAAGAGAGAGGGTGAGAGATAAAGAGAGAGAGAGGGAGAGAGAGAGTGAGGGAGAGATAGAGAGGGGGAGAGAGAGAGAGGGAGAGAGAGAGAGTGAGGAAGAGATAGAGTGAGTGAGAGAAAGAGGGTGAGATAGAGAGAGAGAGAGATAGAAAGAGAGAGGGTGAGAGATAAAGAGAGAGAGAGGGAGAGAGAGAGTGAGGGAGAGATAGAGAGCAAGAGCAAGAGAGCAAATAGGGGATAGAGAGAGAGAATGTGAAATGTAACACATAAAGTCATTAGTCCACACCACCAACGATGAAATAAAAAAATCTGTGCTGGCGTATTTCATTCTGGTTTATTCCACCAAGTCACCACTAGCTTGTGCTTTAAGTCAGTCAGTGCTACTGCAGACATGAGGAACACTGAGCTTGTGCTTTAGATAGATAGATAGATAGCCTTTATTGTCCCCAGGGGGAAATTTGTTTTCACCGCCGTCACAAGACTTGTCACAGCCAACATCACATTGATGACAGCAGACAACATATAACACCATAAACAAACACAAACACAAACAGATGTGCTTCCAGGAGGGCCAATGCAGGGTTATTGTCAGAGGTTGTTCAGTGCAGTAATGGCAGATGGGACAAAGCTTTTGTTGAAGCGTGCCCGTCTCCATCTTAGTGTCCTGTACCTGCGTCCAGACGGAAGGAGGGTGAAGTGTGAGTGAAGTGGGTGGGTGTGATCTCTGGTGATTGAATGTGCAAGGCGTGTGACTGCTTTGAGGTTGAGATCAGTGAGATTGGGTGTGGTAAGTCAGTGGGTGCTACAGTACTGCAGACATGAGGAACACTGAGCTTGTGCTTTAAGTCAGGCTTACTGCAGACATGAGGAACACTGAGCTTGTGCTTTAAGTCAGGCTTACTGCAGACATGAGGAACACTGAGCTTGTGCTTTAAGTCAGGCTTACTGCAGACATGAGGAACACTGAGCTTGTGCTTTAAGTCAGGCTTACTGCAGACATGAGGAACACTGAGCTTGGGTTTTAAGTCAGTGGGTGCTACAGTACTGCAGACATGAGGAACACTGAGCTTGTGCTTTAAGTCAGTGAGTGCTACAGTACTGCAGACATGAGGAACACTGAGCTTGTGCTTTAAGTCAGGCTTACTGCAGACATGAGGAACACTGAGCTTGTGCTTTACGTCAGTGAGTACTACTGCAGACATGAGGAACACACTATGCCTGCGCCCTGTGCTGTGATGCATGCTACAGTTCCAGCCGTCTGTGTGCATCACAAGGGACACATGGTTCATCATTGCGCTGCAGAACAGCTAAAGTACATACAGTAATGTGCAAAAGTTTTAGGCAGGTGTGAAAAAATGCTGTCAACTAGGAATGCCTTCAAAAATGGAAGTGTTAATCATTTATGTTCATCAAATAACAAAATGCAGTGACTGAACAAAAGAGAAACCTAAATCAAATCAATTTTGGTGTGACCACCCTTTGCCTTCAAAAGAGCATCAATTCTCCTAGGTCTACTTGCATAGAGTTTTTGAAGGAACTTGTCTGGTAGCTTGCGCCATCATCTTGAAGAACTACCACAGACATCTGTGGATGTATGCTTCCTGACATATACAACCAACTTGGTGTAATTGGTTGATTATACACCTGACTATAATCTTGCAAAATCCCTGGTGAGCAGGTTGTGAGCAATCACCATGGAAACACTTTGAGAGTAAGTGCACAGGTCCTCTTATCCTTGTAATTACGCCCACCAAATGTCATTCAGTGGTGGTGTCTTTATTTTTCTTCCCACGAATGTTACTTTGCATTACTACGCTGACCTTTACCTACTCCACATACACATCCTGGGATTGGCATTTGTTTTCTTTTGAGCGAGCAGGGCTCTGAAGGGGTTATGTAGCAGAAACACAGCACACGCAGACGCAGCGCTTCTGTATGGATACAGGCTACTTTGCAACCACAGTGGCTCAGATGGCTCCCTTTCGCTACCAGAAGTCACAATACGCCACAAATACATACACTATGAATACACAAAAAAACTGGTTAAATAACCATTATCTCCTCTACTTATTAAGGGGAAACTGCCTCATTTTCCATAGCAGAGCTTGCTGCACACTGCTTAGTTATGAAAGCCATTTGTGAGTGTTTTTCTTTGTGAAATTATCAGTAAGAAAATGATGACACAACAGTAATGAGAGAATTTTCTGAGACTATGGTGCTTGGGGGGTGTGCTGTTGGGGTTGTCACACTGTAATGTTTAGGCTTAGGACTATGCTACTTAAATGTTAAATGCTACTTTGGCTATTTAGGCTACTTTTTTTCCGGTTATGCTCTCACACAGCCATAATGAACTCCCCTGCATTGGCTTGGAATGAAGATTGACTAAGTCATGTACAAAAATCCTATTTTTAATTATTTGTTTCAAGAGAGGAGTTTTGTAAGTGACCAATTTAGCTAATCCTGCAGCTTGTTAACAAGCTAAATATAGTATATATATATATATATTGTATGTATAATAATGAGTGAACATGCTAGTTAATGTCAAAGATTGAAGGAAAACATTTGTTAAGTATTTCCTTCCTCTGACACTGGAATTATTTATACCAGTCAGATTTTTGGAAATTGTAGAACAATGAACCAGATGTGTCTGATAGACTTCTGATAGACCCAGGGTGACAGTTAGAAATAGGTGACATCTTTATCATTTTGTAACTAATTTATAGCTGTGTGTGTGTGTGTGTGTGTGTGTGTGTGTGTGTGTGTGTGTGTGTGTGTGTGTGTGTGTGGAGGGGGACATCAAGGCAGGGTTACGTTTTAGGTCATCAAGAAAGTGTACCCCCTGCAAGAGGTGTGGGCACACTCTGACTGCAGACCAGGGAAAGTAAGGGCCAAAATCACCGGAAAGCTGTGTGCCATAAAATACACACTGATAGGGCCTCTAAAAAGCAAAGGATGTCTGTAAATGCCATCTGAAAAGAGATACAGGCTGTATGTGTAAGAGAGGGTGAGAAAGAAAAAGAAAGAGAAAAGAGAGAAAGATTTAGAGCATCAGATCAACACACTTCAAGTAGCAGAACAATGACAAGGGGACCTTGTGTGTGTGTGTGTGTGTGTGTGTGTGTGTGTGTGTGTGTGTGTGTGTACCTGTGAAGAGGCAGAGCTGGACGATGGAGGAGAAGTAGACTCAGACTTCAAAGCCGCTGCAGCATAACTCAACTTGTCATTCTGAGGGGAGACTACAAACACACATACACGCACACACACACACGCGGGCACACGCACACACGCGGGCACACGCACACACGCGGGCACACGCACACGCACACACACAAAGACAGACAAAAAAGGATTGACTGAAAACATATATAATGCATACAGTGCTACATTTGTGTGACAGTAAGTCTTAAGGTGGGTCTATAGAAAAGGCTGAACATGGAACAAGGGCGGGGGCAGATGGCATGCTGAAGCAGACACTAGAGACTGCCCTATACTGTGACTGAGTAAAGATGGAGAGCCATTGAGATTTTCAAGGTGAACATCTGGTTATGAACAGAGCTGCACAGAACATGACATTTCTAGATTTCACATGGGGCATTAGTTGTGCCACAAGCCAGAGGCCAACGCAAAACCTGCATTTCAAAATGATATTCTGCCACACTTTTCTGATGCTTAGCCAATATGGGAGCATTACCAAGAACAAACACTAAGATGATAAATGTATAAAATATGAAAACATTTCGCAATAGGGAACATGGAGTTGAAGCAGTTTTATCACTGAAAAGCAAAAAAACTAGTTTTAAAAGTAGTTTAAAATAACGGCAAATGTTAGTGAAAATCACTGTCTGATGAGCCAGGCAGTAAGCGGCAGCTTTCCACAATCACAAGCAATCAAAGCAGGTGGCCATGTCATCAAGGCTACTCCCTTCACGCCAGGAGCTCTTTGGTGCTATTGTACTCCTCTGCTCGGACAGGTGGGCTTCTGGGGTGTCTAGCCTAGCCTTGGGTGTCTGGGGTGTCTAGACTAGCCTTGGGCTTCTGGGGTGTCTAGCCTAGCCTTGGGTGGTTGCACGCATACGAGAACACTCATCTTCGGCTCTTCTCTTGGCCTCCAGCTACATGTTGTGCACCTGGATAGCAACTCCATCAATGCCGCACAAACTGAGAGAGGGCTAGCGGTAACTATGTCCTCAGAGCTTTGTGAGACTGCCAGCAAAGAACTTTATACGTCAAGATAATGCATGACATACCGAAGAGGCCTCTTTGCTGCGATTTAAATGTAGAGAAATGGGTTTAATAAAAAGGATATGGTGCATTTGAATGCATTATGAACCCTAGCTTAAATCACTAAGCAATAGGCTACTTGTTAGTACGTGCTTTAGTCTTTATATTTTCCTCTTAAATTAGTTCCAGTTTAAAAATGACAAATATGATTAGATGAATTGGAAGCATCTCATTTAGAACTACGCATCTCAACGCTTCTTTCAACTGCGAGTAGTACGCCCTAGAGACTAGGTCACATGACTAAAAGATCTATATTTCTGAGCTTTGCCCCTTGCTCAGAACATGACTGGATAAAAATTAGGTTATATGCAAAGTCAAACTAGTCTTCTATTCACACTGAGGCAGTCCATATTCAAGATAGCCATCCAATCAATCCAACCTTTTAACAAATCACCTGGCCGCCCTCACATTAATAAAGTTAAGTCTTTATTATTACCCTGGGGGGATTTCTTCTCTGCATTACACACTTACCCTGGGGGGGGGGGGGGGGGGGGGGGGGGGGGGGGGTTGGGTCATAAGAGCATGCTAGTCTTACCCTTGGGGGGGGAGGGGGGGCGGTCATAAGAGCATGCTAGTCTTACCCTTGGGGGGGGAGGGGGGGCGGTCATAAGAGCATGCTAGTCTTACCCTTGGGGGGAGGGGGGGCGGTCATAAGAGCATGCTAGTCTTACCCTTGGGGGGAGTGGTGGTTTTGCTGCCTTCGCGGTTGAAGAACAGACTGCCAGGCTGCAGGCTGGGGCTCTTGGAGGAGGGTTCCTCCTTCAGACGAAACTGTCCCAGCTTGGTGAGCTTCTGGCGATGGGGTAAGAGGGGCACTTGAGTTAGTGCCACATGCAGGGCAAAGAGGTTGTGGGCAGGACAGTGTGTCAGCATCAGGCCGACAACCTGATAACAGTAACAGATGCTGTGCATTCCTAGTCCTGAGTACCTTTAATATGCAAGCATCAATAACAAGAAAGGTTATTGGAAGGAAATTGAAATTTACTGTCCATCTTTTGCCTTACACGAGCTCTTCTAATCAGGTTAACTAGATCAAACTCAGATTGATGTTGTTTACACTACCACTATCACGCCTCTTGCCTGACTGAAACCCT
This sequence comes from Coilia nasus, assembly GCA_027475355.1. NCBI lineage: Eukaryota > Metazoa > Chordata > Actinopteri > Clupeiformes > Engraulidae > Coilia > Coilia nasus. The sequence goes on along the minus strand of CM050218.1, from coordinate 6,416,243 downwards.
AAGCAATGTTTCAACACTACGGAGCTCTCAGATAATGTGGGTGGAAGGATAAAAGTGTTTCCAAATGCTCCACAAAGCCAAAACTACCAGAAGAAATGCAGTAAAAGCTGTGAGGATACATACGGCACAAACCCCAGGCACTTACGGGAGAGGACACGCTAGGCGGATCGCTGCTGTCAGGAGGCGAGTGGAACTTCACAAAGGATAATCCATAGGCAATGGTCTACAAAGAGATACATTTAAAGTGGAAAATAAAGTTTTATACAACAACTGAAATTCTCTGGGGTTCCCAGAGACAACGTGCAAAGTGTTTTGTGATTGCTACTTCAAATGTCACAGATAAATCATTGGGACCAAAAAAAAAAAAACAAACAAGAAAAATCATTTAGCGACAACGCTTCCATTAACATATTCAGTGGGGAGTGAAACCATCCCAGAAGAGTACCTACCTACAACAAAACAAACACACGCACACATTGCCTCTAGGGGCTCTACATGAGGCTGGAGATTCACTCTGTGGCATCTAAACTGGGACATACAGTAAACACACTATGACAGCCGTACCTTACTGTAGGAACCCACTATGACAGCAGTACCATACTGTAGGGCTGAGAGCAGGCATCTAAACTCGGCCTTACAGTAAACCCACTATGACATCCGTACCTTACTGTAGAAACACACTATGACATCCGTACCTTACTGTAGAAACACACTATAACATCCGTACCTTACTGTAGGAACACACTATGACATCCGTACCTTACTGTAGAAACACACTATAACAGCCGTATCTTACTGTAGGAACACACTATGACATCTGTACCTTACTGTAGGAACACACTATGGCGGCCGTACTTTGCACAAGTCTATGCAACTTTTTACAGACAGTAGCTCATATTAGTTATTGTACAGTCTATGTTAATTCTTGTACTTAATTCTTGTACTTAGTAGTTTTTATAGTAGTTTTATTGTACATATATCTCCTTGTTTATTTATGTGTGCACATTATGGGGAAGCTTGTAATCTCATTATACTTGTATAATGACAATAAAGGCATTCTATTCTATTCTATCTATTCTGTAGGAACACACTACAACAGCCATACCTTACTGTAGGAACACACTACAACAGCCATACCTTACTGTAGGAACACACTACAACAGCCATACCTTACTGTAGGAACACACTATGGCGGCCGTACCTTACTGTAGGAACACACTATGGTGGCCGTACCTTACTGTAGAAACACACTATGGTGGCCGTACCTTACTGTAGGAACACACTATGGTGGCCGTACCTTACTGTAGGAACACACTATGACAGAAGTACCTTACTGTAGGAACACACTATGACAGAAGTACCTTACTGTAGGAACACACTATGGCGGCCGTACCTTACTGTAGGGCTGAGAGCAGACTATCTTCACACGATCCCACTTCTCCTGAGCGGTGGCTTTCACCAGCTGACTGGGGCCAAAGAAGCGAACCCTGTTGATGTTGGTGCCAGCACGACTTTCCGTCGGGGACATGAAGGAGGAAGTGACCAGCAAAACCTTGAGAGGAGACATCCACCGGAAAAACAAGGATTTTTAGCTCGCCAACTTTACAGTGATTACACTTTCCAATCTCATCCATAATATTATTTTAAAACTACGCAGACGTACGTTTTGGGTAAAAGTCACACGCTGAGCTGTGCACAAAATGTGTTTCCTAAATTGTGGGATAAAGTCAGCATGTTTGGAGAGAAAGAATTTGGCCTGAGACACACACACCCACACACACACACACACACACACAAAGACACAAGACATGACCAAAGGAGGCTTATCTACCTCAAAATCCGTGTCTTTGACATGACCAAAGGAGGCTTATCTACCTCAAAATCCGTGTCTTTGACATGACCAAAGGAGGCTTATCTACCTCAAAATCCGTGTCTTTGACAGAAGTGGAGCGACCCACGAGCACCTCGATGAAGGCTGAGCCCTCGTTGCCAATGTCTATGCTGTGAATCTGCTCCTGCTTCTCCAGCTGTATGGACGGAAGAGAGGATCTGTAAGCTCAGGAAGGACAGGTGTAACCCATAACAACAAAACAGTGTTACCATTCAGTTTACTATGAGGTTTATCACAAACACAAGAGATGGGGTTCAAGGTACAGCACCACAAAGTTAACAGCCGTGTGCTTTTTGAAGCTTGCATGGTCGGACAAGTTATCTGGTACAATTATCATCTTAGTATCATCATGCCAGTGGTAAAAGCTGAAATGGGCTAGCAGCAGTTAGAAAACCGGTAGCTGACAGTAAAGGGTAGGGAGGGGGTGGTAGGCTTACAGTTGTTTCACAAATATGACTGTAAAAAAATATATGACTGAAGATACACTGTCATGCTTGAAAAGTGAGTGAAATTATGTATTGAGTGAGTGTTTGATATTTAATTTGAGGTGACAATACATTTGGAAGTCCCCAACAATACATCAACCTTATAGTTATGTGAAATGGTGCCAGCCAGGGACTCAGAAGGCAATACAATCACCTACAGAATGTCATAAGCCTACAGAGGGGATCCAACGTGTCAATCAATAGGTAGATTACCTGCAGAATAACAGTGGTCTGCTTCTCTCCTGGTCGCGCAGCTTTCCATTTTCTGTAAGTCTCTGAGGTGAGCAAATTGTCAGCTTTGTGTGTCTGTGGGCGAGTAGCAATCGACACATCACAGGTTTGTTTATTACAACGTGGCAGTGAGTTTCCAACACTTGTGTAGGTTGCCACCGCAGTCAAATTGATTGTTAGAATATGAGGTACCATTATAAACTTACACTATCTTCTGTGCTGCAGGACACGACGTGTTTCAATTTTATTTCCGGCATATTGTCCTTCAGGCGCGGTTTGTGCCCAGGTAGTGGTCAGTAAAGCATGGAAAACAACTACCTTTAAGTGTTGCTTGTCCTGAAGCAGTTCTGTCGGTGGAGTGCAGCCTTGTCTCTGCTTGCTTTAGCAGGCTAGCTTGCCAAAGTTCAGCGGCTATTAGCTATACTTAATCGATTACTATAGGAATGCAAATATATGTACATACAAGTCTTAATTCACTACGAATTGCAGTAGAACTAGATAACATGCGTGCGGTTGCTTGACATTTAGCTACACGCTACTATTAGAACGAAGCCATAGTCACTTCATTTGCTTTTGTGTGCTAGTACGTGCTAACAATGAGCCTTAGCCATGCAAGGAAGATTAAACGTTAGCTAGCATGCGCTTTGTACGTAAATGGGTCGTTTCCCATTTAATGGTGTGTAGTCAGCGGCTATAAATAGATAAGTCATCTAGTTACATAAAACAATTATATGAACGTTACAGTTCGATAAATTTAACAGGATATCTACAATGCGGACTGAACAGACTCCAGTGTGCAAACCAAACTCCCTCCCATTTCGCACCTTGACGTAACTTCCTATTGTCATAGTCTGCGGGCCAATGATAAGTTGAGGGCGAAGTGGAATGAAATAGCCTACTTCGTTTATTGGAATAAATACAGCGGATAATTTTACAAGACATCAACGGGAGTTTGTTTTCTTTGGTGTGGTACACATCCGTCGCCGTTGCAGGATCATATGGGGCATATTCTTACGTTGGAGAAATTTGATAGGCCTCTCAGAGTAGCTACGCATGTGCCCAATAAAGTTACCCCTCCTAGGCACCGCTGGGATTCGAACCCAGGATCTCCTGTTTACTAGACAGGCGCTTTAACCAACTAAGCCACGGCGCCGCAGTTTCTAGTCATTAGGAACCTTTATCCACCAAATATTCTTGTATTGGGGATCTTATAATAACCTCTGTTTTAACGAGCAATTTACGAGGAACATATGTGTCGAAATTGATACTAACAAAACATATTCCAAATTGTGACCTTAAGTAACTTCGGGGAAAATTTGTGATGGTTTACTCATGTGAGTAGAGGGGATGTAGCTCAGTGGTAGAGCGCATGCTTTGCATGTATGAGGCCCCGGGTTCAATCCCCGGCATCTCCATTGTTGGTGTTTTCAGTGCCGAGCAATGCACAAAGCCAAAGGACGCTAACCCTGCAGAAGCCAAGGTTGCTCGGTAGCAATGCTGAATTTACATGTCCACTACGATTCTTAAAAATGTCTCTGTCACTGCCTAAGCTACTGTTGTTTATTGTTAAAGGAGAACTTCGGTGTAAAATGAAAATTGGCATGTTAAAACATCATACCGAGTTGGTATGTGTACGGAGGAGCAAAATTGATTTAGCCTGTTGCATTCAGAGTTTAACTATTTTTTATCGTTTGTCCCAGAAGGCTAATAATGGAAGTGGTAGGTGCCCTTAGACGAAGCATGACGGCTACGCTATTTTTAAACCATTAAAACAGCTCGAAGAAACTCCACACTCCATCGGTAGTACAACAAAGGCCCTGACATTAAAAACGAGGCACTGAGAACTTTGTAAGTGTACACAACATTTATTAATAAAACAGTTTTGACAAGCAGTACCTTGCTGTAGGTTCTCGTCGCCGCCATGATGAAAGTCTGCACAGGTCGATTGACGAACACGAACCAGCAGGGAGAATAGGAGGAGAGGTAGTACAATCAACTTGTTTGGACTTTCATCATGGCGGCAACGAGAAACAACTGCAAACGACTGCATGTAAGAACAGCTTTTTAAATAAACGTACAATATTCTCAGTGGTTCGTTTTGAATGCCAGAGCCTTTGTTGTACTACCAATGGAATGTGGAGTTTCTTCGAGCTGTTTTAATGGTTTAAAAATAGCGTAGCCGTCATGCTTCCTCTAAGGGCACCTACCACTATAAAAAATAGTTAAACTTTGAATGCAACAGGCTAAATCAGTTTTGCTCCTCAGTACACATACCAACTCGGTATGATGTTTTAACATGCCAATTTTCATTTTACACCGAAGTTCTCCTTTAAGTGGTTTAGTTTACAGCAAGTCCTGAAATGTACATCAGTCTTGTATCACACAATTGACACCCATTTCCAGCTGGCTTCCTCCACTCAGAAGAATGGATGAGCAAATTGGGTAAAGACATCCCCCTCAAATGTCTATTTTCCACAGCTTCACATATTTTATTTGCTAGATTATGAACTGTTGATTAGTTGAAGATAATATTTGTTATTAAAAGTGTGCAAAACCCATTTTTAGTAAGCGTTAGCACATACACACATAAACACACACATATAATAATAATAACCCAACAATAGTCAAATAATAACTCATGTTATTGTAGTTACCTATTAACTACATTGTAATTTGTGTTTTTCCTTTAATGACCACAGTTGCTCAGAGCAACATTTCAGAAATATAGGTTATACAAACCAAAAATGAAAATTGGCTCCGTTATCTGAAATGTAGCATGAAATGGATGTAAACTTTCATCAGTGGTACTTTTCTTTCAAGTTTTAATGGTTTGGCTTCTAAAGGGTAAAATGTGACAGGCTCTCTTCATGCATGGCTGCTTGAAGTTGATGACCTCTTAAATTCTAGATAATAGCATGCCAGATAGCTGTGTTAGTAACAGTGGTCAAGCTATTCACACCCTGATCAGTCCACACATTGCAAAATCTATATGTGTACGATGAGAATATCTTGCCATAAAGTACATGAAAAATCATAGCACTGACGGAAAGACTTAAAAATAATCATATAAAATATGAGTTCATATTGACTTTGAGTCTAGTAGTTATATGTAATTTTAATTGACTTTTTAATTGACTTGTAATTTGCTGACATGGACAAATGTACGCTATTTCAGCATACTGAAGACCAGCTTATGGAGATTGTTCTGACTGCTTCAGGATTTAAAACTGGCACAGTGACTTAATTATTATGCAGTTCTAGTCTTTGCTACATCCAGGGGTTGTTAAGCTGCTTTGTGAACTCGTCTTCAAAGCCATGAAAAAGTGAATTGCACGGCAGAATAATTTAACTCATAAGCATGTTAATTGCGAAGATGTTCTCTGCATAACTGACTGCAGCAAGTAGATTCAAACAAATATTTATTGAACCACAAGTAAAAAAATGGCATCCATCTCAATCTGAACAAGTGTACTGATGCCTCAGAAAACGGTAAAAACGGTAGTATTTACACAGGGCCCCACAGAAAAGACAAACTCACGGTAAACTGGGTGTCTCTGACATCTGATGTCATTAATGATCATCCCACTTTGAGTGGAAAATATTTCAGTGTCTCTGCACAAATGCTTATCATCTGTGTCTGCCCTCGTTCTCAGAGGACCTCCAGGTAAATGGGAGTTTCTGATTCAGCAGTGGCTGCTGCAGGCCGAGGTCTCTGTCTCTCTCTTGGTCTCGGTGTGTCTGTGTCTCTTGTTGCCCGCTCTCGCCGCCCTGGTCGCCTTCGTCTTTTATCGGTCTAGGGGACAAATACATCATCAGACCTCAGTTAGCCACCAAATCAAAATCATATTCATGAAAAAAGAAAAAACATTTGTTAAGGACCTAGACCAGCATAGACCAGAGGTGGGGGAATATTTCAAAACATATATTTTTCACAATATGTCTTACACAACAGACCTTTTGTCTTTATTTTATGAATTATCCTCATATGCCTTGGTAACAAAGAAAAACATTTGTTAAGGACATAGACCTGCATAGACCAGAGGCCCGTACATACATAGAACAGAATGTTTTCTACAATATGTCTTACTCAACAGACCTTTTTGATTTTATTCAATGAATTATCCTCATATGCTTTGGTAATGAAGAAATTGTAAAATCAGCACCTTTTCACCATTCAGTTCTACATCTCGTGTTTTTGTAAAGGAGAACTTCGGTGTAGAATGAAAATTGTCATGTTAAAACATCATACCGAGTTGGTATGTGTTCTGAGGAGCAAAATTGATTTAGCCTGTTGTATTCAGAGTTTAACTATTTTTTTATTGTTTGTCCCAGAGGGCTAACAATGGAAGTGGTAGGTGCCCTTAGACGAAGCATGACAACTACACTATTTTTAAACCATTAAAACAGCTCGAAGAAACTCCACACTCCATCAGTAGTACAACAAAGGCTCTGGCATTCAAAACAAAGCACTGACAATATTGTAAATGTACACAACATTTATTTAAAAAAACTGTTCTTACATGCAGTAGTTTGCAGTTGTTTGTTGTCGCCGGCATGATGAAAGTCCAAACAAGTCGATTGTACTACCTCTCCTCTTATTCTTCCTGCTGGTTCGTGTTCGTCAATCGACTTGTGCGGACTTTCATCATGGCGGCGACGAGAAACTACTGCAAGGTACTGCCTGTCAAAACTGTTTTATTAATAAATGTTGTGTACACTTACAAAGTTCTCAGTGCCTCATTTTTAATGTCAGGGCCTTTGTTGTACTACCGATGGAGTGTGGAGTTTCTTCGAGCTGTTTTAATGGTTTAAAAATAGCGTAGTCGTCATGCTTCGTCTAAGGGCACCTATCACTTCCATTGTTAGCCTTCTGGGACAAACGATAAAAAATAGTTAAACCCTGAATGCAACAGCCTAAATCAATTTTGCTCCTCAGGACACATACCAACTCGGTATTATGTTTTAACATGCAAATTTTATTTTTATTTTCATTTTACACCAAAGTTCTCCTTTAATCTTCACAAGGGGGTGTGGGGCTGCATCTACCTGCTTTGTGCGCACAAAGCGTGGGGTGCAGTTCTGGTAGACGAGCTGGTAGCTGCCGTTCGTGTAGATGTGAGTGACCTCCGTGCAGTTGATATACAGGGGAGTGTGCTCCTGGTAGATAGCCAGGTCCCCCGGATACACCGCCTGGGAGTGGTGGTTTATCACGGTACCCCTTCTGGAAAGATATCGGAAAAAGGTGTTAACAATAGCTGAGCATGTACATGCGTTGCATTATGCATGAAGGTATTGATATAATATCTGTGATTTGTGCTGAAGTTAATCTCTCGCTCAGGGAAGGGTTGTTGTTAAGACTCTGGATGGTGGTGAGTGTAAATTATGAGCCAGCCTACCGGCCTGTCTGCTTGCAGCAGCAGCAGCAGAGAAGCCCGACAGTGATGATGAAAAGCAGGGAGACAGCCACACACAGAGCTGCCACAGTCATCCACAGAAGAGAACCTGCCAGAATTATTTAGAGAAGTCAAGAATTACTTCAGTTTCTCACATGCTTAAAACCACCCCCACCCACATCCTCACCCTCTGTCTGTCTCTGTCTCTCTCTCTCTCTCTCTCTCTCTCTCTCACACACACACACACACACACACACACACACACACACACACACACTCACCATGCTTAATCCCACCCCCACCCACATCATCACCATCTGTCTGTCTCTCTCTCTCTCTCTCTCTCTCTCTCTCCCTCTCTCTCTCACACACACACACACACACACACACACACACACTCACACACACCTCACCATGCTTACTCCCACCCCCACCCACATCATCACCGTCTCTCTGTCTGTCTGTCTGTCTGTCTCTCTCTCTCACACACACACACACACACACACACCTCACCATGCTTATCTTGCAGCAGGGGATGGGAGTCATTGCCATGGGCGTTGTTGGCATAGCACACCACCTCAGGAGGGGCATCAGTCACGCCAGCCAGCCTGGCAGTCACTGTGCCATTGCTGTGCACCGACATGGAGGTGTTGTAGCCATGGGGCGGGAGGCTGCCGTTGACACTCCAGGTAATGGCAGCCCGTGGGTTGGAGTCCACGATACACCTGCAGCGCACAATGTCACCGTCCCACTCACACGACGATGAGCTCAGGATGTGGGGTTTATCTGAGAGACAGCAAGTTCATGGGAAAATGTTTAGAGAGAACAGTGGAATGTGAGAGAGACTGAAAGAAGAAAGCAAGACTGAAGAATGCATAGGGAATGGACTGTGTAATGAGGGGGTGGTGGATCATAGGTACCTTCGATGTTCTCTACACATCTGTTAGCTATTATGTCTTCCTTTGTAAGTCGCTTTGGATAAAAGCGTCTGCTAAGGCTAAGTGTAATGCAATGTAATGTAATGTAATGTAATTTTGATCATAAGTAGGTTCAATTTTCCAATTCAAATGAACAAGCAAAACTCAAACCCCATTTTTAAATGTGATTAACAACATGATATATTCACATTCCACGTTGATGGCTGTGTAGGGGGATGCTGTCCAGCCAAGGCGATTCCTGGCGGTGCACTTGACGCGAGTGTGGCGGGTCACATTGTCGACACGGATGATCAGCGCGTGCAGTGGGGAAGAGTGAGTGCGGCCGTGCTGCGTGTATGACCAGTCGTACTCCTCGACAGGTGGGTCTGCTTTACAAGAACATTCCAGAAGGGCACTGCCCCCCTCCCTCACCGCTAAGGTGTGCAGGCGGATATGCACATCCTTCGGAGGAACTGAGGAAAGATTGTATGACAGTTCTTAATCAAAAGTGAAGGCTTCTAGTATCTCTAAAATTATTATTATTATTATTATTATTATTATTATTATTATTGCTGTTGTTGTTGTTAAAAATCATCATCATTATCATGTTTATGTAAAGTCATGTAGTAATGTAATGTCCCAGATTTTAAATCAGTATTTAAGTCATTAAAAAAATGAATGTATGACCATGTTGCAATTTATGTTAAAAATGTTGGTATCATGTTATAAGGTAGGATTGGATTTTACCAGTGAATCAACTCTGTCTTACATTTCACATGAACGTCCTTTGTTGCAACCACAGGTGTTCCACCCTGGTAGTCGACCTCGCAGCGAATCCGGGGTTTGAGGTGGTAGGAGGCAGTGAAGGTGAGAGAGGCCCAGAGGAGAGGGCTCTTGCCTGGGTCCTGGAGGACCGTGGGCTGCCCGAACACGCTGCTGTTGTCTGGCCGTCCTCTCATCCACCTCCACCGCAGCGTGGGGGGCTGGGAAGGGCAGGGGAAAGTAGCGCTGCAGTTCAGCACCACCTGCTGCCCATCCGTCACTGACCCTGGATCAGTCAAGCTTGGCGGCTCTTGGGAACCTGCATAAATGATTTGTGTGTGTGTGTGTGTGTGTGCGTGTGTGTGTATGTGAGAGAGAGAGAGAGAGAGAAAAGAGAGAGAGAGAGGTGAATGAAAGTAAAATAATAAGTAGAATAAAATTCTTAGAACGTAAGTATTCTGTGTGCGTGATTACTCTTTTACTTTGCTTGAATTTTTGTAATTTTGTGAGGTAAAATTTCAGGTGAACATTTCTACATAGCAAAACAATAATCTCCATCTCTGATGAGCCTTTCACTAATAATTGTTTAGAAAAAATGCTTACGGGTCACGTCTATCCGAAAGGGCGCTCTGCTCCAGCCCAACTCTCCCAGCTTCCTGATCTCCATCACGTAGTTGCTGGCGTCCTTCGGCTTAACGTCCGTCACCGTCATGGCGCAGTCCCCCTTGGCCGTGTCCCCCGTCAGAGCTACGCGGCCCTGGAAGTCCTTGTGCACGCGGGAGCCGTCCTGGCTGCTGAGCGCGGTGCGGGGCACGGTGGGGAAGAGGGGGCCCATGGGGGTGCTCCACCGGTACTGCAGACGCAGCTCCACCCGCGTGGGAGGCTGCGACTGGCTGAAGGTGCAGGGGATCAGCACGCACAAGCCCTCCAGCGCCTGCACCCTCTCGGGGACCGCCAGCGTCAGGACACTCAGGCCGCCGGGGACACATGCTGCAGTCAAGAAGACGACACAGACAGTCAGGTTGGGGACACAGACAGTGAGATTGGGGACACAAACAGTCAGATTGGGGGCACAGACAGTCAGATTGGGGACACAGACAGTCAGGCTGGGGACACAGACAGTCAGATTGGGGACACAGACAATAAGGTTGGGGAGACAGACAGTCAGACTGGGGATACAGTCAGATTGGGGACACAGACAGTGAGATTGGGGACACAGACAGTCAGACTGGGGACACAGACAGTCAGATTGGGGACACAGACAGTCAGATTGGGAACACAGACAGATTGGGGACAGACAGTCAGACTGGGAACACAGACAGTGAGATTGGGGACACAGACAGTCAGGTTGGGGACACAAACAGTCAGACTGGGAACACAGACAGTGAGATTGGGGACACAGACAGTCAGGTTGGGGACACAGACAGTCAGGTTGGGGACACATACAGTAGAGATTGGGGACACAGACAGTCAGATTGGGGACACAGACAGTCAGATTGGGGACGCAAAGAGCTTCTATCATGTGGAGAGAGTGCTTATGCAAGAGCTGTGCACCTGAAAGAAAAATGAGCCCTTTGGTCTTGAAAAAAGGCAGATCTCTGTAAGGCAGTGTTATGTAAGGCAGTGTGGTTGTCAAGACATTGAAGCTTTTTTATTGAAAAAATAAATAAACTGAGGAGGAAAAATGAACAAGCCCTGTCCAAAGTGATCGTAGTGGCCAGTATAAGAAGATCCAGAGGTCTGTCCATCTTCTGTGGCAAATGGCAAAACATGACCAGGGCCTTTCACAACAGCATGATAAATTAAGAAAAGTGGAAGTGGAGGGAGGACAGCTGTGCATGGCTCACAGACACTAGGCTGCGATCATGAGGTTGAAATCGCTTCTCTACAGGCTTCCTTTCCTAGGTCCTAAAGGTCCTAAAGTGCACTTAAGCAATTCAACAGAAATGTTTTTTTTTTTTATTTGAAATGTTTTTTTTATATCTTGGGACAGCTAGCACTGTGCACAGCACTTTCAAAATCATCTAGCAACTTGGTCCCCCATATGGGCGGACAGACAGACAGACACACACACACACACACACACACACACAGACACACACACACAGACGGACAGACGGACAGACACACAGGGTCATTGCAGTACCAGGTGGACCAGGTAAAAATATCACAACTTCCACTAGGTTCCAAACTAATTTTCACTAAAGAAGATGTTAACACTCACGTGGCCTCAGATGTTTTGCAGAAAAGCAATTTTTAGGATGAGGATACGGAAGAAATGTTAATGCTTTCTACACGTAACTTTGCAGGTGTACATGCACGGGTAATACAGAGGACATACCCCTCCGCACTTCATCACAGTAAGGGCTTATTCACACCAAAGACTCTGCGTATACAGCGCGTGCCCGTTTTCTGTCCGTATTCGTTTAGAATGCACGTTAACAAATTAGACTATTCAAACTGCACACGTGATCTGAGCGTATTCTGTCACTATACAAACATATTGTGCACGGTTACGTGCTGTACACGCTCAAGTCGGTGTACATCAGAACTAACACAGTATATTGTGCAGCCATTTACTGGAGCTGATGAGTTCCGTACAGGATAATGGACACATGAGTGACAACCTGTGCTGGCCTCACATGGAATAAATTACATTTAATGAAATCGCAAGATGATAGCACTTACCAAGGGCGAGGGAGATGAGCAAAACCAAGTCATTCAGACCCATGTCCATGTGTGAGATGGGCAGACAATGGAGAGAATGATGTCACAACAAAGACAGAAGTCATAACGTTCTGCTCTCTGATCACGAGGGAAGTGTGTGTGTGTGTGTGCCTGCGTATGAATATGCTTATGTGTGTGTGTGCAGTGTGTGTCTCTCTTTTGTCATGAAAAATGTTCCATACATACAGATCGGCCTACCCATGCATCTAATGATACCAAATGCTCTGAAGGTGCACAAGTTCATCTGTATTTATTGGTCATTAGTCTTTTAATGGACTCTTTATTGACTTCACTTAGACTGAAAAAGTATTGCATTCATAACTAAAACGTGAATAGGGCAATAACAATAAAGACACACTAAGCATTAAGATCACTCACTACAAACAAAAGCAAGAAAATAATTCCTTAATCCTGATTAAAGTTCCATGTTATTGACCGCATCTATCAGCAAACATTACATTACTGAGCACTGGTAATAATGCAACATGATTTAATCATTAATACAAGTTCAAGTTCAGAGTTTGGTTGATTGCTTGTGGCTCTCTCGCATTCCACTAAAGAAAGAGACACCATCAGCAGAAATAGTTGGGGTTACGGGTGACTCACTGTCATGCTTCAGCCAGTTTCCTCCATCTACACCCCCCCACCCCCACCCCTTCAGTTCCATTGTGCTATTTTTCCAATGAGGCCCTCAAGGCCAAGTGAATGGGGCAAATTTTATCTGAGAATATATCTCTCTGGACCTACACCCCCCCCCCCCTTGTGTTTCATTTTCTAGCAGACAGGAAAGGTACCTCTAGGGCCAATTTAAGACAGGAAATTGGACGAGAAGAGGATCAAACTTAACACAAATCAAAGGTGCATAAAGTTACACGCCAGTCAGAAAAATAAAATAAAAAAAACAACATAATAAGCTTGCTTGCTAGATGTCCTCACTGCTTGTGACAAAGTCACATAGAATAAGAACGAAGAACCAGTGTTATTCTGCTCTTCGGTCTCAAAGGAAGGCAAGAGGTGTTCTTCATTTTAAGGTGTGCAGAGGATTCAAAAGAGATTGCAAAGGGTCACTCTCTTGTACACTATTTGAATTACATAAGTCTCAATTTTCTTTCTTTCTTACTTTAGTTTTCTTTCTTTCTTTCTTTCTTTCTTTCTTTGCATGACACTGTTTTAGAATTGCATTCAGAGTGATATTGATAAATCACAACTCTGACCAGTTGTAAGCTGTGCCTGTAACATGCAGTGCCAATAAAACTCCTTCAGGCAGCTGGGCCAGCAGTTATTCATCTTGAACTCTGGACTGCCATCTCCTTTAAAAGGGACAAACAAGCACCCAAGAACACTCCCTGTCTTTAGAACCAGCTGAGCCACAGCTCTGCAATATCGGTGGTAGGATTTTCAAAGACAGAGTTTTCAAACCAAGGGCTATCAGCAGCACAAAGCACAGCAGAAAGTCGATGTCTTGGTGAATAAGCAACCAACCACCTGCTAAGGTAAGAGCTTTCAAGGCAGTTCAGCCAGAGGAAAACAGAAGTTCCAGGAAAGTCCAGAAGTGTGTATCTCTGTCCATGTTTCTCTCTCTCTCTCGATTTAATTTGCTATACATTTTGAAAGTGGATACTTTTGCACCTGTCACAATTGGCTTCATTGACATGCATGCTTAGCCTACCTCTCTGCAAATCTCAGACAGCCATTATGGGACAGTTACAGACCGGGACTAAAACAACATTAAAATGCCTTTCACTCCCGCAGTAGTACTTAGCCCTAACAATGTGCATGGTTGTGTCGCAGTCAACATGGCCTTGGCACAGCAGCTGCTGCAGTCGCAGCGGGACGTGCTCCTGGAATGGCTGAGTCCCAACCCTTCCCCACTGCTGCGCTGGCTGTGCGACGACAAGGTCCTTTCCCGTGCCCAGTATCTGTCCCTGCTGGAGCGCCAGCCCGCCAACGCCGTGGCCGCCACCCTGGAGGTGGTGTGCGCGAGCGAGGCGAGCAGCCTGGGCTTCCTCACGGTGCTGGGCAAGGTGCAGGACTACTACTGTGCCCAGCTGCAGGCCTGGGTGCAGCACAACTGTCCAGAAGAGCCCCTGGGTAGAGTTTCAAATGAGGCAGCAGCTCCTGTTAAGGTCGAAGGTAAGGCTAACAGTAGCTACACTATTGTGGTTTTGCTTTTTCAGCTTCTGTAAAAAAAGGTTTGATTAGTAGGCGTGGTGTGTTGACTTTGTTTAGGAATTCTATCAAGTGTACTCAGATTCAAATTAAGGCTACACAAACAGTTGGCTAATCTCTGCCTGCTTTGTATTAAACTGGAGCAAGTGTGAAATCTCAAGGTCAATGTGTGCAATTAAATCACACCAGTCAGAGGTTTACTGTGCAGTTTAATGGTGGGTCAATAAGGAAGATTTGACTGTCAAGTCTAGCCAAAGTCTACAAGCACAGTGACACAGTTTATGTGATATGCTGATAAGGATGCAACACCATTAACACCTTCAGATGCATATCATGTCTTTTTGAAAATGAACCATTTTTCTTTTTGACAGAGAAAAGGAAATCAAAAAACCCCCTTTCAAAGCTCTTCAGGAGCAAATCTAAAGAGTTCGCTGTAACCCAGGACATAAAAGGTATTGCTGTGCTGCTTGTTGTGCATTACCTCTCTAATAGCCTACTGTTATTTCACCTTTAGAGCACTTTGACCCTGGTGTTCACAGGCTGATCCTCAGATAGATCCTTAGATCCTTTGTAAAACCTCTATGCCCACATCCACATTTTAGATAATAAACTACTTCTCCTCTGATCATTGACTTTATGCCACTGGGTGACCCATTTTTCATGTGTTTTCCATTTATAACATGTCATTTCTTGTCATTACAAAGAAAATCAGACGCATCCCCTTCGAAATGTGAAATCTACAAATCTAAGAGGTGATATAAGCTGACTTTTATAACTGTTTTTTAGCTGTTTTTTTTAATGCAGTTTTGGGATGAAAACATTCTCACAAGCAGCTGTGACTAATATATTAGTCTTTCTTTTGTCAGTTCCCATCAGCACTCACAAAAACACCCTTCTCAGCCAGACTGAGCGAATGATATGCTACTCCGAAGGAGGAGGCGAGGTGTCTAACTCGCGCTCTCACATCGAGATTCGCTACACTGACCTCTTTGTGACAGAGGATGATGAGTCCATGGAGAGCAGCCAGCACGAGTACTTCAACGCCATGACCCGCCGGGCACGCATCTACGCCCATCAACACTGCCACCAAATCCGCCCTCAGCACCTGCTGGTACCCCAGGAGGCCTCAAAGCGCCCCCCCAAACGCATCAAGGTGAAGGGGATTGCAGGGATCGGGAAGAGCGTGGCCGTGCAGAGGCTCATGTACGAATGGGCGCTTGGAAAGAACTTGCGGGAGTTCACGTGCGTCTTCGGCCTTCGATTCCGTGAGTTGAACCTGATCGATGCCCCACTGAGCCTTCTGGAACTCCTCGGAACCAGGTTCCAGTACCTGCGGGACGTTCTGCCAGCACTCCTCGAGTTGCCAGGGTCTCTACTTTTCATCCTCGATGGACTGGATGAGTTTAAACATCAGCTAAAATGGGACGGCGCTGACAAGGACATCAGCATTGACACTAAGGTACCTGTGTCAGAGCTGATGGTGTCCTTGATCAAAGGAAGCCTCCTGCCCGAGTCTTCAGTCATTCTGACCACCAGGCCTTCGACAGACGCTCCCAAGAGGTTCTTCCAGCGTTGCTGTGTGGTCCTGGGCTTCGAGGAGGAACAGGTGAAGGAGTATGCCAGCAAGTTCTACAGTGACCCCCAAGTGGCCGAGAAGGTTTACAACTACATTGCCATGAATGACAGCCTCTTTGTCCTCTCGTTCATTCCGCTCTACTGTTACATCATCTGCACCGCGCTGTCTGAGTTCTTCTCGGCAAACGAACGGGAAGGCGACCTAGGCCGATCCCTGGAGGTCAACCCTCCTAGGACAGTCAGTGAGGTCTATAGCTGCTATCTAGTCACAGCTATAAAGCATCATGCGCTGAAAGGCAAAGCAGACCGCAGCACCCCCAAATCGGAGGTCCTTTCTCTGGCTAAAGGACAGCTGATTGCTCTGGGGAGGTTAGCCTACGAGAACCTCCTCAAGGGAAACATCTTGTTTGAGCAGAAGGACTTGGAGCAGTTTGGGCTTCACCCCCAAGACATAAACAGCACATTCCTGTGTCAAGTGCTAGTGGTCATCGAGGAGGAGAAAACAGAAATGTTTTCCTTCTTCCACCTGACCGTGCAAGAATATCTTGCTGCCCTTTACTGTGCAACACACCTCTCAAAACAAGGGGACATTCTTCAGGCCCTGAACTTCTGGTGTTTTGGAGACCTTCCCAGTCCTTCAAGCTATCCACCACTCATAAGTCATGGCCAACAGCTCAACCACAAGGACAATGATAAGGACAGGAAACTTCAGAAGTCTCTGCAGATGTTCACACGCTTTTTCATGGGAGTGATCCGCACCAGGTTGGAGGGTCAGCTTCAGGGCCTTGTCCAGGATCCCGTTCTCCAGGGAGGTCAAGATCTCCCTGTCCAACTGGGTCTGTGGTTCCAGGACCAGTTCAGAGGCAGAAAGATGTCCAATGAAATTGCCCTGAACCTACTCCACTGCTTGATGGAGCTGCACATGCAGGAGGCCACCAGCAGGGCGGCACCGGAGATCCAGCGACTGCACCTGTTTAAAATGAAGCTAAGCGTGGTGGACTGTGCAGCCTTGCACTACGTCCTGCAGTTTTCACCTCACACCTTGAAGGAGCTGAATTTGGGCTACTCAAACATCGGAAACAGAGGACTGAGTCGTCTGGGACCAATTCTTCATCGATGTGAATCACTTTAGTAAGTATCTAATATGTTGCAGTTTTTTTATTCATAAATGTTTTGTAGACACCTGGCACTGCATCTTATGCAAGCATGCATGACACGGAAGCAAAAGTGGCCAGAGGACAATATATTAATGATGTAGTGGTGTCAGGATGCAAATACATGGAATCAAATACTGTATATACTATGTGATGTTTAACTTGCCTTCCTCTTAATGCGTCATAGCTTTGCTAGCTTTGCTTTTTAGCTCTATGTTTTATTTGTATTGAGAAAAGTTATTACAGTTTTTCTCAAATGCTAAAACACAATTTCCGAAACCATGCACGATTTTCTCCAAACTGTAAACACAAACTCCAGTTGTCCAAAACCATTTCCCAAAACTTCGGATTCTTGTTGCAAAAGCAAACTATTGCCTCAAAACAGTTTTATGTGTGCTCAAAACCAAACTCCATTCTCAAATCAGAAACAACACAGTCAAATGAAATCACAAATGCAGCAGTTAGTAAACACTACACAAAAAAATTGAAAGCCTCAGATGTATACATGTCATTTTTTATGGCACTAAACATGCATTTTCAACTGGAAAAAGCAAAACTACTGATGTATATGTATGGTACATAGACTAAAATACATAAAGTGGAAGAATTACATGTTACAGTTTTTCTCAGTTGTTTACACACAAATCATTGTGCTTGGGACACAATGACCACAACATGGAACTCATGCACTAACCCCCTGATCCAATTCTGCTGAGCTACAAGCGCAATTACTGCTTTAAGGGTAAGGCTGCAGCACCTCATCCACATCACAAGCAATGATATCCCTTGCCAGGCAATGGGGAAAGAACCCCCTAGTGTGTCATATCCATCCTTGACACTGTTCCTCACCACAGGGATATTCCATGGCCTCCAAAAAATTACAGATTCAATTCTGACTCCTTTGTCATCAACCCATGAACAAGAACATGATCTATAATGCTGGCTCTAATTTGGTTAGAAATTACCACTCTTCCCTTTCCTTTACCTCCTCTTCCTCTTCTTTGCCACCCCCCTCACATTTGGACTCTCTGTCCTCCTTGGGTCTGATTGGCATCCACTTGCAAGCTGCAACCCTCAAAAACCTGGTTGCTCTTCCAATTGGCTTGTATTGGTGGTGTCAGCTCATTTGACATGAAGTAAAGTCAATTTTGACCCATTGTGCTTAGTGTATGGCATTTGTGCTTTATTTGTGATGAAAAGGTGAGATGTATGTTCACTATTTTGCATTTCATGTATCTAAGAATGCAACATGTGTTTTAACAATGAGATTGTGCTTAGAGTTTTGCAAAGACGCATCAATGAGTTTTGCAAATTGTGTTCTACTATGTGAAAATTGTTCAAGGTATTGACAAAAGGGTGAAGAGTTCTGAGAAATAATTCAAGCAATTGGGAAAGTTGTTCAACCAGTAGGTGTTTGTGTTTTAGCAATTAAGAAAAACTGTAATATTGTTTTTGACAAAATACTATCATGTGACGTAACATTTTCTGACACAACACTGTGTTTCAGCTTACGTTACAACTGTTTGGACAAGAGTGCAGCTATTCTGGAGTCTGCAATTTTAAAGTCCAAAGACTGCCAGGTGAAGAAGCTGTAGTAAGTGGCACTGGCTTTTTCACAAGATTACTTGATGACTTTAATCCCATTACACATAATTAGATTTTTAGCCTCAGGTTTTAACACTAAAACCATCAACTGCTCATTAATCTCCACAGATTTGTGTTACGCAGTGTGTGAACTGTTACGCAGTGTTCAATAATTATGGGCAATAACAGTGACATTAGGTGGAGTTTTAGAAGGGAAGAAAGTAAAAGTCATCTTTTATGTAATTTCTTTGTCAAACACACCCTCACCCACTTTCTTGTGTATGTAATATGTTGCAGTTTTTAATTCACAAAAGTTCTGTAGAAACCTAGCACTACTCCATCTTACGCAGGATGCACGGCACTCTTCCCCACAATCACTCTCTCTGTCGCCAGCATGTGTGGAAACAACCTTGGGCCGGAGGGGGTGCTGGAGCTGTGGTCAGCACTGGAGCAGAACTCCACCATCGAGGAGCTCTACCTGGACATCACAGGCATCACGGAGAGAGGCACCGAGAACATCGTCAACTGCCTCAGCAAGAACACCACCCTAAAGACTCTTACGTATGAGGACAATTCAGAGATTATATTAATATATTATACTACACAGCTTCAGCTTTGTTACTAGAAAAAATCACCATTGTCAGTTTACCTCTTGATGATTTGGGTTTGTGGTTGGAGATCTCACTTTGTCTTTGCATGCTGCTATCTAGTGAAACCAAACAGAAATTACATCTATATGGGGAAAAGTGTAGGGTTTGCAATGCAGTAACGTGTTTGTTAAAAAGATAACACTTTATTTTACGGCTCCTTCTTTAATGTATCTACATGTAACAACATGTAATATTATGTACAGTACTTACACTGAACATACCTAACTCTAACCCTATGGTACAGTGTAAGTAAACTAATGTTACATTTTGTTACACACGTTGTTGCACTGCACCTAATTGATGTAACTGGGGCACTGCAACAAATTAAAAAAACATGCAATGAATGCTATAGCATTTAAATACTTTACTAAAGTAAGAGTATAATGCAGTTTTACTAAACGGCAGTAACTCCTCGCACATTCTATGTCCCTCCCTCAGGATCGTGGGCAATGACATCGGCACGACTGGGAGGGCGAGGATCAAGGAGCTGGAGCGGCGTCGCCCTGGCCTGCGCATCATCGGCAACTTCGTGGACGACCTGGGGCTGCTGCAGGCCTACCTGGACTGGGTGCAGGAGATCCGGGAGGACCCGGACCAGATGAACGCCGTGAAGAACGCCGACGCCCTGCAGTCTGTGCTGAAGGGGCTCAGGGTGGCCAACGCTGACGGCGAGGGAGAGAACGCCATGAAGGCCAGAGAGCTGGAGGCTCAGATCCTACAGCTCCTGCAGGCCAACTGATGTCTTACCCAGGGTGTCTGTGGAGATTCTCATTCATCCAGGTCATGGTAGTCAAAGGAGCTAAGTTGTAAGCAATTAGACTTCTTTTTGGAGCTTGAAGATGTTTCATCTTTCACCCAAAAGGCTTCTTCAGTTGTGGCCTGATGATGGGAAACCAGGAGCTATATCGTTGGATCGCTGTAGGGGGAGCTGTAGACCACACCCCTCATTCCAATTATCAGGCCAGAACTGAAGAAGCTCCTTTGACTGAATACCTTACATTACATTACACCTAGGAGACTCCTTTGACTGAATCACATTACATTACACCTAGGAGACACTTTTGTCCAAAGTGACTTACAATAGAGGACACAACTCAAGAATACATATACAGAGGCTTGTGTAAGGGGTAGGGGTGTGTAAGGTGTAAGGGCTTGGGGGGGGTAAAGCTTGTGTTAAGGCAAGATCAGGTATCAAATACCCCAAATTGTCATTAATGACTCCTGACTGATCACCAGGCTAAAAACTGAGCTTTCTAAAAACAGATCTCTGAAAGACTTCTGAAGGTGTGTGCAGCTGTAATATTTTATGTCTGTTGCAGGTTTACACAAATTGTATGGCAGCAAAAAATAGTGGCGATACATTTATCCTGCTAAACAAGATAAACAACAAGTCAAATATGTTTAAACTCAACAACCGAACAAATACGCCTCTTTCTCTCTGTCCCTTCTCATCTCCTTACCCTCTTCCTTTACACTGGCATGCAACCCCAAGGCTGTCACTGATGGGTTGGGATAGTATTGTGTGTGTTGTGTGTGTTGTGTGTGTTGGTATGCACAGTTTGCAGTTGCAGTTACAAGACTGCACAGCAATAGGATTTCTTTTTTTCAGCACACTTGCAAAATGAAGAACTAATGAATTCAATCAATACAGTTCACAGAACTCAATTTTTTTTGAAAGAAATGAACAATTAAAGGTCATTGTGATATGGCAGTATCTGATGCTGTGGTAATCCAAGAGAAACAAATTCTATACATTTCTACTGTATTTTTCTATTAAAGCTTTGCATAATGCTTTGCACAATGTAAGCACTCTAACAGCTGTAGATATTACAATTAAATATGTACAGTGATGTATGTTGACTGTAAACACAGTCTTAGGTTGAAAGTTTTTTACACTACAGCTCATAACAGTTAGCTGTGGTGTGGCTTAGTTTTGACAGTGCATTTACCAGTTTGATGTGGTATACTTAGAGCAAGTCTCACATCGCCATCTGCTGGACGCTGTTGGCTGTTGCAGTATATTTAATGAAGTTTGAAGCTGAAAATGGTAGTGCAAGTGGAAATATTCACTGATTTCGGTGTTACATCAAGACATTCTTACTTTGCCACAGAATTGACACTACTTAATTGTCATTGTAATGTGCACTCAAGAAAATTCGAGCACACTACCTATAGGCAGAGCAGAAGAAGAATCTGTACATATCATACAAGATCTTTCCAAAACACACACACAAGGCCTCTACGTGCACCTCATGTAGTCTGTGGGACTATTACATGTAACAGAGGATAGGACCAAAGAAGTATGGGATGTTTTTGCAGATGTAGCTATTGTACAGCATTAAGCACTGTCTTCTTCCAGTGTAAAGCTTAGCGTGCAGTTGCCTGTCGCATGGGGCAGCTGTGGCCTAGTGGCTAGAGAGTTGGTCTTGAGATCACAGGGTTGCAGGTTTGGAATCCCATTCCAGTAGGAACAATGTGGGTGGGGGAGTAAAAACAACCAGTGCTGTCCTGCACTCTCATCCATGGCTGAAGTGCCCTTGAGCAAGGCATCTATCCCCACATTGCTCCAGGGACTGTAACTGAAACCCTGTACGTAAATAACTATAAGTCGTGCTGGATAAGAGCGTGAACTAAGTGTAATGCAATGGCTGTAAGACCTGTAAATACAGTATACCTTTCAGCTATGTGTAATGTCGCAATAGTCTTGAGGTAAAAGCTGAGTGGTGGGGCAGAATGAGGTGGGTCTTTTTCAGATTCTGGAGTCTTTTGGCAGGCAGTAGGAGCTATACATGTAAATCTCTTCTCAGGGCAGGCAGATGTATGTTGATAATCTTCTGCACTGTTAAAGACTCTTCGTCTCCTGCAGAACTGTTACGGTACCACACGAGAATCACATGTATCAGAGCGCTCTCTCTTGGTAGAGCAGTGGTTGGAGAACACTATAGCAGCTATTAGGGCAGGGTGGCCTCTTTAAGTGATCTCAGAAAGTAAAGCCACTTCTGCTTTTTATTTCCTGTGGAGAATAATGATATTTTTTGTACTGAAGTCAAAGAGGAAGACAAGATGGTGCAGAACAAACTGCATTGTGCCTTAAAGCAGCACTATGCAACCTTGAGCGTTTTTTCTTAACAGAGCTCCCCCAAGTGTCTCCAAGTAAATGGACACGCTTATAAAAATGGACCGTTTTCTCTTCCCCTCACCCTGTGCATGTGTTTTCAACTCAACTGATCAGAGTAACCAGCGAATATGAAAGTAGTCATGTCCGCCGAGTAAAGTCAGAATTTATTCTGAATTTAACATGATTCTGCTTCTTGCGATATTCCAGATTTTGTGAGTCTGAGGGTGCTGGGACAGGCACCCAGATATTGCAAGCGTGGTATTCTGTCCTCAGACAGTGGGGGCAGTCCAGAAAGTCTTTATTCGCCTGGTAATGACTCATTTATGCATCTACTGACTTATGAATATGATTAATTAACTCGAAAAAGTTGCATAGTGCTGCTTTAACAGTGTGTGTGTGTGTGTGTGTGACAGAATCATAACATCAGCATATGTGCCTTCATTACATGATAGTAGTCTTATAACAGTTCTTTAGCTGTAAGTAGTGAGTGTGAGAGTCAGTAAATCCTTTACTGTATAAACACGAGGCAATGGGCTGGCCTGTGGTTTATGAAGCACGTAGGGTTACAGACATGTAGGCAATAGGGAATTCTTACACATTTTTTTTCTATTTCGAGCACCATGACTGATGAACTGAGCATAAACGTTTTTTTATCAAGAAAATATTGAGCTCAGAGGTGAAAGTGTTAGTATTATAAAGAAGCCGGGGTAAACTGAAACCAAAACTAAAAAGCATTAAAGGAGATTTTCAAGAAAAAATACTTTAAATGTAGCCTAGAACTCGAGACATACCCTAATGTTAGCAAATAAAATTTCTATCCTGGTTCCAGTCTGGCAATGACCAACTAAAGCTCACAGCTATTTCCCCAAATCTGGTCGGACAGTTTGCGACTCTGGTTGGTAGTAGCGCTATCGCATTGTGTGCAGAGATAGTTTGAAAGACAACTGTTGATGCTGCTCCTTGGAATGTACCTGACCTATCCACTGTGGCCAGATCACACAATTTGATGTGGGCTAGCCAGGCTACTTTACAGTGGGAACATTTTTAACATACAGTAAGAGACAATCCTGTAAAAAACAAGAGGCTTGACAGATGGGAGAGGCCTTTGAAGTCCCCCGAGAGAGACAGGATGCAGAGATGTGGGTTACTGTGTCCAAGATCAACACGGTACAGACGTCCTCTGTTACAGAAAGTTTAATGATGACAAGACTACAGAGAACAAACCTCTGACCTTGAACATCCTATGTAAGTAGAACCGAAATATTAGCAATAGCGTGGGGCAACTGTGGCCTAATGAGTAAAAAGTTGGTTTTGGGAAGCAAGGTCTGCTGGTTCAAGTTCTGCGGAAGAAAGAAAATGTGGGTGAAAGAGTGAACAACCAGTGGGGCCTTAACTCCACATTGCTTCATAGATAATTGAGTGTGGATTGCTCTGGTTGTCAGCTAAATGACATGTAATGCACAATGACATCTCTCCAGAGACCAGGGGGATAACACAACCTCCAAAAGTAACCATGAAGTTGTTCAAGCCACTCACTGAATCAGTTGATTGCAATTGGCAGAGCTTCTTAGCCAGGTAAATTGAGCACCTGAGCGCCTGCATTAGAGTAGAGTAGAGTAGAGTAACTTTATTGATCCCGAAGGAAATTAAGGTGTCCAGTAGCATACACATAATACATATTGCAAAAAACAGATCAAACCTATTGCACACGTCTGCATAATACAACATTCACTGAACTGAGGGAAGAAAAAACATTGTAATGATAATAAGTAAGGTAATAATAATTCCGCGAGGTAAACAAGTGTCGTGATAAGGTGCTTTGTGGTAGATAGATTACAGTGTCCCAGTAAAATTGTCCAGTGTTATAGAAGGGTCCTTTAGTGCAGTAGTTATAGAAGGGTCCTTTAGTGCAGTAGTTATCAGGGTAGTGCAGTATATTGCTGTCCATAGTCGTATAGTAGTCACCACCAGGGACAGCGTGTGCATGCGTGTGTGTGTGTGTGTGTGTGTGTGTGTGTGTGTGTGTGTGTGTGTGTGTGTGTGTGCGTGTGTGTGTGTGTGTGTGTGTGTGTGTTAGGAACACCTGTAGAAATTATACATGCTGAGCCTTTGACATTCTTACGCTGGGGTGTCTACCTTTGAACAGAGTTTAAATAAGGCTTTCTTGAGTATGAAAAAAAGTGTCCAAACGAATGTGAAAGTCACTGTTGCTGCTAATGAGAACCACTCGGCCAAGATGTTATTTTAATAACCCTCAGTGTAGCATCTCTTCACATCTACCTAGACTTAAATACCCACTGTACATGCATGTGATCTGCAAACAGTTGCACTAACTGAAACCACACTGCATGAGAGAGAGAAAAAAGGCAGGCCAACGCCTGTGTTTTGTGTTCAAGTAAGTACACCCACACAACAACAGTGTAACACATAGACTGCATCCATATGTACATTAATGTGTTTGAAATATGTAACAGATATAATAGCAGGCTTAAGTTACCACCACAAGCCTCATCACTGCATAGCATGACAACCAGAAGTGTAAGATCAAGACCTACTAGTCTTACCAGCAGTGAATTAACAATGGGCACATCTCTTTCCAATTTTTTCCCCAATAGGGAAACCATAACATTTACTCACATTTAGAGGGATCTTCTCACTTCTTGTTTTGTTCAAAATGTCATATTGGGACACATCCCTTGATGTCACCACTTCACCAATTCACTTGCACAGCACTTGCAAATTATCAGTGATTTTGCGTGGAAAGTTTTCACTATCATTATCATCATCATTATTATTCTCATTTTAATCAACATGGAGACGGTGCCTGACAGGCATCTATGAGTGACTGTTCATTTTGACATCCAGTTGCCTGACAGCCTGTTGTTGTCATAAGTGGGTGATGTAGCCATCAAAACAATACATTTATGTGGGATCCAATTAGAAAATTGTATGTAATTTCCTGTGTTATTCCAGACTTAGTGGTAATAAATGAGAGTAAATTAATGTAATGAAATCCTGACGGCATATAGCACTAGGGTGGGCGGTGCATACATAAACAACTCAACTAAACAACTCAGGTTTTTCTCACTGTCTGACACACTGCTTTGGTGTTTCCACGAGATCTGAGAGGAAGACCAGTTAGAGTACAGTAGAGAAACTTCTCTGAGGTAGGACATCCAAATGTTTTTTTTTTTTTTTTTTTTGCACCAGTATTTGTATAGTTAAAACACAAAAGCTGAAAGA
The DNA here is from genome assembly GCA_027475355.1 of Coilia nasus. Classification (NCBI taxonomy): domain Eukaryota; kingdom Metazoa; phylum Chordata; class Actinopteri; order Clupeiformes; family Engraulidae; genus Coilia; species Coilia nasus. The sequence goes on along the minus strand of CM050218.1, from coordinate 6,390,344 downwards.
TACTTGCTGTTGTTACTGTATTAAACATCTGCTACAATATGGACACATTTAGACTTTAACTTTTGCAATGCACCCCTTTACTGTAACACAACAGGGCATGGCGTCTTTAATTCCCTGTTGTCTTTTGTCTTTTTTAAATTTTAGTTTTTTTTTTTTTGTTATTCACAGTATTCACGTCATTTGTTTGGCTGTACCAGGTAGGCCCTGGTAGGGTAACGTGTATTCTCACAGATTAACTGTAATTTGTTGAACTAGCTGTGTTTAGTTTTGTTGGGACATGTTGCTGCTGCAGTCAGCGTTGTGCATCCTCCACTGGTAGGCAAGTTATCCCTGTATTAGTGAGGATGAATGGATCAGATTTTTTAATGGAAGATAAAACAGAGTCTTAATAACAGATTATCAGAAGTCAAAGGTGTCAATCCCTGTTTCAGAAAGAGGCCCCCAGGACCAAAACAGCTTATTCCGTATCATCCGGACCATCGGATGGGGCTACATTACCTAGACGTTTTGTGTTCCCCGTTTTTTTTGTGTTCTGGGAATCCTCGACACAAAAACTCAGACTAAACTATAAGACCGCGCTAACGCTATGCTAGCGGTGGTCATAATGAGGACACAAATCATCAGATAGGTAGATTGGCTAATTAGTGAAAACACCAGTGGAAAGAGCATTGGCAGAGGGAACACATGGCAGGAATGCATTTTGCTTTATGAAGCTGGGATTGACACGTCTGTCAGAAGTGCTTAACTGCATGTAGTGGTTCAGCAACTGAAGTTGCTTTGCCTGTGGTCACAAGACTGCCTTGGCTATTACTGTCGAGGTTAACCTATGTGGGTAAGTGAAGCTACTTCCCATGCAGAAGTTCATAGAACAAAACAGGTAGTGATCATCTTGCTTTTTCAATCATGCTTGACTTTGTCTTTATGAATTAATGTCAAGATCTCTGGAGTATTTTTGGATGATGTTTGCTTTACTATCACAGTATTTCAAAACAAACACAACTGAACCAATTAACTTCATACATTAATATAAATAAATACATACATACATACATACATACATACATACATATATTCATACATACATGCATACATACATAAATTCATACATACACACATACATACATACATACATACATACATACATACATACATACATACATACATACATAAAGTTAATATAAATGAACAAATAAATAAATACAGTGTATGTCCATGCTGCCTTTTTAATAACTTGTCAGTCAGAGTGTGTCTGCGTTCATTACCGGTGGTGACTGTCCATGTGCGCATGTGAACATAATCAGACCTCTCAGTGGGGATTTTCCCGTGACAGGGCTGCATGGTGGTCATGATGGACACTCAGGGACTCCTCAGACTCTTGGCCATCTGCTTCACAGGTATTCACACTGACACCCAGACTGGTCCGCACTGACACCTCTAACACACACTGACTGACACTCACCCTCACACTCACTTACCTTAGCTCTAGTAAGGACCATGCTGTCTGGTCTGTCTAAAAGAGAGTGGAGGGCATATTAGATAAAGCGTATTAGAATGTCACCTGAAAATTAGACCAGAATTAACACCTACCCTGTCTACACACCACCACATCTGAAAATTAGACCAGAATCAGGACCTACCCTGTCTACGCACCATCACACACCATACATGATGTATTTATGCTGTGGCCTCCAGCAGGTCGTAATGGACACTCACAGACTCCTCAGACTCTTGGGCATCTGCTTCACTGGTATTCACACTTGTTGTCCCTGCCCACTCATAGTACCTGTGTACTAGTCAAAGGAGCTAAGTTATAAGCAACTGGACTTCTTCTTGGAGCTTGACTTTTTGACATTTCACCTTTTGCTTCTTCAGTTCTGTCCAGAACTAAAGAAGCCTTTTAGATGAAAGGTGAAACGTCTTCAAGCTCCAAGAAGAACAGGTACTGTATGTGGGCACGGGGCAGGGATGTCAAGTGTGAATACTAGTGAAGCAGACGCCCATGAGTCTGAGGGGTGTCTGTGAGTATCCATTATGACCTGCTGGAGGCCACAGGACCATGACCTGGATGAATGAGATTCAACACAGCTACTTGTGCGCTAGTTTGTTGTCCGCCACTGTGGGGGACAGTGAAAGGAGGCCAGCCAAACAGAGGTCATTTCTGAGAACTGAAAGGCTTCCACGGGGTCTATGCACCACCGCAAGCACCACACACACAATGTGATGATGTAACATTTACCATATATCACAGTGTTGTGCTATTAGTGTGCTTTATGACACAGCAAAACAGCACACACCACTAATGTCGTCTTCTCATTCTTCTCATGCTTTGAGTGAACACTGAACTTTGGCTTGTCCTTAAATACTAAATTGTTCTATATCTACACAAATATACGCAGATATATAGAAAGACTTACACAGAAAGACACACACACACACAGACACACACACACACACACACACACAGACACACACACACACATACACACACACACACACACACACACTTACTTGAATGCAGTGTAGGTTCGTGCTGCAGGAGAATCACAAGGCCAGCCCAGAATTACGGCTGATGTTTATTTAGTTTCCGTTTATTAAGTCGCCCTTGGTCTGTTTTTTCCCATATGAATGCCTGCCAGTCCTATCTTATCACACACATACACACAGAAATCTGACTTACATTAACCTGACTTAAACCTAAATACATGTAACTGTTTGTTTAAAAAGTCTTGACATGGACTGCTAATATAGGAAATCATGAGGGCATTCATTCCATAACTCACATGTGTAAATGTTGTAACCTGTCTGTAGATGTTTGTAGATGTTTTTACAAGTGTTTTTCTGGCAATGCATACTCAAAAATGTTTGTGTTTACCTCCACAGCAGCCTGCTTGTGGACCACATCACAGAGCTTTCACATTGAGATGCCAGCCTCTGTGAAGGCTGTGGAGGGCAGCTGTGTGCTGATTCCCTGCCAGACCAAGCCCCACCACACCAAGGCCATCTGGTATAAGCACCAGTCAATAGGATGGCCTGTGGTTTATGATGCGCAGAGACCTGGTGATGTTTTACATGAATTTAAAGGACGCACATCCATGCCAGGCAGTCCTTCGGATGGCAACTGCTCCCTCAGGATTAACAACGTCAGGATGTCTGATGGCATCACAGCGTTTCCCCTCATCAACCCAGAGTCAGACAAATACTACAAACCGACTGTCCAGATCAAGCCTCAAAGTGAGTCTGTCATTATACTGGTTATACTATGCTATGTCTGCATCTTATTGATTGATTGATTGATTGATTGATTGATTGATTGATTGATTGATTGATTGATTTATTTATTTATTTATTTATTTATTTATTTATTTATCTATTTAAGGCTATTCACATAGGCTACATGAATCTTAATATTTAATAATAATGGTTCATATTGCCTATACTCTTACACAACAGCAAGAACCACACCTGCAATATCCGTTTCAAAGTCTCCAGTCAAGGAGGGTAAAGTCTTCAACCTCAGCTGCAGCATCCAGCACAGCTGCCCCCCTTCTCCCCCATCCATAGAGTGGCGCGGCCTGTCTGTGAGCTCCCCTGAGGTGTCCACTGAGACACAGGATGCAGGGATGTGGGTGACTGTGTCCACTGTCAGGCTGACTGCTGCACATGATCAACACGGCAGAGATGTGCACTGCTGCAGCATCTTTAGTGATGGCAAAACTACAGAGAGCCAACCTCTGACTTTGGATATCTCATGTAAGTAAGACTAATATAGGTTGCATCAGCGTACAAAATAGCAACAATAACAATGACAACATTAATAATATAATATGCATTATTATTATTATTATTATTATTATTATTATTATTATTATTATTATTATTATTATTATTATTATTATTATTATTAAAGGTGTACTTCCATCATGTTTTCATTAATTTTGCGGTGTTCTCTAACATTTTGATATGCAGCATGCATATGCAACTCGGGGTGACCTATCATATTTCAAAAGAGCACGTACTAAACGGTTTCTCGTGGAAGTACACCTTTAAGGCATTATGTATATCTGTATTTTGAATGTAATTTGTTTCCCATTTGCAAACAGATGCTCCCGTGAGTGTGAAGCTTACTACCACAAAGCACATCATTACAGAGCATGACACAATCACTCTAAGGTGCAGGAGCAAGAGCAACCCAAGGCCTCATTTTCACCAGTGGTTCATTATGAACGGGGGAAACTCCCTCAAGGTTAATTCCAGCAGCGGACAGATAAACATTACTGATGTTCAGAGGAACTTGTCTGCTGCTTGCACTGCTCACAACACACATGGGTCTGGACAATCAGATGAAATATCTCTTAATGTCACTTGTGAGTACTGGCCTCTTCAAATGCCATGATTTCATTAGAAATCAAGGTTCTTTGATTATTATATGAAGACAGTGGTGCAGGGCATTTAAAACATGTTTAAGTCAAACTGTTTTGTAGTACATGTAAAGATACACTAGATGATAAATCCTATATGTATGTGTTGTTTTAATTGTTCATATGCAACAGCTGTACACACGTTTAGTGGCTGAGTGCTATGTAGTGTAGAAAAAACAACATATTTACACAGATATATGGTATAGTGTCCCCTCTAATGTCAATACATGGACCTTCCTTTCATCTTCCTGTGCCACAGATGTGTCCATAATGCTGCCAGCCTCCTTCTGCTCAGAGACGGGCAGAATGCTGAGATGTGTGTGTCGGGCAGAGGCCAACCCCATCGCCACAGTGACATGGAAGCTTAATGGCAGTGCTGAGCTCCCAGCATCCATCATACCCACGGTCACCACCAGGGGGAGGGTGAGGTCGTCTGAGGTCACACTGGAGGGAGAACTGGCAGATCAGTGGCCAGTGGAGTGCGTGGCAACCAATCAGTACGGTGCTGAGACCCAGCCAATGGCAACACAGGAAGACAATGGTATGCAGCACTTTTTTTGTTCAGTGTTTTGTGTTTGTATGTTCAAAATGCTTTTATTTGTATCTCCTATTTGCTGCCATCCCCCCTGGCAGATGAAAATACTTAATGGGTCCTTAGTTCATGGCTGAACAAAAGAGCAAAAAAAATTAAAATATATATTGAATTTTGAACAAAGGAAAACACACACAACACTATGAAATATAGCAGTACATTCAGCAGTATATACACTGTCCGTCCCACCCAGTCTAATACCAGCACATTCTAACGAGTGAGAAGTAATTCTTTATTTTATTTCATAGTATACCAGTCAGCTTTCTCTCCATGGATTGTTTTGGTCTTTGTCTTTGGACCGCTGGGCTTATGTGGCTTTATTTATTACCGCCAGCACACAAGAAAGAGGTTTGTTAACAACTATCCGATGAGGTTTGTAATAAACATTTTGCTAATGTACAGCATTGTGCTTATAGATTGGTAATCAATATTCTGCTGTCTTTAGGAAATCTGCTCATCCTGGGCCAGTAATGGATAGTATTTCCACAAACTGGGAGATGGCCCAGTATAGGTCTGGTACTTTTCCCTTGTATTGTATTTCCCTTAGGCTATGTATTCCTCCTGTATCCAGAACACAGTGGATCTTTATCAAAGTGTAAAAATCTTGTATTATGATGCAGTTTACAACACAGAAAACCTAACCACAGATTCAGTTTTGTTAGTAAAATGCTGATTCATGATTTTTCTAAAAAATGAGTTTTGCTTTTTTTTTCACAAATTTATATGCATACTACGGAGCCCCCAAAGGCACATGGGGAACGTAAATCTGAATGTTTTTGGTGTACACCAGCGTTTCCAAAACAGATGTAAACGCTGCATTTATCCTATTGCATTCCAGCTCATCCCAAATTCCACATGGATGCCCTTCACCCTTCATCAGCTCAGAGAGGTGAGGGCTATATGTAGTCTGGTGAATTAATCAGCAAATACTGTTTATTACATGTACTGATGAATCAGTAGATCAGTACCGACTATATTTCTTTTAAACAAATTAGAGATGTACAGTATGAGAGAGTGCATGTTTTTGGTCATGAGTCTGTTGTTTTAATTTAGCACACTGAAGAAATTCATATTTTGAATAGTGAAAAATGGCATCCTAGGTACTCCTAAAGTTATTTTGCCAGCAGTCTTTGTCCAGAGGTGTTTCTGAAGAGTCTGTGGTAATCGATGCATTGAGAATCTTTAAAAGGTTCTGATATTTTTCTAATCAAAAAAGGGGCAAAAACAGATCACAAGGCACTGTATTAGGTATTAGACTCTGAGAACAGGAAGTTGCCGTCTGAGGCAATTCTAGACTCCGTTATGGCCCAAGGCAAAAAACCTAAAACTTTCATTGAAAACTGCATTTCCACCACTATAGATTAAAGGCTGTCAAGCCTATGATCCTCATTAGTGTAACTGTAGCTGTATTTGTGTCCTGGGGGGCCCAACCAGTTGCTTTTGCTGCCTGTCGGCTATGCCTCTGGTTGCTGTTAATGCTAATTTATAGTCCAGGTGACAAATGTCACTCGACAAAATAGGACATAAAAGAAATATTTCTGTCTGCTAGTGTGTCACAGAGCTTGTTGCATACTTCAGAAACGTTTAAAACAGCACAGACATTGTCACTTACTCTGGATAGGAACTCTGGCTCTGGAGTGTTGCTTTGATCACGCGCAACATGTGTCCTTGTTCGGATGGGCTTTAAGAAGTGTTCGATTTTATTATAGATTTTTGCTGCTGATGCAGAACTATGAAAGTCTCCAGTGCCTCGACATATGTCAACAACTTTAGTTTTATTTATTTATTTATTTATTTATTTATTTATTTATTTATTTATTTATTTATTTATTTATTTATTTATTTATTTATTTATTCTTGTCGCCTGGACTATACATTGGTCTTGATTGTTCCTGTTGAGTGATATCCTGCTCTATAACGTCTGTAGACCAAGGACGGATCCAAAAGGGCCCACAGCTCAGAGGCCTGCAGAGCCAAAATGGTGCATCACCAGCGGGAAGGATGACAGTGAGAGTGCAGCGTCAGAGCAGCTGTATGTGAACACTATCTTCTTTGAAACAAATGCGGAAGCGGAGGTACTGACACATGGTCTCATTTAAAAACTTATGTTTGGATTCACACTCCACAAAACATCTTCCTGGCTCATGCCCAGACAGACGGATAGATAGACAGACAAACATACACACACACACACACACACACAAACACACACAGACACACACACCCACAGTGGCATACATGTGTGTGTGTGTGCGCGTGTGTGTGTGTTTTTCCAAAAAAACCAACTCACATTATTCCCTAACAGTGTCTATAGCTATTAGAGCAGTGTAGTCCATAACAGATGATGCTTGTGAAGAAAACCCATTGGATTAAAACACCATTGTGTACCACTGTGTTTCAGGAAGAAGATACTGAAGACTGTGACTTGGACCGTGTTAACAGCACAGCCTCTGACAATATTTACATGAATGGATATAATTAAACTACATGTAACATCAGACATTTTGTATTATTATTTTAAAGTATATATTCTTGTTTGTAGCACTGCATTTATGTTTAATTTTATTTTATAAATATGGTATGCAATAAATCTAGTGTAAAATAGCTTTGCCTCCTATATTATGATTCCAAAGGGTCATACTCTGTCCATGTGCAGATTTATTAAAGTTTGTATGACAATTTTGTAAGATTTTCATAACCATGATTGTATCTTATTAAAACATGTGGAGTAAATGCAAAGACATACAGACATGTAATACTAGTAGAGAACTGAGGAGGCCTTGTATACTTTCTCTTCCAGTTTTGTGTCCGCTGTGAATACTGACACCACCGATACAGAACTCTCTGGCATCACTGATCAAAGAACATCCTCGTCATGCACCTGAGGAGGACCTTAACTTTTGCTACCAATAAATCCCTTTGCAGGAGTTAAAAACGGTGTGCAGATAGCCCTACCCTTTTTGAAAGTCTCATTTTTGTCACTGATTACACAGCACACCACAGCTCACAGTGCACACAACGAAATTCAACCTCTGCTTTTAACCCATCACACACACACACGGAAGCAGGGGGCAGCCTGCTTTTTGTATTGCCACCACCAATGCCCAACCTGTGCTGGCTCTCTCTGCCTTGCATCTTTGCAGTATCATGGTGGTTGTCCACCTGCTCTAGTTTGCAGCCTTTTACCTGTCCTGGGTCCTGCAGTGAACTCCAATATTCAGTTGGCCGCCTTGAGTGGTTGTGCCTCTGCAGCTGGTCAGAAGGATAGCCAGTCAAAGGCAACACTGCTTGGGGCCCCCAGGCTACTACAGTCCCCCAAGGCCTGACTAATTTTAAACTATAGTAAAGCCAGTACAGTTTTTAACGGGAATTAGGATCTTTTGCTTCAGGGCACCTACCTCTGCAGCTAGTCGCCTGCTTGTCTGATACTTGCCTTTGCTGCAGGTATCCATTGCGCCCCCTGCAGGGATTTTACTGCCACTGCTGGCCTTATGCCCACCAACTTTTTGCTGTGGTTTTGTTAAAACAGCATTCTATCACAACACAGTTATTTCAGTTTTTTGTGAAACAAAAATAAAAGAAGGAGGAACATTCATGCAAAATCAATGTGCACTGAGTGGTGTGTATCCCTTTGACCCTGGATGCCAAAGTATGTTACATTTGATCTTCCAACCCACAGTGGCCATACGTTTGCATTTTTCACACTACAGGGTGTTGAGTTGCTGACTTGTTTAGATATGTTGTTTAGATATTGAAGGTGCTAGATAACTGCTAGGGCTTCTGTGACACCTTCAATTTCCTGTTTGGTTTGAATTGTTAAGTGTTCACATATTGATGGTCAAAGATAGAACACGAATGAGACTTCTATTGGTGTTGGGTCAGGGCAAGGTTTTGCTGTTTCATTTACATACTAATGTAATGGTTTGGAATCCACATGGTTTTGTTTTGTTTCTTCCTAGCTCTTCATTGGTTTATTTCCACCGTCATTGATTTCATTCATGTTCCCAGTTATGCTTTGCTTCTCAGTGAGGAGTTTTCCTGTCATGATTTCCTTTTATTACATTTATCTCCCTGTTGTGGTCCTGTGTTTGTCTCCAATAAAGCCAGTTGCTTAATCAATCAAGCTTTATTTAGGAAACAAACAAGGGTCTGTAGTAAAGAAGGTTAGACCTACAATAAAAAGACATACAGTAAACAAATGAATAAGACATACACACGTGCACAGTGAAACTTGCACCTGCATGTAGTATCCGAGACCTAATGCTACAGTTAGGGTATGTGTGGGAGGGTGTCTTTTAAAAAAGACGCCCACTTCGGTTTTGCTGGATGTTTGACTGTTTCCTGTTTTAAAAGGAACTGAGAGAAGGACAGTTACAGATGATACAAAGGCGTTCTCTGAGGTAGGGCATCTAAGAAAATACTTGCAACTTCTTGCAAGTACTTGCATAATTTGTGTATTCAGTCAATGAACACCTGTTGAAATCCTGTTGACATGCTGTTGTGTTTATACAGTGGCTACAATACAAGAGGTAAGAATAGATATTATCTGTTAACTTCCTTAAGGCAACAGTATACCCTCTGGATATTAGTGTGTGCAGGTAATGCAGCCTTCAAAACAGGATGAGTGTTTTTGTTGTCTGTACTCTTAAGCAAATCAACATTTTTTAAATTGAGGGCAAACATATGTGGTGTTCTACGTAAAAACAAATTAGTTCTCAAAAGTAATTTCTTAAAGTTTGCACATGTTAAATTGCGTAGAAATGTACTGACATATATTCAAAGTAGTGTTGTCACCTCCTTGTAGTCCACAAGTTAGTTCTCTATTAGTAATGGTAAAGGGTTTTTTATATTGAAAAATAGAAATAATCTTGTAAGTACTGTATATATTTTAAGCAATTGCCTGTGGCCTAGTTATAAACTGTGAAGTCAATAACGTCTTCATTTTTGTGGAACCAAAAGTGAATGTGCTTTCTACAGAAGTAAAGTCAACAGCTCAATACAGTTGTGCTCATACGTTTACATACGGTGGCAGAATTGATTATTTCTTAACCATTTTTCAGAGAATTATTTGGGTAGTTTCTGTTGTCATTGTGATTTAAATAAAGTAAACACAGGTGTTTGACAATAAATGGCTTCAGCCAACCACTAACCATGAGTGAAAAAAATGTTTGTTTTATTATATTCTCTAAATGGTTAATAAATCACCATTTCTACCAGGGTATGTACACTTATAAGCACAACTGTATGTTAGTCAAAGCAGTCAGCAATTGTCAAGACATAGCAAAAGTTATGCATGCTTTATGCTTAGGGTTAAAGTTATGTACATGAAGTTTTCAGTTAGAGTGTGTGTGTGTGTGTGTGTGTGTGTGTGTGTGTGTGTGTGTGTGTGTGTGTGTGTGCGCGTGTGTGTGTGTGTGTGTGTGCATTCATTACAGGTTGTGACCGTACATGTGAACATAATCAGACCTCTCAGTGGGGATTTTCTCGTGACAGGGCTGCGTGGTGGCCGTGATGGACACTGGGAAACTCCTGAGACTCTTGGCCATCTGCTTCACAGGTATTCACACTGACACCCACATATACTTGACTTGGCCCCCGCTCACTTACCTTAGCTCTAGTAAGAACCATGCTGTCTGGTCTGTGTTCAGACAGTGGAGGGCGAGAAACCCTATTGGAGTCTCGACCTTTGGCCAAAATTAGCATTTACACACAATCACACATCATACAGTAACAATATGATGCTATTTATCCTGTGGCCCCCATTAGGTCGTAATGGACACTCAGAGAGTCTTTGGCGTCTGCGTCACTGGTATTCACACCGACACCCCTGCCCACTCTCACCCTTGCACCCTTGCTCATTTGAGCTTTGTTGTCTGGTTCATAGTTAGGCAGCAAAAGGAGACAAACCATAACAGCGTCAGTTCTCAGAACTCAGTGGCATTAGCATTGGCGTGGTTTGTGCACCACCTCCACGCAGTAAAACATTAGCATTGGGCTGAACCACACATGGTCACACCACAGATGTTTAACTGGCAACCCATGATTAGCATTGCATCAGATAAACACATTGGTTTGATTTAGCCCTGAGCAGAAATTGCAGTCTAGGAGCTGCGCTTCACACAATTCACAAGCACACATGACTTTATGTGCAAACACTGACATATGTTATTACATGGTACTCTACTATTACTACTATATTACTATACACTAAGTAAAATTAATGTAATCAAAATAGGATTGATGTGTGCAACATAATGCTAATTAAATGAAGAATGTGATCACAATGGATTGCATTAAGCTTTGCCACACGGGGGGAGACAGAGAGAAATGTCAAGGCAACGTCAATCAAATATATTCAAGCGATTCCAAAAATAACAGGACTTTCATGCTAAAAACTAACTTGTATTGTTGTATGTGTATCTATTTATAGAGGTATATGCTGTAGGTTTGTGTGTATTTCGTTGGCAGCACATACAGTACTCACAAATGTTTGTGTTTACCTCCACAGCAGCCTGCTTGTGGACCACATCACGGGGCTTTCACATTGACATGCCGGCCTCTGTGAAGCCTGTGGAGGGCAGCTGTGTGCTCATTCCCTGCCAGACTGACTCCCACACCAGGGTCATCTGGTATAAGTACCAGTCAAGTGGATGGCCTGTGGTTTATGATGCGCAGAGACCTGAGGATGTTTTACCTAAATTTAAAGGACGCACTTCCATGCCAGGGAGCCCTTCAGAAGGAAACTGCACCCTGAGGATCAACAACGTCAGGATGTCTGATGACATCACGGTGTTTCCCTACATCAACCCAGAGTCTGATAAATATTATAATCCAAATGTCGGCATAAAGCCACAAGGTGCGTTCCTTTTTTTATTTACTTAAGAACAAAGACACAAAAAACTCGAGTTTTTATTTCTGAGGAAATCAAATCAAAACTTTCATTGAAGATCTAGGGCCCAGATGAATGACAAGACAGTAAATGCTTTAAATTACATGCAAAAGGTGACTAGGAGAAAATGGCTTTACCTGACATTACATTACACAACAGATGCTTTTATCCAGAGCAACTTACAAAAGAGGGCGAAATTCAAGCTTTAAAAAGGAAAATGTGTCAATGAGACAGCTTCACCAGTGTCTCTTCAGCCTTCACAGGTAGAAACAATTACTATTATTATTATTACACTTAGCTGACACTCTTATCCAGAGCGACTTACAATTATTTACAAGGGTTCAGTTACAGTCCCTGGAGCAGTGTGGGGTTAGATGCCTTGCTCAAGGACATTTCAGCCATGGGTAGGGTGGGATTCGAACCTGCCCTACCCTGACCACAGCCACCCCCAACTATAGCAATGTCTCTTTAGCCTTGACTTCTTGCAACACTAAACCTTTTGTTACTTCCAAAGGACATTTCATTTTAAAAGTCAGTAAGACGGTGAATACAATTTTACGAGATATAAATAAATGAAATAAAAATAAGTTCAAGTATTGACCCTGCTAAACTGTAAAGTACTTTGAGCTGCATCTTGCATGTATGAACTGTGCTATACAAGTAAAGTTTATTATTATTATTATTATTATTATTATTATTATTATTATTATTAAAAATAAGTTCAAGTATTGACTCCTGCAGCCATGTTGGACTTGCACTGCATCACTGATTGATGCAGTGCATTATCAGATATTGCCATGGCATTATTTTAGGATACTTTTGACTGTAATCTTGCCTTTCTGTAGTTTAACCACAGGTTGGCAGTATAGAATGATGTGTGATGTTATGACTCAATCATGTAGCCTACTCATACTAACTGTCCATAAAAGTTAAAGTTCATGGCAAATGAAACATTGATTTTCCTCATATCTTTATTACGTCATTTATTCTATAATAAAAAAGTTGAAATCTACCTTATTACCAACAGTGAAATGACCTTCAACCCATTTAAAATCTGGAAGGTTTAGACGTTTGTCCTGTTTGGCTCCACAGCTCACGACAACACAGCACTGACAAAAATAAAAAATAAAAAAACACTAAACTGTTTAAACAAAAAAAAACTGTTTTTTTTTTTACTTAATTATTAAATGTGTATTAGCTTTATTTTACATCTTCAACAAACACCGATTTTAAATGTTTTGTAAATGATTAATGTCTCCTTCTTTTTAAGAGAGAAAGGTTGTTTTAAAATGGTCACACTGATATTTATGGCAACAAATTAAATGTTTTTTTTTTTTTTTTTTTTTCCTATACTTTCATACTTTGCTTAACCGTAGTAAACCTTGAGCCTGATGTTTAGTTAACATAACCCTCTCTTGCCAAACAACAGCAAGAACCACACCTGCAATATCCGTTTCAAAGTCTCCAGTTAAGGAGGGTGAAGTCTTCAACCTCAGCTGCAGCATCCAGCACAGCTGCCCCCCTTCTCCCCCATCCATAGAGTGGCGCGGCCTGTCTGTGAGCTCCCCTGAGGTGTCCACTGAGACACAGGATGCAGGGATGTGGGTGACTGTGTCCACTGTCAGGCTGACTGCTGCACATGATCAACACGGCAGAGATGTGCACTGCTGCAGCATCTTTAGTGATGGCAAAACTACAGAGAGCCAACCTCTGACTTTGGATATCTCATGTAAGTAGGACCAGAAAGCCTTGCTGTGACACATGTCATTGGTGTGACATTTGGGGTGCATCTGTACTGTCCTATACTTATGCATACATCTGCAGGGCTAATATGGGACATTCATTTGTGGGTCATTTTTCCCTTTTGCAAACAGATGCCCCGGTGAATGTGAACCTTGGTGCTGAAAAAGACATCACTGCAGAGCGTGATACCACTACTCTGAAGTGCCTGAGCAAGAGCAACCCACAGCCTAATTTCTACCAGTGGTTCATCAAGAATGGAAGCGATTCTTTCCAGGTTAATTCGAGCAAGGACCATATCATCGTTACGGATGTTCAGAGGGACTTCTCTGCTGCTTGTTCTGCTCAAAACAGATTTGGGACTGGACAGTCAGCTAAAACATTCCTTAATGTCGTTTGTAAGTATTGTTTTTTTTTAACTCTAGTTTCAGTATGAATCATAGTACTATTACTGACATAGTGCGCTGTGTGCTGTGCTGTGCCGTATGATCACAACGACAAAATGGGACTTTGACTTTTTCATAGTATCTTGAAAAATCCCATGAAATAGAGCCAGTTAAACCAACATCAAAAACGATTCATGCAGCACATTGTCTAGTTGATTCAGTGCTTCACTTTCTACAGTGCAGTAGGATGTCTCCTCTAATAGGGATACATGGAAATGCAGAAACCTTCTTCTCCTTCTCTCTTCTTTTGCCACAGTTGTTACTATCATCTCGTCAGACTCCTTCTGCTCAGAGACGGGCAGGATGCTGAGATGTGTGTGTCGAGCAGAGGCCAACCCCACTGCCACAATAATATGGAAGCTTAACGGCAGTGCTAAGCTCCCAGCATTCGTCATACCCACGGTCACCACCAGGGGGAGGGTGAGGTCGTCTGAGGTCACACTGGAGGGAGAACTGGCAGATCAGCGGCCAGTGGTGTGCGTGGCAACCAATCAGTACGGTGCTGAGACCCAGCAAATGGCTTTACGGGAAGCAAATGGTATGCAGCACTTTTTATGATAACAAAATAAACTACACTGCATTTCTGAAGAAAATGCTAAAGTGTGCTTGCATGATTTTTACCTTGATTCAGTGGTTTTACATGTTTAAAATGTGATTTTTATCGGTACTAGAAATAATCGGAGTGGGTATGTATGTATGGATACTGGTTAGCTATTTATTAGAGGGATAGCAGTGGGGAATTAGCTACTCTGGTGTGTAGTTGTCCTTACTTGGTATTGTGTTGTACTGTATGTTAGGCTCCTATATGATGTCCTGGGTTGTTGTGGGAAGTAGCTTCCCTCCACAGTGCTTATTGGACAGATGCACAGAGTGACGGGAGAGGGGTCCCACCCCCCACCCCCCACCCCCTGTGCTCTCTAGTATCTCATATGTTTACACAGTGTACTGCCGTTAGAACCTGTGGAACTTGATGTCTGTCATTTCACAGTGACTGAGCAAAGTTTAATATGCCAACACTTGCTTCATGTTCCTACTTTTTGATTATGTCCAACAAACTGATTCTTGTTAATCTGCAAAATAGGCAGTTTGACATGAAGACAAATTTCTTGCAAAAATGAAAATTGTACCTCTAACTTTGACCAGGTGTTGGTGCTACAGAGGTTGTCGGTGTTGTAATGATGGAAATAGTAATTAATTAGATACCCATTACTGAAAAAAATAACGCTGTTATTAAACCCCCCCCCCCCTTAGGCCTATTTTATAGGCTTTGGTCAAGTCTTCCTTTTTTACATGTTAACTTAATTCAGTGAAAAATGGCCTGTGTGTTCTACCATTCATTTCAGTGGGACAAAATTAATTATATGTTTAAGTGTATGAATACATTACCAACAACTAATGACAATAACCACACCTGACTATGTCTGTATCCCTGCCTTTTGCCTCATAGTATCCCAGCTAGATTCCTTCCTATGGATTGTTTTGGGATGTGCATTGGGATTTCTCGGATTATGTGGACTGATTTGTTTCTGCTGTCATTCAAGAAAGAGGTTTGCTCAGGACTTTGTCATTTGAGATTTGAAGTGACATTTAGCAATTGTGTAGTAGGCATTCATAGGATAGGATCGCTACAGCTGTGATTTGGCTGTGTGTTCCACAGTTAGTCACACTTCTGTCATAATGCTGACGTAATCAATATTCTATTGTCTTTAGGACTTCTGATCATTCTGGATTGTCAGTGGGAAGTGTTCCACCCAGGTGGGTTGTATTCTAATGCACACACGACAGTTCTTTCTGCTTTGATTTGGTGGAATTTGGGAACACAACTGAAAACTTTAAAAGATATCAAAGAAACATCAAAAAGCCTGTATAACAATTGACTGGCAACCAAGAAATCCACTGATTGTTGAGTCTTGTTATTACGATCATGATCAATAATTTTATGTGTTTTTTTTCCCAACTCATTTATCACATAATGTATACTTAAATACATGGATACTATTGAGCAAGGACACTTATTAGGATTTTTTTTAAGTGCATGATGTCAAAGAGGACTGAGTTTAGTCTCAACTGTAGTTCCAAACTAGATGTGAACACTAATGAAGACAACATTGTTCTTCAACGTTTCAGGAACGGCTCAGATGGATCTCTGTCCATTAACATCAATATGCAGAGGTGAGGAGAATATGTCATGTTCATCGATTCATACTGAATTTGTCTGATCAATAATATTTTGAAATACGATATTTCACCTCAGGTGTCTTTTTTTGCTTTTTTGCATTTACTTCTTTTGTCTACAAATCAAAAGACCCATGCATTTTGTCCTTTATGCAAGTGTTCATCGAATATATGTTGTCATATAGTTAAGACATAGAAAGGTTCTATGGGTAGTTCTATAAGTGTTATAACATCAGATGTCATACTATTGTTTTGTCGACATTTTAGGTTATAACTCACTGTAATATTCAGATCATGCCAGCAGACTGAATATGTGTGAATATTTGCAATAAGTTTACATGTATGTTTGCAATGTTACAGCAGTGTATGTGCCAACCGGATGTGACGATGCCCGGGGGCACTTTTTGTATGGTTCTGGTTCTGAAGGAATAAAGCAACGCAGCATGAACGTTCATTCCCGTTTTATTTGTAGCACACAGACCAAGTATAACTCGTAAATACTACACTCACCATTTCCCTCACTTGATAGCGAATCTTCTATTAAATAGCGAGTGTTCACTCTTTGGATTACCTTGACTTAGGAAAACTTCACTGGACTTTTTAATGTCGATTTACACTCAACTAACATACCACACGTGTTGACGTCACATTGGATTCTCCACTTAACATAACCCCTGAGTACTTACCATTTGTATCCCTAAGTATTCTTTGACATCAGTCATGCTGTCTTGTGTTACCTCTGTAGACCTGAGGCAGAAGTGAAAGCCAAAGCGAAAAGGCCCAGAGCGCCAAGACCGCCGCCTCCAGAGATCAAACTGTGTGACGTCAGCAAAAAAGATGTCAGTGTGGAAAGGGAGGAGTTTGCCATCTATGACAATGAGACTTGCTTTCAAACCCAAAAGACACCACAGGTACTCATCCAGAGTCACACCGGACACACTCATTTTGTATCGATTCGGAGTCTTCAAAAACATCTTCTTGTCTGATACCAATGTGCAGCCGCAGATATGGATACAAACCCATCACACAAATGTACACACACACACACACACACACACATGCACGCACACTATTATTAACAAAAGCACATAGAGTGGTGCTGGCACAGACACACACATACATGCATTTACAAATAAACACGGAAAGGAAACATACACAGAGAAACACATAGACTCACACAAACATGCACAAACACATAGACTCACACAAACATGTACAAACACATAGACTCATACAAACATGCACAAACACATAGACTCACACAAACATGCACAGACAAAAATGCACAGACAAACACAGACTCATAGAAGCATGCACAAACACATACACTCACACAAACATGCACAAATTCTCTCGGTTTTCTGCAAATCTGTCTGACAGATACATGCATTTACAAATAAACACGGAAAGGAAACATACACAGAGAAACACATAGACTCACACAAACATGCACAAAAACATAGACTCACACAAACATGCACAAATACATAGACTCACACAAACATGCACAAACATGCACAAACAAACATGCACAAACACATAGACTCACACAAACATGCACAAACAAACACATAGACTCACACAAACATGCACAAACAAACACATAGACTCACACAAACATGCACAAACAAACACATAGACTCACACAAACATGCACAAACAAACACATAGACTCACACAAACATGCACAGACTCACACAAACATGCACAAACACATAGACTCACACAAACATGCACAAATACATAGACTCACACAAACACATAGACTCACACAAACATGCACAGACTCACACAAACATGCACAAACACATAGACTCACACAAACATGCACAAACACAGACTCACACAAACATGCACAAACACATAGACCCACACAAACATGCACAAATTCTCTCGGTTTTCTGGAAATCTGTCTGACAGATACATGCATTTACAAATAAACACGGAAAGGAAACATACACAGACAAACACAGACTCACACAAACATGCACAAACACATAGACTCACACAAACATGCACAAACACATAGACTCACACAAACATGCACAGACAGACACACAGACTCACACAAACATGCACAGACAGACACATAGACTCACACAAACATGCACAAACACATAGACTCACACAAACATGCACAAACACATAGACTCACACAAACATGCACAAACACATAGACTCACACAAACATGCACAAACAAACACAGACTCACACAAACATGCACAAACAAACACATAGACTCACACAAACATGCACAAACAAACACATAGACTCATACAAACATGCAGAGACAGACACATAGACTCACACAAACATGCACAAACACATAGACTCACACAAACATGCACAAACACATAGACTCATACAAACATGCACAAACACATAGACTCACACAAACATGGACAAACACATAGACTCATACAAACATGCACAAACACATAGACTCACACAAACATGCACAAACACATACACTCACACAAACATGCACAAATTCTCTCGGTTTTCTGCAAATCTGTCTGACAGATACATGCATTTACAAATAAACACGGAAAGGAAACATACACAGAGAAACACATAGACTCACACAAACATGCACAAATACATAGACTCACACAAACATGCACAAACACATAGACTCACACAAACATGCACAAACACATAGACTCACACAAACATGCACAAACACATAGACTCACACAAACATGCACAAACATGCACAAACACATAGACTCACACAAACATGCACAAACAAACACATAGACTCACACAAACATGCACAGACTCACACAAACATGCACAAACACATAGACTCACACAAACATGCACAAACACATAGACTCAGACAAACATGCACAAACAAACACATAGACTCATACAAACATGCACAGACAGACACATAGACTCACACAAACATGCACAGACACATAGACTCACACAAACATGCACAAACACATAGACTCACACAAACATGGACAAACACATAGACTCATACAAACATGCACAAACACATAGACTCACACAAACATGCACAAACACATACACCCACACAAACATGCACAAATTCTCTCGGTTTTCTGCAAATCTGTCTGACAGATACATGCATTTACAAATAAACACGGAAAGGAAACATACACAGAGAAACACATAGACTCACACAAACATGCACAAATACATAGACTCACACAAACATGCACAAACACATAGACTCACACAAACATGCACAAACACATAGACTCACACAAACATGCACAAACACATAGACTCACACAAACATGCACAAACATGCACAAACACATAGACTCACACAAACATGCACAAACAAACACATAGACTCACACAAACATGCACAGACTCACACAAACATGCACAAACACATAGACTCACACAAACATGCACAAACACATAGACTCACACAAACATGCACAAACACATAGACTCACACAAACATGCACAAACAAACACATAGACTCACACAAACATGCACAAACAAACACATAGACTCACACAAACATGCACAAACAAACACATAGACTCATACAAACATGCACAGACAGACACATAGACTCACACAAACATGCACAGACACATAGACTCACACAAACATGCACAAACACATAGACTCACACAAACATGCACAGACACATAGACTCACACAAACATGCACTAACACATAGACTCACACAAACATGCACAAACACATAGACTCACACAAACATGCACAAACACATAGACTCACACAAACATGCACAAACACATAGACTCACACAAACATGCACAGACACATAGACTCACACAAACATGCACAGACAGACACATAGACTCACACAAACATGCACAAACACATAGACTCATACAAACATGCACAGACAAACACAGACTCACACAAACATGCACAAACAGACACATAGACTCATACAAACATGCACAAACACATAGACTCACACAAACATGCACAAACACATAGACTCATACAAACATGCACAAACACATAGACTCACACAAACATGCACAAACACATAGACTCACACAAACATGCACAAACATAGACTCATACAAACATGCACAAACACATAGACTCACACAAACATGCACAAACAAACACATAGACTCACACAAACATGCACAAACAAACACATAGACTCACACAAACACATAGACTCATACAAACATGCACAAACACATAGACTCACACAAACATGCACAAACACATAGACTCACACAAACATGCACAAACACATAGACTCAAACAAACATGCACAAATACATAGACTCACACAAACATGCACAAACACATAGACTCACACAAACATGCACAAACAAAAACGCACAGACAAACACAGACTCATACAAGCATGCACAAACACATACACTCACACAAACATGCACAAATTATCTCGGTTTTCTGCAAATCTGTCTGACAGATACATGCATTTACAAATAAACACGGAAAGGAAACATACACAGAGAAACACATAGACTCACACAAACATGCACAGACAAACACAGACTCACACAAACATGCACAAATACATAGACTCACACAAACATGCACAAACATGCACAAACACATAGACTCACACAAACATGCACAAACAAACACATAGACTCACACAAACATGCACAGGCAGACACATAGACTCACTAAAATGTGCACAAACACATAGACTCACACAAACATGCACAAACACATAGACTCAGACAAACATGCACAAACACATAGACTCAGACAAACATGCACAAACACATAGACTCACACAAACATGCACAAACACATAGACTCACACAAACATGCACAAACATGCACAAGCACATAGACTCACACAAACATGCACAAACAAACACATAGACTCACACAAACATGCACAAACACACACATAGACTCACACAAACATGCACAAACACATAGACTCACACAAACATGCACAAACACATAGACTCACACAAACATGCACAAATACATAGACTCACACAAACATGCACAAACACATAGACTCACACAAACATGCACAAACACATAGACTCACACAAACATGCACAAACATGCACAAACACATAGACTCACACAAACACATAGACTCAGACAAACATGCACTAACACATAGACTCACACAAACATGCACAAACACATAGACTCACACAAACATGCACAAATACATAGACTCACACAAACATGCACAAACACATAGACTCACACAAACATGCACAAATACATAGACTCACACAAACATGCACAAACAAACACATACACTCACACAAACATGCACAAATTCTCTCGGTTTTCTGCAAATCTGTCTGACAGCAAAACAGTGAAAGTTCCAAATTATTTTTTTATCTTTTTGATGAAACCAGAAGCCATTATAGTGATTGAGTGTCTGTACAGGTGTTCTTTTGCAGGAGGAAGACACTGATGATGTAAACATAAACAACGATACGGTTAAAGACATTATAGTAATAAACACTGTACATCTCTTCTATTTCAGGGGGGAGACCTTGAAGAGATATACATTAACAACGATACGGATGAAGATGCCGAGAACATTTACTTGAACAGCTAAACTTTAACAATAAAAGTTCGTCCACACAAACTTTAAAGTTAGTTCACACACTTTCTCTCTCTCTCTCTCTGCACACTTTCTGAAGTACATATTTTGAGCGAAATTTTGCTCAATTTCTGAAATACTGGCATTATTTAATATAGCACAGCTTTTTATACTCTTATTTGGTAAATATGTGTATGTAAAATAGGCTACTTTATTAATGTTATTATGGATCCTTTGGTCTTGTTCTGTGGTTATGACTGTAAGATTCAAGTATTTGCATGTCCTGTTGCTGTCATTTTTTATGATCATATCTTAATGCTGAAATAAATAAACGTGTGTCTAGCATACCATCAAAGGGAACATTGTCCTAAGCATTTACATGCTCTGCACCTAATAGCCGGTCATAAAACATTACCACACAAGTTGCATACATTTATTTGAAAAAAGAAGCTATTTACACATTACAGTATATTAAATTAACTGTTTTGTATTGAATAATACAAAAACAGTCTGGAGCACACACTGATAAATCTTGCCGTCTTTTATTTGTGCAAACAACAAGACGTCATCAGAGGACTCTGTCCTACGGAGAGGCACCTGATACTGCAGATCACAAGAATTGATGTATAAAGTGCCCACACTTTATTGCACTGAATAATATTGCTATTACAGTAACATAACTTTAACTCATGTAAAGAGTTGAAGTATTAAACTCACCCGAAACAACAGTGTATAGGCCTACCTATCTGACACAAAAGGCAACAGCACTTTCATTCCCAAGAGCTTTACTGACACCATGCAAATCCCAGTAATAATGAGCTGGTCATTAGAAGACCTTCATGGTGATTTACAGTCATTTTATGGCGTGGGAGGAGAATTATCAGAACATAAGATAGGACTGCCGGGCATTCATATGGAAAAAAACAGACCAAGGGCGACTTAATAAACGGAAACTAAATAAACAGCCTTAATTCTGGGTTGGCCTTGTGATTCTCCTGCAGCACGAACCTGCACTGCATTCAAGTAAGTGTGTGTGTGTGTGTGTGTGTGTGTGTGTGTTTTAAATGGATTAATTCAATACTAAAATACAAAGCCTGAGGTACTGCAACTATTCGGAAATGCAAGGAAAATCTAAGAGTCACATGTAGAATTAGCTTATTGTTTCCATGGTGAAATCCATTCTCACAGCCTTCTATAGCCTACATTATCAAGTCTGACTTTTAAACTTTCACAGGCAGAGTGGCACATCAACATAAAAAGCATCAGGTATCTAGGACATCCAGAAGGGGTTTAGGACACATGCAGTAGGAACATAAAAACAATACGCTACATCACTAGCATTAGCACACAGAAGACTGGTGAACACACAGCATTGAATATGGATTTGTTTTGTTTAAGATCTCGAAGGATGGCTGAAGGTATCCAGCCTTTTCTGGAGGAAGCTTTATTGCATGAGCAGTTTTTGCTGACAGTGTCTGATGCCCTTTCTCCTGAATGTATGTCGTGTGGTGATCAAAAGCGAGTTTACCATCAGCTGTGAGTCTGAGGTGATAAAATATCCAATATCACTACTCCATTGTTAACTGTTAATGGCAATGGGGTGATGGAGTTAAATCATTCCTTTTGTTTAGCAAACATTAATGTAGTGGTTCTGCTTGTGCTTGCACCATCTAGTGATGTGCGAAACTGTATTTTTATATTTCTGAACTGAGCTAGTGTGTCTGAGAAGGCAAAGAATGGCTGTATCATATTTCATGATGTAAATATGATGGTGGCTGAGGGGTGGATGTATAGTTATTAGTGTACACCGTGTGTAAAGGAATAAGCTCAGGACACAACCCTCTGGGTGCAGGTATGGTCGTTGTGGCCATATCTATAGTATTCAATCTTTGGTGTGCCTACTCAGATGGTGTGGTGTAAGGAGGAAGTTGTGGTTGAAAGTTGTGGAAGCAGAGCTGAACAAACCGGCTTGAGAAAGTAAAAGTCCTGCCATATCTTCCTTCTGCATGTGCTCCTAACACAGGTGATTTCACTAATTAGCTCATCTGCCTGGCTGATGAGTGGTGCTGATAATGATCAGTTGATTAAGTGAATTGGCTGGAACAAATATGTGGCAGGACCTTTACTTTCTGAACCCGGGATGTCCGCCTCTGTGTGGAAGTCAGGGTTTAGGTATTCTGCAGTCATGGTAGATTTCACAGAGGAGTGGATGCATTAGTGGAAAGAGTTATGTGGTGCACTTACTTGAATCCTTTAACACCCTGGAGAGCTTTCCCTGACGTGTACCTTCTCAGGTACCTCCTATAAAGTTGACTTTTATTTAAGGCAGTGGCTATGGATCTGGAATTTCGTACCAGTAGATGTAAGGACACTGGTCTGGAACCTATTCTCCAGAACCTTATTGGTTATAGGTTCGGTTATAGGTCCGGAACTTGAAATCTGTACCACACTCAGGCAGGGTTCCCACAGATTTATCAGATAAAAAATCCCTACTAACCCTAACCCCAAACCTAACCCTAACCATAACCTAACCCCACGGTTACCACACTTGTCTGATGTTAATTTCAGGTAATCATTTCCACGTTTTAGAGGCTAAAACAAACGTATTTGTAGAACTACTTCCATCCGCCACAAGATGTGTCTTTTCATAACTTACTGGACAACCTGCCATTGCTAATTCCAAACTGGAGGTTGCTAGTTGTTATGGTGCGTTCCAGACCCAATCCAAACCAGTAGGATGTGGTACTTATCCAACATTCTACGAGGAAAAATGCTCTGGAACGCCCGTCAAAGTGGGACCTCCTACTAGCGAAGTCGGGGGTCCTCGCCCTACTCCCACCTGAACAAATTGAAGTCGAAGGAAAATGGCGGCGCCCAGCGATGTCCGTATTGTGACCAGTAACGTCAAAGATTTGCCTGAAACTTCACTTCTGTGTGTCTAGGGTTGCATTACACACCTTGATTATAATAAATATAATTCATTATAATCACCACTATACTTTTTCAACAAGAATTGTATCGCATACTGTTTCAGTCGTTAGATGTGTTGCTTGGCAACCGATGACAGGAGCTAGCCCAATGTTTCACTCTGTTAGATATTCATTCATCCGTGCTATTTACTAAAATTTTACTTTGGCCTCTTCCATCTCAGTGGTGTACGCGTGTATGAAATGCTGTTGAAGGTCTAAAAACCGCTTTATAAATAGAAGCACGGTCATTTTGTCACGGTGGTCGTCCATGTTTTCTAAAACCTCCCACTTTAACGGTTTGGAACGCTTTGAAGTGGGCACGGGGAAAATCCAGGTTGGATTAATCCCACATCCTACTTCATTTTACGGGTCTGGAACGCACCATTAGTTCCATGCCTTTGGTTGTCAAGCTAGCTATTCCAAAGTTCTGTTAAGCCTTGCTTAGCAAAATCACGTTAGTAGAGAGTCCAAATGCAGCGTGACAGCACTAAAAGACGATCTCAGAGGCATATAACATGTAGCAACTTTGTTTTCTGCTCACCATTTGCTAAAGCTGTCACATCTTTACTGTTTATTTACAGTTCAGCACGAAGTTGGCGCATTGATACATAAACATGATACGGTCGGAAAGCAGGGACTACATCATGTGTGTGTATATAGAAAGTTAATAACCGCTCTAAAAGACGCACCACAATATGAAATTGAAGGAAGCCGTGGTATAACCCTAGATAATTAGAATTTCTGTACCAATAATACCAGTTCTAGGGGCACGGACGCTGCCGCAACAGTAGCCGCTTCGTTTATTTAAAGCAGTGTTTCAGTTTGCCAGTTCAGCTGCAGGGTTGTCGGGCAGCCAGCCTACACTAGCTTATAGACTGCAACAGCAGTTGTATGTAATCTCACCTCTAGGCCTTTTTCATACATTTTAGGGAGCATTTATTTCCACTGACAACAATTATGTCGCCCTGTCATTTTTATATCTTTGGTCAACAGGTTTAGGATGAACATTTAATTTTACAGTTCATTTTTCAGTGTATCTACATGTAACAACATGTAATATTATGTACTTACACAGTACATACCTAACACTAACCCTAACCCCAACCCCATGGTAGTGTAAGCACATAATGTTACATATTGTTACACACTGTCTTACACTTGTTCATTCCACAGTGGTGATATGAAGCTGTTTACTGTGGCCTACTATGTGTACATGGTCATCTTCCTGCTGGGGCTTCCTGCAAACCTCCTGGCCCTGTACGCCTTCAGCCGCAAGATCCACACCAAGGCCTCACCCACGGACATCCTCCTGCTCAATCTGACCATCTCTGACCTACTCTTCCTGCTCTGCCTGCCGCTGAAGATGCACGAAGCCGCCCACGGCATGCTCTGGCTGCTCCCCGAAGCCCTCTGCCTCATCTCCACCTACGTCTACTACTCCACCCTCTACACCAGCGCCGCCCTGCTGACGGCCACCAGCATGGACCGCTACATGTGCGTGGGCTACGCCGTCTGGTACAGGCAGCACGTCAGGCCACTGCACGGCCTCGTGGCCAGCGTGTTGGCCTGGATCCTGAGCCTGTCCCACTTCTCCTACCTCTACGTGATCGAGCTCGTGCCAAAGAACTTCTCCACGTCGTCGCCAGTCTGCTACGACAACTTCACCGAGGCCCAGATGATTCTGGTCAGGTCCGTCCGGCTGGAGCTGTGCGTCGTGTTCTTCGCGCTGCCTCTGCTCATCTCCAGCTTCTGCTACGTCCGCTTCATCCTCATCCTCAGCCGGACTGAGCGCCTGCAGCCCGGGAAGCGGCGGAGGGCGGTGGGGATGGCGGCGGGCACGCTGCTGGTCTTCGTCGTCTGCTTCCTGCCGTACAACCTCACACACGTCCTGGGCTACGCTACACAGGCCCCCGTGGAGTGGAGGGCCGAGGCGCTGCTCCTTACGGCCACCAATGCCATCTCCGACCCCATCATCTTCTACTTCTCCTCGTCTGCTTTCCAGGGCAACCTCTGGGGTGTGGTCTGGGTGGTATGGAGGAGGAGCTGCTGTAAAACAAATGGGGCAAATCCAGCAGTGGAGCCCTCTAGTGGCCCTACACCATAAGGTTGGCAATCAGCACGCCTTAAAGGTTTCATTCCGTGAGAAACCATTTAGTACTTGATCTTTTTTAAATACAGGTACAGGTCAGGTCACTCTGAGTTGCATATGCATGCTGGACGTGAAAATATTGTTCTACCCCAATTGTCTCCATTAGTCAATGAAAGAAAATAGGGGGAAAAATGATCGAATAAGGAAAACGCCAACAAAGTGACGTTTGTTAAATAAAAAAAGCCATGCCACAGCTGTGATTTCCAGGAGTCTCGTTGCAGCACACATTCAAGTATGAGTTTGTTTAGAATGTTAAAATCTTCTATTTGGTGTGTGTGATGGAGTGACCTATGATCGAAAGGGCTTTGAATGATTGCAGCCTGTGACTAGCATAGCCCAGAACCTGTCATTCTCCCTGCTCTATTTCCTTCACCAAACTAGAGCAGCCTGTAACAGGAGCACTAAAGTATTTTTTTTGTACTAAAACCGGCTCACAGGGTTAACAGAATTTACTTTTTAAGACACTTAAGACTCAAGACCCTCTCTCACTCCCAACTGGGCAGCAAAATAAGTCTCATTTGTTACACTTGCAGATTTTTACCTCAGGCAAGGAGGTTATGTTTTCGCCTCCATTTGTTTGTTTGTTTGTTTGTTTGTCTGTCATCAACTTAACTCAGAAAGTTATGGATGGATTTTGATGAAATTTTCAGGATAGCTCAGAAATGGCTAAGTGAGAAGTAATTACATTTTGGTGGTGATTTGGATCACCATCTGGATCCAGTAATTTTTTAAAAGATTCTTCACCATTGCGAGATAGGGCCAAATCGTTTCCCACAGACATGTCGCCGTCTTGTGGCTATCTTAAAAGTCATTAGATTTTGGTGGTGATCTGAGCTGCCTTGGCGGAGGTCTGTGCTCTCTGAGTGCTTTTATAGTTTTAAAAGATATACCCTTGTTTTGAGAGCCACCTTTATGAGGATTAGTTTTAACACATCTTATTTGAGTCTTGACTTATTTTTTCCCATTAATATGTACAGTAGGCCATACATAGTAATGTTATTTTCACATAAGGATATACAGATACATTATAAATATATTAGACCCCTATTATACCCCTAGCAGTATGATTGAGCAATAGCATTACTCAGATGGTAAGTGAAATCAGATAAAAACACTGGAGCATTCAACCTCACTGGAGCACTTGTACTTGCTGATAACTCTCTTTTGAAATCCATTTTCTTTTGCAGTCCTTTCTATTGCACCTAACGACACCCACAACAAACAACAACTTGGTGACCGCATCTTTTGAGCGCGATCACCATTTCCATACACCCACATCGCAAAATCGTCACCATCCCTTTAGGTATAAAGCTTGATGTGCAGGGATGAAAATGCTTTTCGTATTTCTGGGTGTGAGCTCACTCTGAGGGCTCAGCTGCACGTGGGCTTTCATGGGATTTGTTAACTGAGAGCAACACAAGGACCTGCATGTCGATTTGTCACTTCTTCTACATTTCTTTATTTTTTAAATTAAATCTCAGGAGGATTGGGTTTTCCTTCTGCCTAGAGCATTTGGGTAAGTGTGCTGATGACTCTCAGCCCATGTTTCTTTATATGTTCTCTGTGACTGATACAATCCAGTATTGACTTTCAGTGTAGGTGGCGACAGACTCTGTCTCATGGGACAAAATGTAGCTAAATTGCTTGATGCCTCCTGAATCTGTGAAGCCATTTAACTTCATGTAATGTCAATGCTTTATAGATGTCTTGATATCTTTGAAGTTTCTTATGTCTATAATATGATAATTAATTAATTCATTCATTCATTTTGTTTCATGTCTACACTAATCAGTGACAATGGCAGTTACTATGAATAGAAGGTTGAGTTTTGCATAAGTTAATAATTATGCCACAGGGAAAAACAGTCACATTTCCTTGTCAGCACAAACCTTTTTTTTAAGTGGTAGCACAGTCTATTATAAATAGAAATGTTGTTGTTGTAGAGTTAAGTGAACATCTTTTTTAGTCACAGATGAAGGAAAAATAAAACAAAAACAACCTTACTATAACACTAAATACATCCACATGAAGGTTTCTGGTATACATACTGTACTTTATAAACATATGTTTATATGTACATATTTACCTTTATCTTTCTTCTTAATAGTGACAAATACAAAAAGATTTAATTGTATTAATTATTAAATGTTAGAAAATAGTTACAATGAAAAGCCTGCTTGCACTGGCTGGATGTTCTATCTCAAACGTGCTTTCAGTCCAAAGCCATGATGTCTTGCCTCTTTCTTTAAGTGGTAGCACAGTCTATTATAAATAGAAATGTTGTTGTTGTAGAGTTAAGTGAACCTGTTTTTTAGTCACAAATGAAGCAAAATTAAAACAAAAACAACTTTACTATGACACCTAATAGGTCCACACTTTTGTCTCTTGTCCTCCCATTTCTGTTTGCAGTTTGCCCTCTGACTGTAACACCACTATGGCAGATCTCATAAACACAAAGGTCCTCCTCGCCACCTACATCTTGACCTTCGTGATCGGCCTGCCCGCCAACATCTTGGCGTTCTACGCGTTCAGCCAGAAGATCCGGGACAGCCCCACGCCGACGGACATCCTGCTGCTGAACCTGACCTCGTCCGACCTCCTCTTCCTCTTCTTCCTCCCGCTGAAGATGTACGAGGCCATCCATGACCTGCACTGGTACCTCCCGCACATGCTCTGCTCGCTCACCTCTTTCGTCTTCTACACCACCATCTACACCAGCTCCCTGCTGCTGACCGCCGTCAGCGTGGACCGCTACCTGGGCGTGGCCTTCCCCATCCACTACCGCCAGCTACGCAAGCCCGTCTATGCCACCTGGGCTGGCGCCTTCGCATGGCTCTTCAGCGCCGCCAGCTGCAGCATGGTGTTTGTGGCCGAGCACCTCCTGGTCAACGGCACGGGCAAGACATCTACGTGCTACAAGGACTTCAGTTCGGAGCAGAGGGAGTTCCTGGTCCCCACGCGGTTCTACTTCTTCGTGGTGCTCTGCATCGTGCCACTGCTCATCTGCATCTTCTGCTACGTCAACTGCATCAGGATCCTCTACAACCAGCCGCGCATCTCGCCCCACCGCAAGCGCAAGGCCATCGGCATGGCCGTGGGCACTCTTCTGGTCTTCCTCGTCTGCTTCCTGCCCTACAACTCCGCGCACCTGGTGGGCTTTCTGAGGAACAGCAGCCCGGACTGGAGGTACTACACGCTGCTCTTGACCACCTTTAACACCTGCCTGGACCCCATCATCTTCTACTTCTCCTCCTCCATATTCCGGAACACTACCAGGTCCCTGCCAGTCTTTAAGATGCTCATGATATGTCGGCCGAGGAAGAAATCACTGGAGGACAATCAGGGAAGTCTAAATTCAGTTCAGTGAAAAAGTAAAAATAGAGCTGAATTATCAGTTGCTAATTACAATCTGCATAGTCTTCTATCTTATCAAAACTGAATTAAATCAACACAACTCAGAGTTACTCAACATAACTCAAAAACATAAGTGAACAGAATTTAGAAAATAAACTGCTGGAGGACAGAGCTGTAATGTATGTTTAAACAATGTTTTTAATTTTGTGGAGTCAAAAATTGATATAGTATTTTGTGAAAATTAGCATCACGATACATTGCGATATTGATGTTTAAATCGATACAGTAGGCCTATTTTGTGAAAATTCGTATCACGATATATTGCGATAACGATATTTTTGCACACCTCTATAGTGCACTATGTAGGGAACATGTAGTACACTATTTGGTGAATGAGTGAACATTTGTGGCACAGTTACAGTATATCACAGCTTGCAAAACCCTGTAGTTGTGGTTGGTGTTATTTACCTTAGTTACTGTGCTTAAGTTTTGTAAGTTGTTTAAGTTTAGCTTCAGTGCGGTGCAATATAGACAGTGGAGTCCTGTTTTGGTACCTTATCTACATGTAATAAAATGTTGCTTGTGTAAAAGATTTGATTATGTAATTGTCTTATGTAGTGGTCAAACATGCAACGCATTTCCTTTGAATCTTATAATGGTCATACCGACACAATGGCATTTAACAGTTTATTATGACCGCCATGTAGCCCTAGAACTTTTTGAGCGACAAGAAGCTTTTTTGGCCCCCAAGGGCCACCCACCCACTGTGCCAGTGTCCATAAAAGAGGGGGAGACGCCCAAAAGTTTTTGCTGAATAACTCAATGAACATTTCTTCCAAGAATATGACATTTTTGTGATATGTCGGTGTTACAGAGGCAGTTCGACCCAGCCCATAAACACTCACTTAAAGCATAGCGCCACCTAGTGATATGGGTAAATGCAAAAATTGGGATTTTGAGTTGCCAATATCTTGGACCGAGAAGGTGGGAACTGCACAAAATACGTCATGCACGATCAGCACAAAGACCTCTAAAAGCACAGCACATGCCATAAAATTTGGTCCACAAGGGGCACTGTAATTGTACAAAATGTAATTTTGTCTATTATCTAATTAGAATATACACTGTCACTGACTTGTGCTCTTTACATGGATAGAGAGTTCTGTTTTTAGTCCATTTAGTCATTATTATGACCGCCGCTAGCGAAGCTAGCGAAAGCGGTCATATTGGAGTTGCTGCAAAATTTTTCCCTTTTTTTTTTTTTTTTTTTTTTTCACCCATTTTTCGTCAACGATTCCCGGGACACTGAAACTCGGGGAGACATGAATGTTTGTAGGCATGTAGCCCAAGAAGTTTGTGAGCGAATAACGCCTTTTGGTCCCCCAGGGCCACCCCCCCGCTGTGCCAGTGTCCGTTAAAGAGGGGGAGACCGGCAAAAGTTTTTGCTGAATAACTCAATGAACGTTTCACCCAACAACATGAAATTTTTGTGATATGTCGGTGTTACAGAGACGTATCGACCGAGCCCATAAACTCTCACTTGAAGCATAGCGCCACCTAGTGATATGGGTAAATGCAAAAATTGGGATTTGGAGTTGCCAATATCTTGGACCGAGAAGGTGGGAACTGCGCAAAATATGTCATGCACGATCACCACAAAGACCTCTAACACCACAGAACATACCATAAAATTTGGTCCATAGGGGGCGCTGTAATTGTAGAAAAAGTCATTTTGCCTATTATCTAGACAATGCTTACGTTTACAACAAATTTTTTTTTATCGTGAAATCTATTGACCCTCACGCATTGAAAACACTGGTCGACGCCCACTTCCAACGAACACAATTTCCGTGAAATTTTAATATTGCGAAAACGAATCTAAACGAACTCGTCATAGGCCGTTCATGTGAATCTCACCAAATTTGGTATATGT
Source organism: Coilia nasus (assembly GCA_027475355.1). Lineage (NCBI taxonomy): Eukaryota > Metazoa > Chordata > Actinopteri > Clupeiformes > Engraulidae > Coilia > Coilia nasus. The sequence goes on along the minus strand of CM050218.1, from coordinate 6,358,138 downwards.
CATCTATAGACAATGCTGACAAAAAGTTATCAAAGGATTTATCTTGAGATAAACCGTTCCGAAGTTACACGTCAATGAACATTTAACACGTAGCTTAAAAATCTTCAAATGGCCGTATCTTGGCTAATAATTGCTCAAATTTGGTCAAAGTTGACATGCCATCTCTAAACAGCTTTCTTTTCATGTGTACAAAATTTTGTGACATTTCGTCATAGGGGGCGATGTTTATTGGCAAAGCTAGGTGTCAAAAAACAGTTTTTGTTAAATAACTCGTCAACAATTTTGCCCAAGACAACGATTTTGTTTTAGTATGTCGGTGTTACAGAGACGTATCGACCCAGCCCATAAACTCTCACTTGAAGCATAGCGCCACCTAGTGATATGGGTAAATGCAAAAATTGGGATTTTGAGTTGCCAATATCTTGGACCGAGAAGGTGGGAACTGCGCAAAATACATCATGCACGATCACCACAAAGACCTCTAACACCACAGAACATGCCATAAAATTTGGTCCATAGGGGGCGCTGTAATTGTAGAAAATGTCATTTTGCCTATTATCTAGACAATGCTTGCGTTTACAACATTTTTTTTTTTATCGTGAAATCTGTTGACCTTCACGCATTGAAAACACTGGTCGACGCCCACTTCCAACGAAAACAATTTCCGTAAAATTTTAATATTGCGAAAACGAATCTGAACGAACTCGTCATAGGCCGTTCATGTGAATCTCACAAAATCTGGTATATGTCATCTACAGACAATGTTGACAAAAAGTTATCAAAGGATTTATCTTGAGATAAACCGTTCCGAAGTTACACGTCAATGAACATTTAACACGTAGCTTAAAAATCTTCAAATGGCCGTATCTTGGCTTTTAATTGCTCAAATTTGGTCAAAGTTGACATGCCATCTCTAAACAGCTTTCTTTTCATGTGTACTAAATTTTGTGACATTTCATCATAGGGGGCGATGTTTATTGGCGAAGCTAGGTGTCAAAAAACAGTTTTTGTTAAATAACTCGTCAACAATTTTGCCCAAGACAACGATTTTGTGTTATTATATCGGTGTTACAGAGATGTATCGACCCAGCCCACAAACTCTCACTTGAAGCATAGCGCCACCTAGTGATATGGGTAAATGTAAAAATTAGGATTTTGAGTTGCCAATATCTTTGACCGAGAAGGTGGGAACTGCACAAAATACGTCATGCACGATCACAACAAAGACCTCTAACACCACAGAACATGCCATAAAATGTAGTCCATAGGGGGCGCTGTAATTGTAGAAAATGTCATTTTGCCTATTATCTAGAGAATGCTTATGTTTACAACAATTTTTTTTTTATCGTGAAATCTATTGACCCTCATGCATTGAAAACACTGGTCGACGCCCACTTCCAACGAAAACAATTTCCGTGAAATTTTAATATTGCGAAAACGAATCTGAACGAACTCGTCATAGGCCGTTCATGTGAATCTCACCAAATTTGGTATATGTCATCTACAGACAATGCTGACAAAAAGTTATCAAAGGATTTATCTTGAGATAAACCGTTCCAAAGTTACACGTCAATGAACATTTAACACGTAGCTTAAAATTCTTTAAATGGCCGTATCTTGGCTTTTAATTGCTCAAATTTGGTCAAAGTTGACATGCCATCTCTAAACAGCTTTCTATTTATGTGTACTAAATTTTGTGACATTTCGTCATAGGGGGCGATGTTTATTGGCGAAGCTAGGTGTCAAAAAACAGTTTTTGTTAAATAACTCGTCAACAATTTTGCCCAAGACAACGATTTTGTGTTAGTTTGTTGGTGTTACAGAGATGTATCGACCCAGCCCATAAACTCTCACTTGAAGCATAGCGCCACCTAGTGATAAGGGTAAATGCAAAAATTTGGATTTTGAGTTGCTAATATCTTGGACCAAGAAGGTGGGAACTGCGCAAAATATGTCATGCACGATCACCACAAAGACCTCTAACACCACAGAACATGCCATAAAATTTGGTCCATAGGGGGCGCTGTAATTGTAGAAAATGTCATTTTGCCTATTATCTAGAGAATGCTTACGTTTACAACAATTTTTTTTTATCATGAAATCTATTGACCCTCACGCATTGAAAACACTGGTCGACGCCCACTTCCAACGAGAACAATTTCCGGGAAATTTTAATATTGCGAAAACGAATCTGAACAAACTCGTCATAGGCCGTTCATGTGAATCTCACCAAATTTGGTATATGTCATCTACAGACAATGCTGACAAAAAGTTATCAAAGGATTTATCTTGAGATAAACCGTTTCGAAGTTACACGTCAATGAACATTTAACACGTAGCTTAAAATTCTTCAAATGGCCGTATCTTGGCTTTTAATTGCTCAAATTTGGTCAAAGTTGAAATGCCATATCTAAACATCTTTCTTTTCATGTGTACTAAATTTTGTGACATTTCGTCATACGGGGCGAAGTTTATCGCCGAAGCTAGGTGTTGAAAAACAGTTTTTGTTAAATAACTCGTCAACAATTTTGCCCAAGACAACGATTTTGTGTTAGTATGTAGGTGTTACAGAGGCATATTGACCCAGCCCATAAACTCTCACTTGAAGCATAGCGCCACCTAGTGATAAGGGTAAATGCAAAAATTGGGATTTTGAGTTGCCAATATCTTGGACTGAGAAGGTGGGAACTGCACAAAATATATCATGCACAATCACCACAAAGACCTCTAACACCACAGAACATGCCATAAAATTTAGTCCATAGGGGGCGCTGTAATTGTACAAAATCTCATTTTGCCGACTCCTTGCCTTCACAAATCAGTCCTACACACTACACATTCAAAACCCACATCCATGCCCACTTCCAGGAAATCATTTCCACAGAAATTCTCACCTCACAACACTGCTCTACCACACACTCATCACACCAACAGTTCCCACATTTCAATATACTGCGGCGGTCATACCATGTACCGCTATGCGGTGCATCTAGTTAATCAAAAAGTCCCTAACCCCTAGCAGTATGATAGGGCAATAGTGATAAAATAGCGTTACTCAGTTGGTAAGTGAAATCAGATAAAAACACTGGAGCATTCAAGCTTACTGAGGAAGGAGCATTTGTACTTGCTGATAACTTTCTTTTGCAATCTGCTTTCTTTTGCAATCCTTTCTATTGCACCTAATGACACCCACAACAAACAACAACTTGGTGACCACATCTTTTGAGCGCGATCACCATTTCCATACACCCACATCGCAAAATCGTCACCATCCCTTTAGGTATAAAGCTTGATGTGCAGGGATGAAAATGCTCAGAGAACCTCCACTGCAGACAAGCCTCAATCGCTCTGCGACAGCCCTCTCCTCCTCACACTCCCCAGGTATAATTGAGTTGGAGGACAGAATATAAACCATCAAAGGCCTTTCCAGTGCTTTTCGTATTTCTGAGTGTGAGCTCACTCTGTGAGAGCTCAGCTGCGCGTAGGCTTTCATGGGATTTTGTTTTCGGAGAGTGCCTACCTGCAACACAAGGACCTGCATGTCGATTTGTCATTTCTTCTACATTTCTTTTTTTTTTAAATAAAATCTCAGGAGGATTGGGTTTTCCTTCTCCCTAGAGCATTTGGGTAAGTGTGCTGATGACTCTCACCCCATGTTTCTTTACATGTTGTTCTCTGTGACTGATACAATCCAATATTGACTTTCAGTGTAGGTGGCAACAGACTCTGTCTCATGGGACAAAATGTAGCTAAATTGCTTGATGCCTCCTGAATCTGTGAAGCCATTTAACTTCATGTAATGTTAATGCTTTATAGACGTCCTGATCTCTTTGAAGTTGCTATTATTTTGTTATGTCTGTAATATGATAATTAATTAATTCATTCATTCATTTTGTTTCATGTCTACACTAACCAGTGACAGTGGCAGTGACTGTGAATAGAAGGTTGAGTTTTGCATAAGTTAATAATTATGCCACAGGGAAAAACAGTCACATTTCCTTGTCAGCACAAACCTTTTTTTTAAGTGGTAGCACAGTCTATTATAAATATCAATGCTGTTGTTGTAGAGTTAAGTGAACATCTTTTTTAGTCACACATGAAGGAAAATTAATACAAAAACAACCTTACTATGACACTAAATGGGTCCACATGAAGGTTTCTGGTATATATACTGTACTTTATAGATATATGTTTATATGTACATATTTACCTTTATCTTTCTCCTTAATAGTGACAAATACAAAAAAAAGTTAAGTTGCATTAATTATTAAATGTTAGCAAATAGTCAGAATGAAAAGCCTGCTTGCACTGGTTGGATGTTCTATCTTAAACGTGCTTTCAGTCCAAAGCTATGAGGTCTTGCCTCTGACTCCTGTGCTCCCATTTCTGTTTGCAGTTTACCCTCTGACTGTAACACCACTATGGCGGACCTCATAAACACAAAGGTCCTCCTCACCACCTACATCCTGACCTTCGTGATCGGCCTGCCTGCCAACATCTTGGCGTTCTACGCGTTCAGCCGGAAGGTCCGGGACAACCCCACACCGACGGACATCCTGCTGCTGAACCTGACCTCGTCCGACCTCCTCTTCCTCTTCTTCCTCCCACTGAAGATGTACGAGGCCATCCAGGACCTGCACTGGTACCTCCCGCACATGCTCTGCTCGCTCACCTCCTTCGTCTTCTATACCACCATCTACACCAGCTCCCTGCTGCTGACCGCCGTCAGCGTGGACCGCTACCTGGGCGTGGCCTTCCCCATCCACTACCGGCAGCTCCGCAAGCCCGTGTATGCGGCCTGTGCCGGGGCCTTCGCATGGCTCTTCAGCGCCGCCAATTGCAGCATCGTGTTCGTGTCCGAGCACCTGCTGGTCAACGGCACAGCCAACACGTCTTCGTGCTACAAGGACTTCAGTCCGGCACAGAAAAAGGTCCTGGTCCCCACACGGTTCTACTTCTTCGTGGTGCTCTGCATCGTGCCACTGCTCATCTGCATCTTCTGCTACGTCAACTGCATCAGAATCCTCTACAGCCAGCCGCGCATCTCGCCCCACCGCAAGCGCAAGGCCATCGGCATGGCCGTGGGCACCCTTCTGGTCTTCCTCGTCTGCTTCCTGCCCTACAACTCCGCGCACCTGGTGGGCTTTCTGAGGAACAGCAGCCCGGACTGGAGGTACTACACGCTGCTCCTGAGCACCTTTAACACCTGCCTCGACCCCATCATCTTCTACTTCTCCTCCTCCATATTCCGGAACACTACCAAGTCCCTGCCAGTCTTTAACAAGCTCATGATATGTCGACCGAGGGAGAAATCACTGGAGGACAATCAGGGAAGTCTGACTTAGCCAGGCCTCATCAGTCTGCCATCCTTCAGTGACTCTCTTTCAACCTAGGTGTGTACTGGAGGGGATTAAGTGATGAACCTGGTTAAGAGAACTCAGAGGTAGTTGTAAACCTGTTAGTAGAAAGGTTCAGGGATTCATTCTCTCAAGTAAACAAATGCCAACATCCTCTTTTTCTACCGGTTTTAGGACTACCTCTGGCTTAAATAAACCTGGTTTGTCACTTAAGCACCTTTGTAGTATAGTCCCCTGATTGGGTTTCTCCTGTCTGCTTACACCTAAAAAGGAGACGAGGTCTAATGACGTCGTATCACAGACCATGTTCGAAATGTTCAATTGTTCACTATGTACTGCACTAGGGGTGGGTATTGGCAAGGACTTTACTATACAATACATTTGTCACGTTACTATACGATACATTTGTCACGTTACGATTCTATCACGATACATTGTGATACTGGGTATATTGCAATATATTGCGATATTCGCGATAGTTCAGTGAAAATGTAAAAATAGAGATGAATTATCAGTTGCTACTTATGATGTGCATAGTCTTACATCTTATCAAAACTGATTTGAATCAACATAACTCAGAGGTACTCAACATAACTGAAAAACATAAAGTGCACAGAATTTAGAAAATAAACCGCTTGAGGACAGAGCTGTAATATAAGTTTAAACAATGTTTTTCATTTTGTGGATTCAGAAATTGATATAGTATATTGTGAAAATTAGTATCACGATACATTGCGATATTGATGTTTAAATCGATATAGTATATTGTGAAAATTCGTATCACGATATATTGCGATATTTACATTTAAATTGGTACAATATTTTGGGAAAATTCGTATCACGATATATTGCGATATTTACATTTAAATTGATACAATATTTTGGGAAAATTCGTATCACGATATATTGCGATATTTACATTTAAATTGATACAATATTTTGGGAAAATTCGTATCACGATATATTGCGATATTTACATTTAAATTGGTACAATATTTTGGGAAAATTCGTATCACGATATATTGCGATATTTACATTTAAATTGATACAATATTTTGGGAAAATTCGTATCACGATATATTGTTATAACGATATTTTTGCACACCCCTATAGTGCACTATGTAGGGAACATGTAGTACACTATTTAGTGAATGAATGAACATTTGTGGCACAGTTACAGTATATCACAGCTCGCAAAACCCTGTACTTGGTACCCTGCTGTTGGTGTTATTTACTTTAGTTACTTTGCTTAGGTTATAGTTTCTGTGGTGCAATATAGTAAGTGAAGTCCTGTTTTGGTATCTTATCCACATGCAGATGCTGGTAGATAAGAAAATGTTGCTTGTGTAAAAGATTTCATTATGTAAATGTCTTATGCGCTTTTCCTTTGAATCTTATAATGGTCATACTGACACAACGGCATGTAAGAATTTATTAAGAAAATAATAAATATATTTTTCTAATCTTTCTCATTCGTGATCTAGGGTTTTACTTTGCTGACACCTAAAGTACATATGCTTTTGAAGACAAGGCAGCTGCTAAATAACATATCCTAGTTTATTCTGCACCCATATTTATATTCAGAGAAAGTAAGACAGTAATGAAGGATGAATGATAATATTTATTGAAAATTTCAGCTCAACATGCGTGAAAGTCTCTCCAGTCTGAGTGAAACATTGTACTACACTTTCAATTTCTGGTACAAAAAGCTAACTTCAGTGAACTGTGTGTATGATTCTCCCCTCAAAACAGGAGCTTACAACTGTATTTATTTTGCCTTTTTCTAGAAACTTCTGTCAGTGAGGAAATGGTCAAGGCAGACTTCATTGTTCTTGTTTTCATATTTTTCTTTATTTTTTTGTGTTTCCAAAATAAAAGTGCTGTTTATATTTTGCTTCACAACTCAGTTTGAGCCAGTGCTTCACGTTCATCAAGTTTTGTCTTGAGCATTGAGAGCTTTTTCCTCATCTCTCGAGTGCTTCCTGGCGGCTCAACGTGGGCCGGCCACTCTTCTGCATTCGTGCATTCTGTAGGCACACATGTAAAATATTCCTGCAAAAAAAACAAAACAAAACACAAAACCAGCAGTGCTGATGATATCTGACGCAAATTTTAAAACACATACAGATATGATCATGTGAAAACACACGTCCACCAAATTACAAATTTCATATCACACATAGGCTATAAACAGGAAACGTGTTTGCAAATGGGACACTTTTTTGCTGACGAAAAAAAGCTACTATATCTTTGGTGGCCATCTGTTGTCAGCGTTACACTAACCTGCAAAAAATGTCATAAGCAAGGCCACCCAGCCTAGTATGTAGGACCAAGAGAAGCGCCAGTCCCCAAAGCGCTTTCCCAGGAAGTTGACAGTCACTCCAGTGTAGATAGCCATGGCCAGCAGAACAAAGAGAGCTGTGAGAAGTTTAAGGCAAACTGTTACACACCCGCATAAGGTTAACGTGCAGAGAAGACTTAGATAGTTATTGGTGCAATGCAAGTTTGTGTGTGTGTGTGTGTGTTTGTTGGGGGGGTGGGTATGTGTGTGGGGGAGTTTATGTGTGTGTGTGTGTGTGTGTGTATGTGTGTATTTACTGTATGTGTGCTGTTTGTGTGTGTGTGTTTGGTTGTGTGTGTGTGTTGTTTGTGTGTGTGTGTATGTGTGTGTGAGAGAGAGAGAAAGAGAGACAGTGAAAAAGAGAAAATGATCCTCTGCAAATGCATGACACCTGCTGCATGTGCATGTATGGGGGGTGGATATGAGGGTGAGTATGAGTATGGGTGAGCAGAGGCAGACGTCTCACTTGAAACGAAAAACATGATCCCTGCAGCGAAGGAGCGGTTGAACCTCTCGAAGGCGGAGAAGTGGGCGAAGGAGAGGATGCCAGCGATGATGCCCGCGAAACACGACATGGCGGACAGGATCATGAAAGCGCGGGTGGCGTTCCAGTAGGCTGCACATGCGCACGCATGACCACACCAGGAAAACCCAGTCAGAGAGTGCAAAGACCAAACACCAGGAAAACCCAGTCAGAGAGTGCAAAGACCAAACACCAGGAAAACCCAGTCAGAGAGTGCAAAGAACAAACGTCAAGAGTCAGTGCTAGATGTCAATGCACCCACACTGCACGTCAGTCATATTACATCATATTACGTCAGCCATTTCACATTGCAAGCGACCACAGATGTATTGAGATATAACACTTAGGTGCTTTTCATAGCAACTTTCCCTGCTTAATGGTGAGGTGGCAAATGAATCATTACAAAAAATAAATTTATTCATATCCGACACTATAACGTAAAGTAGTAGTAGTAGTAGTAACACTTTATTTGTCCCAGTATGTGCAATTGTTTTAGCGGTGGTAGTACACATTACAACACACATACCCACATCTCCACAAAACATCTCAAGATACACACATTTAAAATAATAAATAGGAATAAAATATGCAAAGTGTAAAATATATACGAAGTACTGTTATCTCTGTTTAGCAGCTGTTTAGAGGGTATGAAGGAGTGTTTGTATCTGTTGGTTTGGGCCATTGACTGTATATTATCTATCTTATATACAGTCAATGGTTTGGGCTAATGGATGTTTGAAACCTAGGAAGTGGTCCTAGGTTCACTTCTACATGGAACAGGAGCTCATTATTCTATCTGTTAAGGCGTAGCCCTCATGGTGCTTTTAAATGCATGGTCTGTGTGAGGTGTGTGCAGGGTATGTTGCACATATCAAGTGTATGCGCTGTGTCATTTCCTTCTTCTTTTTGTTTGATCTATGGTACACCAGCAAATGCTGTTGTCACTACACAGCTAACATTGGGTCTGTGCAATCCCTTGTAACTTGCAGAGACATGGAAAATGCATTAAATGACATGGCCAAAGTCTTTAATTGTCAAGAAAGTCAAAGTCTAATGGATATGATTGGGATAAATTAGTTACACATTACTGTCACCCATTACAGTTACAATTACACATTAGAGTCTAATTTATAAAGAATTTCTAACATTGCAGAGTCCATAGTTAGTTAGTCCAGGGTTAACAGTGGTCATAAATGGAATGGAGTGGAATAACTGGGGGTGCTCACCGATGCTGTCGGTCTGCATGTAGCACTTCCCAGACATGCAGTATCTCCACAGGCCCTGGTGGGCGAAGCTGCTCGACAGCCGGTACTGCATCCAGTAGTCCGTCGCCGTGGACACCACCAGCAGGATGTTCCCCACGACGGCACAGAACAAGCCCCCTCCCATAAAGCTGTACATCCTGAGTGGCGCTGCGGAGGCCGTGGAGCTCTACACACTGGGGGGTGGGAGGGGGGGGGGGGGGGGTAGTACAGAATACAGAAATGCATGTTCATTTATGTCATATATATCCCTTAAACAAATACATTAATACTGCCTTAATTACAAGGAGCACTACACACTGGGTGGTGAAAGGTGGTGGTGGTGGGGGGGGGGGGGGGGTGTAGGGTGGTGGGGCAGGAGACAGAAGTGCATGTTTAGTCTTCATTAGTCATTTGTTATGTCATATATACCCCTTAAACAAATAAATTAATACTGCCTTAATTACAAGGCCTTAGTGTTCAGGAAAAATCTGCACTGTAAAGTTATGCATCCAGAGCGGTCCTGAGAGCCTGTGGAGCTTTGATCACTGGGGGGTGGGTGGGTAGATGGGGACGGGGGGGAGACAAGGGCAGAGGGCACTGGGTAGGCATTTTCATGACCAGACATCACAAGATAACTTTTGAGACAATGTTTATGCTGGACATGACAATAAAGTGAATTCAGCATTGGACTGGCAGAAGAGAAGTGCATGGCATACTACAGCATGGTAGGTGAGTGCTGCAAATGATGCATTTTGATGCAGTGCTGCAACTCCTTTATGAAAACCTCCTTCATTTTGTATATTTATTGTTATATATATTGTTTTTAATTGTCATGTTTTGTCTCCATGAAACATTTGTGTAGTCGCATAAAAAAATCCTCAAATAGAAAGTTAGTTTTAAACAAGTATAAGCATAGGCAACACACTGCACAAGGTATGGACTTGTCCCCTGGCCCTACATTATGGATTAGACATCAAAGCAAGACGGGTATGACAGAAGCACTCAGCAGAGTCGCATGGGGAGGAGGGGGACTGTAGGTAGCCAGCATACATACATACAGTATAGTCAGCACACACACATCATCAGCACACAAGGTAGGTGGTGGTACATGTGACAAAGCAATGCACAACACACACACACACACACACACACACACACACACACACACACACACACACACACGCACACACACACACGCACGCACGCACGCACACACACACACACACACGCACGCACGCACGCCCACACACACAGTTAGGAATCGATCCAAGCATTGGACTTGACAGGAAATTCTATTAAATCAAGCCTGACTGTCTCATTACTCTTAAAAAAGACCTCATTGCCCTTTTTTTTCTTGGAAAAAGAGGCAAATTGTCATTCATCTGCCATGTTGTCCTATTGGTTTCTGCAGTATATGCTCTGTCAGTCAAATATCCAATGGTGTGAGTTCACCATTCACTATTAAAAACATTGTGACAAAATTCGCATTCGGAGTGTTAATTACAGTATAGTCTATCAACTATTTCAAAATCAAAATCATCTGAAGGGCTGTCAACAAGAGAGCCGTTGCGCTATTGCAAAGTGTTTGCTCTATTGCGAAGAGTATGAGCACAGTTGCAGTGTGCGCACAAGAAAACAACGTGACTACAAAATCGCTGCAGTAAAATAAAGGCGTTTTTAAGATGCAGTTTGCCAAGTTATTGTTGTCTTTGCCATCTAATGTCAGGACAGGTGTATTGTGGCCAGGCACCAGTAGTGCTTCCAGTGAGCTATTATTTTTATTTTTTACAGATAAGCTCTGTAGATCAGGATTGCCAAATAATAATACTGGTTCACCTCAGTCATTTCGCAACACCACTTATCAGTAAGTCAATCACGCTTACCTTATTGCTAAGCTATAAGCAGTGTAAAAACTATGCGATGCTATACTGAAAACACAACGTTTAATTTGTGCTCAGTACACAACTGATATGCATTATTTGTTTATATATTATTGTATAAGAGTACAACCACAGTTTGGCTATGGCTAAAAATGGATATTGGGGTCAAGTTTTGACACTGCTGCTATCAGTCCAAAAGATACGATGATACGATACGATACGATACGATACGATATTTTGCAGTAACCAGAGTAACAGGTCAGGCCCTGAGGGATCTGATGCAATATGTGCCATTTCCAGGATATACAGCATACACAGAGGCTGAACCACACAGGGGTCACACAAGTCACACGGTGTATTTCCTCTCCTAATATGCTGGTAAGTGACGCAAAACACACTCATTAAAAGAGTTGCCATGGAAGTTATTCCACATTAGAGAAAATGAAAATTGTCAAAACAGTTCTTTCATTAATGTAAGTAACCACTCCTTTCTTTCTGTTTTCCTTTTTTATTCACTTACACATACTTCACTCAACATCTTCACATCTTAACTTCCTAATTAGCTCCTCATTGAATAACGAAAGGCCATAAGTGTTCATCCCGCAAAAAACAAAAGTCAAACACAGCCATCCAGTTATCTATTTGGCAGTAAGCCGGCATAAGAAGGGCATTGCAAGACACCTCTTACCTGATTTCTTCAGGATCGAGAAACCCTCTTAAGTAGCAAACTTTCCCCAGGGAAGGACAGCGAGGCAGTGCTGGCCCAGAGTGACTGACACGTCAAAGAGGTCCGCTAGGCCCAATTCCAAAAAGTTATCCCCTTCACTTTTCTGTCGATGGAGGCAAAATCCTTTAAAACATTCCAGCAGCAGGAACAAATGGGCGTAAGCGCTGCTGGTGAGCTGGGTAGAGGGGTGCAGTGGGACACACACACGCGCGCACACACACACACACACACACACACACACACACACACACACACACACACACACACACACACGTGGCTGGGCCTTTGACAGGATTGCGGGACAACACGCTAAACGCGCTGGTGAGCTGGGGTGAGGGTGTGGTGGGACCCACTCACACACACACACACACACACACACACACACACACACACACACACACACACACATGGCTGGGCCTTTGACAGGATTGCGGGACAACACGCTAAACGCGCTGGTGAGCTGGGGTGAGGGTGTGGTGGGACACACTCACACACACACACACACACACACACACACACACACACACACACACACACACACACACACACACACACACGTGGCTGGGCCTTTGACAGGATTGCGTGGCAGCACGCTAAACGCGCTGGTGAGCTGGGGTGAGGGTGTGGTGGGACACACTCACGCACACACACACACACACACACACACACACACATGGCTAGGCCTTTGACACACTAAACGCGCTGTGGAGCTGGAGTAAGGGTGCGGTGGCATGCACTCACACACACACACACACACACACACGCCTGGGCCTTTCACAGGGGTGCGGGACATGGAGGGAGGTAGGTCATGGGTAGGGGGGTTGTGTGTGTGTGTGTGTGTGTGTGTGTGTGTGTGTGTGTGTGTGTGTGTGTGTGTGGGTGGGGGGTTGGGGTTGGGGTAGGGGCAGTGCATGGGCCCTTTTCTGTGTGTTGTTCTCTTTAGAGTTCTGGAACTGTGGATATGCCGAGCCTTGCAGTACTGCTGTGGTCAATGCAACATGCTGAAGCACACACTTCCTTTCAGCCCTGCTGGGCCCAGCCCCATGGCCTTGCACACACACACACAGATGGGGCACACTGCTGTATGACTATGGGTGAGTCCACATATCTACATGAGCGTGCGCGCACACACACACACACACACACACACACACACACAGATACACACACACACACACACACAGACACACACAGATACACTCACACATACACACATACAGATGGGGCACACTGCTGTATGACTATGGGTGAGTCCACATATCTACATGAGCGTGCGCGCACACACACACACACACACACACACACACAGATACACACACACACACACACACACACACACACACACAGATACACTCACACATACACACATACAGATGGGGCACACTGCTGTATGACTATGGGTGAGTCCACATATCTACATGAGCGTGCGCGCGCGCGCACACGCACACACACACACACACACACACACACACACACACACACACACACACACACAGATACACTCTCACATACACACACACACACACAGATACACTCACTCACATACAGACACACACACACACACACACACACATACAGACACACACACACACACAAAGATACACTCACTCACACACAGATACACTCACACACACACACATACAACTTCACACGCCGACATGCATTCTTTCCTACATGCGCTCTATTATGTCAAAACAAATGCACATTATAGTACTGTGTTACAGACAGGGAAGCTGAGTCACTCACCAAATTCTGTATTTTATCACAAATGTGCAATGCGGGGACTGATAACATTTCCTTTCAGGTATTACACAATACTGCTGAGAGCTAGTGATGAGAAGTCATGTTCTCATGAGAGTTTAGTCCTCAAGTCCTAAAATGTCCACAGGTCTTCATTCAAGCTTGCCAAGCATTTAGACATGTCAAATTGTGCACAGCAGACATTCACACAAGGAGATAAATATAATGAACTGAAATAAAATTATTTCAAAATAATGTATAAATGACAAATAAAATGTTAAAAACTTCCATCCTACTGTCAACCGTAGGCCTAAACCTACATTTTTGTATGCCTTATATGTACATAAAATACGACTTCAGTCTAAAGGCACAGCCATGAGTCTGGTGTACTTATCATCAGTGTTGAAATGTTTTTGCCCCAGTAGCAAATGGCCATTGTTAAATATGCCAGCGCCAACAAAATAGACCTAAACCATAATCAGCAGCAAAGTTTGTTGCTGATGTTTGTAAGGTGTGATAAAAAAAGCATAGGATAATCAAAGTAATCCAATATGAAATAAAGTGAAAGTGGCATTTATGTCATTGTGATCACACAGCACACCGCACACAATGAAATTCACCTCTGCATTTAACCCTTCGCACACGTGAGCGAGGGGCAGCCATGACAACGGTGCCCAGGGAGCAGTGCGTGGGGACAGTACCATGCTCAGGGTACTGCACCTCATTGGCACTACTGGCGACCGAGGATTCGAACCTGCAATCCTGCGGTCACAGGTCTGATACTTTAATCGCTAGGCCGCCACTGTCCCAACATGGGAAGCAGACTGCACGGGAGGACCTTGGGAATGACAGCTCCATTTCTTTGGGTGTCCTTAGGTACTCTCTGACATAGAAGAAGCACCCACAAGCAGAGAGTGAGATACTCCCACTAGTATTACAAGAACAAAGGCTGTGATTAAATGTTTTAAAGTCTACAACCCCATAATCAGTTTCATGTACAGAAGCCTTCATGTTTTCTGCATAAAACAAGATGAAGCTATTCTATATGTGGGCAACATGGTTTAAAATGTTGCAGAACATTTTCCACACTTCTAAAGTCAACATGACTTGCTGCACGCATGCAGTTGTTTCGCAAGATGTCTTCACTACTACAGTACGTGATCGAGCCATTAAATGTTGAGGGGACTTCACTTAGCTTCAGCTTATTTCCTGTGAAATGCACAGTGACACAGTGTTACTAGTCTCACTTCTGCTTGTGGTGGCATAGCACCTACATGTCCCTGATGATCCTGTTGTTGTTGTGTCCCTTCTGTGCTTCCATTTCATATACTTTTTAGAAGCCCCATAAAAAGCTTCATGGATGTGAGGATTTTTTTTGGCAGAGGGTGTTGGTTAAAATTCCTTGTTTTTGAACTAGGCATGTACTGTGTTTTAGGCATTTGTTTCCTTATTTTTACACCTTTTGTCTATTCGTTCCTGTTTTGTCTTATTTACACCACAAAACACTCTGTGATCCCTGCCTGTTAAAAAATAAACTTTACTCTCCTACAGAACCACTGAGCAGACCTGGGAACAGTGGGCCTCACACTCATGAGTGTTACAGCACAGCAGATTAAGAGCAAATGGAGAGGCATTTTGCTGCTGATCTAGCAGGCTTGGTGGACTTGGACTGTCTGTGTGCTCAAGGGTAAGTGTGGACAGAGAGGAATGTCATCAGTGGCACTTCATAACTGGAGAATGAAGGCGTCCTCAGTGTAAAATAACGAAAAAAGGAATATTCAATTTCAAAGGAAGACTTTATTATTTATTATTTGATTATGCTTGCAGTAGAATGATCTATTCCATTCAATCGACGGGTCCGAGGTTTTGTTGGTGGAATTTAAACATGAAGACCATTGGAAGCTCTGCGTAAAAACAGATGCTGTGTAGGCTAGTACACCATATTGACATGTTCAAGCAGAATGCAACTGCTCTCTCTCTCTAGTCCCATGTCTCCTCACCACACAGCATCAACCGCTTGAGGAAAGGTCAAGGACCATGACACTAATGTCGGGTTTAGTTGGCTAATCTATGGACGAGTCACCAGCTCCAGTGAATCAGAGGTTAAATGAATAATCAAAAGGGCTAAACAAGCTTTAGAAACAGCTTTAAAAAGCTTGACCCTTTAGCCTTAGTGCTTTCCGACACAAAGCACAACTATCACGTTGCTGTGTATTCAGTGACTTACTGTAGTAAAATGTATTTAATATATAGAAGCAATTCTGGTGGGTAGGTTTGAGCAAATATTAAACTGTGCTGCCAATAGCTGGTTTGGCAAGGTTGCAAAACCATTACTCAGAGGCAAACATTGCCTTGAATTGTGCTTCATGTTTTATATCAAAAGATGTGCTTTTGCCGTTACTCACTGATGTGTAAAACCATGTTCAACACACATGCTCTTACGAAGCCAATGCATCTAAACACCATCAAACAGGAAGACATGGACTGAGGAGAGTGCGACTCTAAAACGGAGGTCCTGGCTTCTGTTATTATGCGAGTTGGCCAGAGGTGACAGACTTCTCTGGAAACCTTCAGGTGTGCAACAATGTGTGAAAATCCCCTTGCTTACACAGAAAGTGTGGTTGTTACACACAAACACACAAACATTGTGGTGTAACAAAAAATGGGCCCTAGAGAACAAAGAAATATATGATTTGTCTCCAGCAGTTTGGAGAAAATGGATTCTCTGTCACATTTGAACATGTGGTTTGTTTTTTTGTTAAATTCTGATCTAATATTGAAAGTAGGAGGTGGATGACCAAACAAAGCATGATTTTTAGAACTGCAATCACAAACTTGTGTTCCACGCCCTCAGAAAAGGTGTGATCTGAACAGGTTAGTAAGGAATAAAAAAAGATACTATCTGAATGAATTAGTGAGGAGGGTGTAGTACTGGGGTAAGTAGGAACACCAGTGTCATGGCTATGATTCTAAAGGATGACAAATGCTGATTGAAAAATGTGTCGATGTAGTAGATACTGAGAAACGCTGGTATTCAAGGGAGAGTCTCAATTGGAAAAGCCATCTCTGTCTACGCTTCCACCATACTGACCTTTCTTCATTAGGGCCCGAGCAGAGGGTGCAGGCTGTGGCTGTGGCCTGCACCGGAGGTGTGAAGCCCTATTGCTTTTCAAAAGATTATTCTTCTTTCTTCTTCTTCTTCTCACAAACTCCTCCTTTTTAAGGTAATTCCTATGCACAAAAAGTACTTTTGTGCACACATCGGAACAAGTGGTCGGCTCCCAGAGACAGAGGCTTGGCTGTGGGTGTGGCCCAGAGACTCCATAGCGACCTTATGGCTTAGAGCCCTGTGGGCGGCGTACAGTTTCAGCTACACTCCCCACATTTGGAAGGTTTCTTAATATGTTGTAATACCTTGAAATAGCAGAATGAATTTCAGTATCTAGCCACATAAACGGGAAATTAGGTATTAAGTCATTAAAAGATTTGTCTGAAACTTCTCAGGTTATCAGATACTATGATTACGATGAAATCCAGACACCCAATATGCCTGTCTGCCGTAACACCACCAAATTAAGAGACCACTGCAAATGTTCCTAAACTCAGCATCTCTACATGTATGACAGCCATTCCTTTCCAGTGTCAGTTGAATTTGGAATTTGGGAGAAATGTTGTCCATAGTATACAGAATGAAACACAAATGTTCACTTTACTCAAACATATACCTATTATAGTTCAATTAGAGAAACTGATCATTTTTAGTGGTTTCTTAATTTTGTCCAAAGCTGTATGTGGTTTAGTCTGGTCTGGTTTTGTGTATGAAGCCTACACTGCTATAGAATTGAGGATGTAGAAGGCAGTCAAAGGAGCTAAGTTGCAAGCAACTGGAGTCTTTGGAGAATCTACACAGACATCTTGCCTTGCACTTTGGGAGGAACACATTACATTTCACTTAGCTGACGCTCTTATGCAGAGCGACTTGCAGATATTTACAGGGTTTCAGTTACAGTCCCTGGAGCAGTGTGGGGTTAGATGCCTTGCTCAAGGACAGATAGGGCGGGATTTGAACCGGCAACCTTCTCATTGCAAGACCAACTCCCTAACCACTAGGCCACAGCTGCCCACCCTTCAACTGGCTCCAAAAAGAAGTCCAGTTGCTTACAACTTCGCTCATTTGACTAGTATGACCTGGATGAATGACAATCTACACAGACATCAGATGTATAAGGCAAATAGCATGCTTACATCTGAAGCACAAATGACTCTAAAGGGGTAGCTAGGTTTGGTGGTTAAAACTGTGAATATTTATATGTAGTTACCATATGCAGCATTGCGCAAAACTGCAGACCACTTGCTCACACAGGAAGCGTGGCTGATGTGACACAAATATGGTGTTATATATTTAAAAAAACGGTCCATGAGCTTGTGGCTGATGTGACACAAATATGGTGTGATATATATATATTAAAAAAAAAAAACGGTCCATGAGCTTTTCAACATAAGTTTGCTCTGTTTCTTCAACAGTGTGAAAAAGGCTTTCCTGTTAAGAGTATACTTGAAGATGTTTTTTTTGAGCTGTGTGTGAGCTGCCTTCTGCCTTAAAGGTGAAAACAGGAGGTGGGTGACCAGAGAAAGGCCTAATCAGTAAACCTCATCCATGTGCCTTACACCCTCCGATTAACTGTAACCAACAAATTAGGTGTACAAAACATCGTTGCCATGGGGGTTTCCTCCAAACACGTGTGTGTGTGTGTGTGTGTGTGTGTGTGTGTGTGTGTGTGTGTGTGTACACGTATGCTTGGTGCTGCATCAAGAATGAGCCACAATTAAAAGCACAGCCTTAGCTACAGTGCAACTAGAGAGATGGTTCTACATTACATACTTTAAACTGCAGTTCAGTTTCCCCATTTGAGACTCCTCTCAGTGTGTGCTATTGTGTTATTACCACAGGATGGTCACAAAACATTTACTTTGCTAACCGTAATCATGCTTGCTCACTTTTGAGTACATTTACAATGTGACATCAGGGCCAAGCCTGAAAATGACACTCGACCCATTGTAACAGTGCCCTCTAGTGGTACCTGTTGCAGTCACAGAATTACTACACTTAAAGAGATGCTATGCAACTTTAATTTTTCTCAACAGTATGTCTCCAAAGAAAATGGACTCTCTCTTAAAATGGATTGTTTTCCCTTCCCCTCCTCATGTGCAGGTGTTTTCAACTCAACTGATCAGAGTAACTGGCAAATACGAAACTAGTCATATCCACTGAGGTCGGTAAAGTCAGAATTTCTTCAGAATTGAAAGTGATCCTGCTTCTCTCGATATTCAAAACTTCAAGCAGATACACAACCCTTTAAATCCATTTAGTCAATAATGCGTCTATTTACATATAATTGAAGCTGGGAAAAATATTCAATAGACAGTCAATAAAAATGGTGAAGTTCATTATCAGAAACTACTCCAATAAGTAATAAAAAGTATTTTTTTTAGCATTTACCATACAATTCTGGGGATTCATGTCAGTTATTGTCATTACTAGACTTCACTTAATCTAACGATACACATTGTTTTTTTTTTTTTTTTACTATTCGGGACACGTGTGCTATATTGTCATTTTACTGTGTTGTAAAATGAAAGCATTTTGTCTCCTTGCCAGTCACAGTTGTAGATAACAAGATAACCCAGATGGGCTTCTGTTGATCTTGCAACAGGACAAACACACTACCACAAACACCCTCTTTCTGGCCAGCTCAGCTGCGGAGACACTGCTGAAAGGCTAAACTCCGATTCCCTAAACTGATACACGGGTGCAAAACTATAACATCAGCACTGTTCTCATCAGACATCGGTGAGAAAATCTCGAGACGCACACCTCTGAATCAGCATCCTGTTCCACTGCTGATGCAAAGGGTCTGCTGCATATCTCCCTTTGATGGTCTCCTAGTGATCACTGGACAAGCCTTAGCGATTAAGCAAAAATAGATTTATTTTTGCACATAGATAGTTTAGTATAGTTTATTTACAAGGGTTAAAATGAATACAAATAGCAGATGCTAAACATGAATACAAAGACCTCACAGAGTTACAATAAAAAGTCCACTACTACAGAAAGGGATGTACGTTTTAGTGTCTGCAACCAGTCACACAGATCTCAACTTTGCTCAAAAAGGTGCCCAGTGTATCATCATCTTAAGAGGCCACACAGAAGCTCACCCAGCAGTGTTGCCAGGCAATGACACACACAAATGTGATTTGGGCATTTTATCCCTCATATTAGGCAACATGTTTTTATCAGGTGAACTTAGATCAGCAGCAGCCAACTTTTGGTGACCTTCCCATCTGAAAATTAGGACCCAACCATGTTGTTGCCTAGCAACATTGGTGAAAAAGGTGCCCCGTGTATCATCACCATTAGAATTCAGTGGATTCAAATATTTCTGCACAAAATAACAATATTAAACACAAAGCATAAATACAGTAAAAGCTTGGTTATAGAATTAAAAAACAAAACATAATAGGCAAAGCTGGTGTGTTTTATACGGTGGTAGCCATCCTCACAGCAGGAGCCGCAGACGGAAGAGGAGCTGATCGCTCAATGGCGGGGGGCTAGGCACCGTTTGAAGAGAAAAGAAAAACATTTTAACATTTTAAGAAATAAAAATGACACCACTATCATGTGACTGCTCAACAGCACCAGTAGCGAGGGGTTCAGTACCTGGTGGTTACTGTAGTCTGGTGGCAACTTCAAACCGCCTGTTAAAAGCTGGTGAGGTGTGCTCATGGTCGTCACAGCCTAACGGAGGGAGTCAAGAAACCACAACTT
>CM050218.1:6285000-6332500 GCA_027475355.1 Coilia nasus | reverse complement strand
GAATCCTGCATGCATTCTTGTCAGAGAGAAATCTCAATGGCATGTTTATTTGTAAGGCAAACAGTGACACCGTGTCATACCAGAGAGCACCGTATCTCTACTGTGGCTGCCTAAGGGATTAACCGCAGTGCATGTGTAGGTGTGCAGCCCAGCAGTGCTGACGTTGAAGTTGCCTATGCGGAGCCATGCGGTGTCATCGCTGACTTCGTAGCCCGTGAGAGAGGTCACATCCTGTCCGGACCTGGCCCAGATGACCGTGGCATTCGGCGTGGCCTCGGCAACACACCCGATGACCACCACCACCCTCCCATCTGCATCCACCATAGCTGACACAGAGGGAAGGAAACCTGCGGTTCTGCCTTCATAATCAAAGAGAACAAAACCTGAAGTCACTGCAACTTGAATGGAAAGATTAAAGTTAGATTAAAAACAGCTGAGTTTCTGTTTAAAGCTATTTTTTAAACGTCATCACATTATGCTCATGGCCCTAGTATGTACACAAGTCAGAAGAGAGAAGTGAAAGCCTAATAATAATAATAAAAAAAAAAACACTTGCGTGCAGTGATGTTGCATTGTTTCTGGTGAACGGGGTGATGGGCAAGGCACGAAACCTCCATTCCATCCAGGTCCAGGGGGTCATCCACGGTCAGGTTGAGCTCGCCTAGCCCCATGCTGGCAGTGCTCAAAGCTGGGAACGTCAGCTGCGCCTCAGGAGTGCCCCCTGGCCACTCGCAGCGGTAGTGCAGGGCCGAGTTCCCATCCGCAGCGTGAACGGAACACACAGGGCTGCCCGCAGGGCTCTCTACAGAACCAGGGCAGGCAGAAAATTGAATACCACTCTGGAACCGCCGAGATTGCTTGTGTGTGTGTTTGTGCTTTGTAAAACATCCCTTCTCGCACTTAACACATACAGCGCTAACGATACAGCCCATTTCCTCAGCATTGCCGAGGATGAGCTTGCCAGCTGGCGGAAATCACTTGATTCAACTAAAAATTATGCGTCAACATAACACGAATACATTGCTCACCCAGTATGGGTGCTGCCTGCATGTCATTTCAATACGAGCCTTTAAATGAACACCAGTGGAGCCTTTGAAACTGTAATTTGTATCACAGTTGCTGAAACAGCTGTTCTTACTATCGCTCCTAATAGGCAAGGCAAGGCAAGTTTATTTGTATAGCGCATTTCATACACAACGGCAATCCAATGTGCTTCACAAAAATAAAAGCAAAGGACAATATATAAAGGCATAACAGATAAAGTAGTTGTAGAAGCATAAAAGGTAAAACAAGTGTAAAAGCATACCAGTAAAATCAATATGTGGTAGAAGCGTAATAGCAAAAAGACCCACCGTAGACATTAACAGTGACACTTTTGTTCACTTGTGATTCGGTTTTGTCGTTCTTCAGCATGCAGGTGTAAGCTCCGCTCTGGTTGGTCTGAGCGTTGGTGATCTGAAGTGTCCCTGGCCGGGTGCTGGGGACAGCCTGGCCATTGAAAGCCCAGGAGACAGAGGGCAAGGGCTCCCCCTGCGCGCCACAGGAGAGGGACAGCGCCTCCCCTGAAACAAAGAAGCTCTTTGTCGGGCTAACGTCCAGTGTGGGCTGGTCTGGTCCATCTGAGGGAGAAACCAGAGATGTAGAGACAGGATCAGAAAGAGACTGGCTGCTAGCTAGCTAGCTCGCTTTATTAAAAGCCATCCAGGAGGGATTTGATTGCTAGGGAGACTCGCAGGCTTGTGTTTTTGTGTTTGCCTGGGGAGCCTGAGTGTCAGTAAAGAGTGGGGGGTGGGATGTTCTGGATAAACTGGTAGAGTTCAATGTGGCCAGATAGCAAAGGTGAATGCAGACAGGACATGCTGAACAGTAGCTTTGTCTGAGGTGGATACAAATCATTAAACGCAATCTCAAGTGAGGCCCATATTAAAGGCTTAGTAGCTGCTGTAGTTTGACAGTGAAAATGAGTAATAGATCTGAGGGGCGCACAAAACACAGTAACTACTATCACTAACTGCCAGGGCTGAGTCAAATAAAAGCAGCAACAATTGTAGCAAACCTTCAAAAGAAAACTCGCTACAGTGTTAGAGATAAACTGGTAGACTGAGAGGTGTCTGTAGGGGTTTGAAAGAATGTGGCTAGATAGCAAATATAAATGCAGACAGGACAAACTAGAAAGTAGCTTGGTCTGAGGTGGATAAAGAATAATTAAACATTTCCGCATCTCCAATGGGCACAAATCATATGACAACATGACTTCTTGAGTGGCTTACTTACACAGCACTGTGAGGTTTCTTATGGAGGTTCCGAAGCTGAAGGGGTTCCTGAGGGTTATGTTGTACTGGCCTGTGTCTTCTCGGCTTGGCCGGATAATGGAAAGGTTCTTCTCACTCATTGAGTGGTGAGAACTATTCCGTAGTTCCTCTCCATTGAAGAACCACTGCGCGAACTCAGCCTCTCCTTTTAGGGTGGTGTAGTACAGAGTGAATGTGTCATCGCCTTCAATGGCATCCTTTGGCCCTGCTTGCAACGTGACTCCCTCAATTTTGTCTGAAAAACAACAAAATCTGTGACCTATACACCTAGATGAAATGGGGTCATGCTGTCAATCATACATACTATATTACACTACTGAATGATGTAGTTTGTTCTCACCATAAACTATGAGGGTGAATGAGGTTTTACCCTCCTCTGCCCCCACCCCCACGACTGTGATGCCGTACGTTCCACTGTGCTTGAGGGCCACATTGATGAAAGACAGAGAACCATCTTCCTCCAGCACCAGAACATCCTCATACTGAAGAACTATTTGGGGCGGTGTGGTGCTGCCAATTGTCCAAACGGCAATGGAGACGCCATCCTTCCACCAGGACACCTGCGGCGTGGTCACTCCGGAGTAGGTCATGCGAAGGGTCTCGTTGCTACCAACCTGTGTTTTGACCACTGAGGAGCCAATAGGCTTGACTATAGGCTCACATAATAGGCCTACATAAAGACAATTACATTTAGAGATTGAGAGAGAGAGAGACAGAGACAGAGAGAGAGAGAGAGAGAGAGAGAGAAGGCTTACATTTCTTAATCGTATTTCCTGTCTGAATGTATGGCATACTTGCCATTTATTATTACCAAGTGATCTTTAAAAGAAGGCATGATTTTCCTACAATGAAACCCAAGTAACGCAAGGAATCCACCATTTAAATCAAACAAAGCTGTGAACTGCATGGCTGAAACTGTCACCACATAAAAAATATACAGCAAGATCTCCATTACAAAAACCCTAATCATTTTGTGGCTAAACAAACTCTCCCTAGGCTAGGCTTTGTGTCAGGGTTTTGTTCTGCGTCTTTTAAAAGGGGTAATAAGGCCAATGAGGCAGACTCCTCTTATCTCTAAAGTAATATGGCTGCAACAGTCACAATATATAGCCTGCGCCAAGTCAATAAAAATAGAAAATCACACAACCTGACCTCTAATTGTGAAAATCAGAAGTAGTCCAAAATACGTAGAGTGAAAATCGATGCTGATGAAGTCTGTCATATTCTCCAAACCCCTGATAACGAAAGAAATCCGTAGAGTTGATAGCCAAGTTAGGGATTCGTAAAAACTCCAGCGAGTTACGTCTGTTACTCCTCTCTTCGTCCTTGGGAAGCTAAGGCATAGTGTTACAACAACCACTCCTCTGTTGATGGTAGCCGACTGGTATTTTAGAAACAGGTAGCTCAGTGTTTGACTCACCTGTCCGCGCATGGAGGTCCCTTTAAATGCACACGTGAAAGATCGCCCCACATTAAGTTTCCCAGTAGTGGCCAAAGTGTTGCCTTATGAGTTGCCATGTATGCGAACAACACAATAGCCTACCACATTTGAGATGAATAGGAAATTATATTTGCCCTGTTAATGTAAGTGGTACTTCAGTTTTCCCTGTAAGAATAATGCCAATGCCAGACACCTGTCTCCCTCCCGGTTTGTGTTTAATTGTTTGGTTAATTGTCTGAACACACCTGAGTGAGACGATTGTAAAAACTTTGCGAAGTTGTGACTGACCTCAGCAGATGTTGCAGAGAGCACAGCAAAAATCAACGGAATTGCTCTCTCTGCATTGGAGAAAGACTCTAAACAAACAAATACATATTTTGATTATTATTATTATTATGTGAATTTTTCATTTTATGATCTGTACAGTTTTATTCGCACAAGGAGAAAAAAATGGTCAAATGCATGTAAAGTGGTGTAGGCCTAATGTTTGCACAAGGAGCTTGTCTGTCTCGCGTCCTCTTTTTTCTTTAACGCACTGCTTGAGGTGGTATGACCTCAATTTGTGCTTTATTTCTTTAGAAATTTGTGCTTTATTTCTAATCATTTACTTCATTAACAGACACAAAAGACACAAAGCCTCAAGCCAAACAGAACGTGGACTGATGAGGACAAAATTATGCAGTGGAACATTGTAAAATGCACGGTATCGCTGGATATTAATCTCCATTTAACATTCTTTGATAAAAAATAAGCTCATCAACAGGAAACTAAACACTGCTGGATTAGTCGTATGAAGTCTTCTTTCAGAAATATAAGCTCTACAGCAGACACACAGTGGAATGGCACTTCAAGATTGCTGTGAATAAATTAAATAGAGAATATCAGAATATAGGTCGGCCTACATCTTCTTCATGTGTTTGAAGCCAGTAATCTTCCAGAAATCTCATTTTCACATTTCAGTACTACACAAGCCAAACATATCTGTTCACACCATGAACTCCTTTTCATTTTGACTTTCCTTTGCTTCTGTGGATTTTGGCTTGTTGCGTTCACCTACTACTTTGAAATAAATAAATGAATGAATGAATAATAATCATAATAATACCGAAGGAAAGAAAATAAACTGAGTCTCAATCCCTGGCTAGTCTGCTGCATCATACCTGGCTGGAATGTTACTCCAGGAAACGGTGTGAGGAATGTGCACTGTAATGTAATTGACTTCATTCCCCAGTCTATCAGCAGCTCAAATTGACAGGCTTCTTATGAGAAAGGGAGGCTTGAGAAGTTAATATGGTAGTCAGGCCATTTTTATAAAGATATAGCCAGCATAACAACTTTTAATAAGCCTGAATCCAAAAAAGTGTAACCAAAAAACTCAATCTTCAAACAGATATGTCCAACAACCCAAAACAAACACACATTGAAATACTCAATTTACATTCTTGCCATCTTCTGTGAACTACTGAAACTTCAAACAATTCTAGATGATAAAAGGGTTTTAAAGGATGATTTTACCAATGCTTTTTGACTGTAATCATAGTCCTTTTGACCACCCCACCCCACTAGTCTTTGATCTTTACCACTGCAAAGACTGCAAACGAGGCAGCGACCACACATCTGACCTTTGTGCAGTGCAAGTGCAGAGGGCGAGTGTTGCTCAGTGATCACAAACTGACAATGTCATCACAGAAGATGCTCCTGTATCTCAGCCTAAGGACCGAGCCATGGCCTTACTTAAGCAAACACATGGCAGTAGTTTCACCAACAAGAACCACAGAACTAAGAGCCATGCAAGCAGTTTCCTTGCACACAGTTGAGTTGCATTCCCCAGCTTCAATATGAGTTGCTTTGCATTATGATTTGAGATACTTCTATTTTATATGCAGACTGTCAGTTCAGTCTTCTAAGAGATAAAATACTTTCTATAATCAGCTTAAGTTACCCAAATGGTATTTTTCCCTTGTGTAGCTTGCAAAGCCACGCTTTCAAAGTAGGTTCCCAAACTCAGTAAAGCACACATCAGTAGACCAATGCAGGAAAGTGATAAGGAAAAAGAGATTTTTATTGTTCTGAATGGGTTCTGTACAATTGGAGAAGAGTTAGAGGCGCTTACGGTTAAAAAGTTTTTTTTTCCCCGTTTCTTATATCCTTCTGTCATTCATCTCTTTGCTGAGAGACCCGGTCTAGTCAAGACTGCCCTGTGCATCTAGACGCCCAACAAGACACAATTTACAAACTGCCGAAGAGTAAATATAATGCAGCTCTCGCGAGTTACAGTTTACACACAGTATCTTCTGGGTCCACATTGGAAGACATGTCAAACAAATGACTAAAGGAAACTACACAGCTTACACTATGAATCTGAACTGATTAGCTGATCAGAACAAATCTAACCTGTCTGTAAGGTTTTGAAAGGTTGAATTGTTAAATGCAATACACAATACACGGTCAGGCACAAAATGAGACTGGAATAACAAGGTCGATACATACACAGTCTGCTCGGGAGAGCTAAATGGCCTCTTAGTTCATCGACTCAGTAACAGTGCATCAGCTGGTATAAAAGCAGCTTCACTTATAAACAGAAATAAAACACCCGTGACAGAGGGCAGTCTTTAAATCAGACAGAATCTCTCAGCACCCTTTCATATTTTACATCAGCTGTAGGAGGACTGACTGGTGGGCGGAGTCACAACCCATGAGTGGCAGGTGGATGGTGCAACACTGGCCGCGGGGGGTGGAGCCAGGCAGATTTGGTGACATCACACTAAACTCGCAGAGAATCTGGCCTGGTTCCATGGTGAACACCTTGGGAGAAGGACAGAGAAGGGAGAGATTAAGTACCCAGTAGTCCTAAGGAGAGACCCTGATGTGATCAACGCCCCCTTTAATAGGTACATCCTCCTCATGGGCACGATTTAATGACATCAGATTGACTAGATGAACTAAATTAAATATCACAGCAGACCTTGACACGAGGAACACTTCATGACATGCAAATGCTCCTGGTGGACCTGATTTAATTAGTCAGGCGTATTAGCATTTGCCATCTTCAGTAGGAATGCCTGTGGTCATTTCATCTTCAATTCTCATCACTGCACCACCACGCCCTGTAATGTTAGAGCCACCATCTTGTACACGGTCAAGTAAGGTATGATTCCTGAGAATCACGATCTCAGTAAGGCCCCTCAGATAAAAAGCATGTGCTAACTATCTCATTTTTGTAAAGAAAACAAAAGGAATGCACACACAGCGTAAAGAAAGCGCTTGACACAAAAAAGTTCTAATAAATAAAGAGAGCAATATCCACACAAACGTTTATAGCTCCCCCAGTGTGATTTTTGTTAAATAGCACATTTCGATCAGTATGAAGACCATACTGGTTAACATGTGGAGCAACTATCCAGTCTTCACCTTTAACAACTCCTGTGATGTAGTGTGGGATCTGGGACATGATGTGAACACAGCTATGATTCCTCACCCCTTGATGCATCTCCATGCTCCACATCTGGTCCTGCGACGCCTATATCCTGCCTATCTCCTTGAGTTTGGCTACCAGGTCGTCCACGGTCTCCACCTTCACGCCCGCCTGCCTCTGAGGAGGGTCATTCACGCTCAGGATCTGTATGCGCGACGTCAGGTCCACGCCGAGGTCTGCGGGCTTCACGTTGGCGATCTTCTTCTTCTTCGCTTTCTGAAACGGGAAGAGCGAAGGCGGGTGCATACACAGTGAGACGAGGGGTAGGTGGAAGGAGGTGGCAGCAGTTCTGTTATCCACATAGTGTCCCAACACAATGTGCCTAGCAGGTATGAGGACATGTTAAGAGTAATAGAGTCTCACAGAAAAGAAGAGATCTGTGGAGGGAGGACAGAAAAGTTTAGCTAAATAAATAAATAAGTAAATGGACAGACAGACAGACAGACAGACAGATAGATAGATAGACAGACAGACAGACAGACAGACAGATGGACTGAAAGACAAACGGACAGACAGAAAGATAGGTGGATAAACACTACACAGTAGAAGTCAGAAGAATAGGCTACAGGCACAAAATTAAGAACGTACTCAGGAAAAGTGTAGTGTAGTGTACAATGTTCATATGTGCAGTGAAAGTGGGACGATGTAAGAAAACAACGTTGAAGAAAAGGCCAAACGTGCATTACATTACATTACACTACATTACACTTAGCTGACGCTCTTATCCAGAGCGACTTACAGATATTTACAGGTTTTCGGTTACAGTCCCTGGAGCAGTGTGGGGTTAGATGCCTTGCTCAAGGGTATCTCAACCTTGGGTTGGGCGGGATTTGAACCGGCAACCTTCCGACTGCAAGACCAGCTCCCTAACCACTAGGCCACAGTTGCCCACGACTAGGCCACAGTTGGCCACAGTTGCCCACACGTGCATTACCATGATGTTGGGAAGGGTGGCATATCTGGGTGTGTTGAGGCGCAGGTCTGCGGTGATCACGGCTGGCATGCTGATTTGAATGGTCTCCAGCCCCCCGTCAATCTCCCTCACCACCTTAATCTTGTCCCCCTCTATGACCACCTCGGAGGCAAACGTTCCCTGTGGGAAGGGAAAAGTGGAGTTCAGAGGACACAGCGACATCCATCAGTGTGACTCGCAGCGGCAGGTATTTTCAGTAGCCCTGATATAATGTGTCAATTAGAGATAAATGTTCCTGAATATTCCTGCAGGAAGAAAGGAAGGGAACTAGTAGTCAGCCCTTTTTGTCAGGTGAGTGTGTCAGATGTAGAGGGGAAAAGAGGAGAAGAGAGAGAAATGACTTAGAAGGACTAGATTGAAAGCAGCATTGGAGAAAACTTAATAGCAAAGAATAGCCATCACGAAAGAATGAAATCAACTCAGAATCTATCTCTGGGATACAGACAAATCAGAGAGAGAGAGAGAAAAAAAGATAAAGAGAGAGATAAAGAGAGAGCGAGAGAGAAAGAGAGAGGTGGAGGAAGAGCGAGGGAAAACGATCCGTCTCTACCACACAAGCAATTCAAAGTCACCTTTCCATTCAGCCATTAAGAAAGCATTTGGATAGACAAGCACATCTATCCCAGAGGGCCGTGACGCTTAACAAAAGAACTCATCGTGTGTCGTGAGCTTGCCTATCATGACCTCTAGTGGTGGGAATGGGTTACACGCCCACTGCCTTCCAACAATGACTTTGGCTGACTTTGCCCTGTTGCTTTTGGACAGCTCTGTTCCTGGAGTTAGCCGAGTTGAACTGGTCTCATCTAACTCTGATAAAAACACAGTATTGGAAACCGTCACACAACTGTGCTGTGCAGTGGTAAAACACACAAGCGCTTGCTGGAATGTCTTTAAAGATGGCTATAGGGTTAAAACCAAGGTGAACAACACACACACACACACACACACACACACACACACACACACACACACACACACACACACACACACACACACACACACACACACAACAACATTTTCAAAGCAAAAAAAAATAGGAAAACAAGGCCTGCACCAGCACATTATGGGTGTGGGATATTGAATGCACAATGTGGTTGAGGCTGTCTTGGGCAGACAGTAGAGCAAAGGTCATGCCGCATAAGATAAGGCTGCACGGAAGACCACACACTGACCTGGGGCCAGTCCAGCAGGGCCGCGGTCATCTGACCAGTCTGGTTGCAATCGTCATCTATGGCCTGTTGGTGAACACACAGACAATAAACAAAACATAAACAAACAAACAAACAAACATGGACTGAGAAGCAAACACTTGGCAGAGTGAGGAAGTGCATTGGCAGAACATGCCAGCACAGGCAACCCTAAGCTTACTGCAGTCATTCCCCCACACACTCACAACGCTTGTAAATCTCACTTTAAGGAATGTGTTGCTTTAAAGTGCAAGCTCCTCGGTGCCAGAGCGCGGAGCGAATTTGGGGAGATTAATGATACTAATCAGGCCAACGAGGACCTTCTCCCTGGTCGAAATTAGCATAATCCCCATAAGCCTGTTTAATTTGCCTTTGGCTGAACTGCGCTGACGGGCAGATGCTGAGAGCGTGTGATAGCGCGGGGGGTGGAAAAGAAGACTCCGGAGAAACAAAACCAGAAGGAACACTTGAGGACGCTGAGGCTGTAAAACTGCAGTCAACAACTGAGACGAGAGCATAAGCACTGTTGTAAGGCCCTGCCCAGGCTAAAGGCAATAGCTGTTGGGGTACTGGGAATGGATGAACAAATAAACAACAACATAAAACAAACAAACAAACAAGCAAACAAGCAAGCAAGCCAAACAGAACCAATGGAATAACAGTAAATAACTTGGTTTCACCCAGCCCCATCTAAACATCTTATGCTTGCGGCATGCAGCTGTTGCACCCTGATAGCTGCCTATGATGGAGACGCTTGACACATGCATTAAGGACGCCGCTGGCTGATGTGCTGAATCCGGTGATGGACATGTTTTGTGGTTCACACACCTGTTTCCCGAGGATTACGAGCTGGGCTTCCTCCTTCTTGGCGAGGGCAGCCATGATCTTGGAGACCTGCAGGGGGCCCAGGGTCTCGTAGTCCTTGCCAGACACCTCCACATGGATGCCCCGGTCTGCCCCCATGGCCAGCGCCGTGCGGATGGTCTCCTGCAGATAGCACACAAGAAAGGCACAGATGCTATTTACAGTGGCCACACACAGGCACGGACAGGAGCTTGGTGCACTCAAAATGATGGACAAAAACAAAGGCATGCAAACTACAAAGGCAGTCTGCTTTTTGACAACAGGTTTGCTGCTGCTGCTGCTCAGTGTTTGTTGGTGGAGTAAAGACAGCGTAAAGCACAGACAACTGTCAACACAACAGCTGGTATCTGCCCAAAAAACAAACAAACAAACAATGAAAACAAATGCATTAAATTTAACAGCACTACTTCTAACAATAACAACAAATACTAATCACACATCTGTTTAAGTAAATGAATTCTTCACTACTCTTCTTTTAAGTTAGGGTAGTTATTACTTCATCTGGTAGTCATCCCCCCAACTGCATTCTACGCACTTTACTCCCCACTCCCCATGCACAGTGTAGACTCACAATCAACAGTTTCACTGCATGTCCTACTACCCAGTATGTCTATGCATGTGACAAATAAATATCCTTGTATCCTTGCATAGGACAGTGATGACAGGCCAAGAAAAGATAGAGAGAAATGGGGAAGAATCAGGTAAAGGGAGAGAGATGGGGGAAAAAAAAAAAAAAAAAAAAAAAGACCTGAAGCTAGATTCAAACCCAGGTCACCAGATTATGGTATGGGTACCGTGGCCAACTGTACTGCATTCCAGCACTTTTATTGAACTGTTTATACAGCATAGTTTCAAAGGCCTTAAACCATGCTCAACTTTCTATTCTGAATTCCAGTCTCGGTCTGCTGACTGAATGGCTGATTGTACCATCCTCGCTGCTGTCTCAAATCATCATGGAGGCCACAGGTTGGCCTTTCTGAAGCAGCCACAGGACAACTCCTCTCAAAGTCCCATCGTTTCAAAAGCAGTGCTTTGTTTCTTTTTTTTTCTTTCTTTTTTTTTTGGTGGAAGTGGGGGGTGGAAGACCACAAGAAAATTAATTTTATGATGGATGCTCCAGTGAACGCCAAAGTCAGCAAGATTCAGGCACCCACTGCGACAGCCCTGTCTTGGCTCTGTGCGGGAACGAGAGAGTCCACTGACACACAGAGTCTCCAAACTGGCAGGGAAGGGGATGGCGGGACTTGTAACACAGTGTAGGCAAAAGACTGAAACGCTGAAGCAACACTTAAAAAGTGAAGGAATCACAACCCATGCAAGCGCATATTAAGCATCATGCTGACTCGGATGCTTTCCCAATTTTGTAGGAAAAACATTAAATTCAACATGCTAATAAACCAAATTCAACTGAGCACTTGAGTTAATATCCACATTTACTTGGGAACATAAGATGGTTGGTCACAGCTGCTTGAACGACACAACTCAGTGGATATTTCTAAAGGACACACACACACACACCCACACAAACACAATTAATTATGTATTTTCCCACTCTGTGTAGAGCCTAAGCACTAACAAGGAATGAAGGATCACAAGCTTAGGCATACACATAAAAGGTGACCTAAAAAGTACTCCAGTGATATCAACATCCAGTCCACACAATAGGCCCTCCCGGTCAAGCCAGTGAAATGAGCAAGGGTACTAAATGATGATTTCTTTTTGCTGCTCAGATGAAGTGAACTGAACCGTGCAACTTAAGAATACACAGTCTGGTTAAACATACAATATGGTTATATTCATAGGACCCAATGTCTGATGAATAGAACACGGTCAATAATGAGCTGACAGTGATGGTCCATCATGCTTGTCAGCGACACAAATCCAGTGTCTATTTCCAGACAGCTAGGGTGGCTGCATAATTTCATATCCATGGCAGACTTCCAGGGAAAGGTGAGCCGAAATCTACAAACCGTTTCCTTTCATGCACAACGTGGCAGCAGTATTGTATGGCGTGTATTATATATTAACTACTGACATCTCTTTCCTACATGTTACTGCTTATAGATGCAGTCTATAATTCTGATCTCATATGCCGTGTTCTCCTCATGGCCCTCTAACAGTCCATTCAGGTAAAAAAAATCTTGGCTTTGTAAAGAGGAAATACACACAGATGTTTACACTGAGCCATAAACCATCCCTGCCAATACTGCAGAGGCAAATGGTGTAATCTGATTGGCCACTAAGCTCAGATATCAACTGCCACTGGTGAAATCCTAAATATCATCTTGTCATTTTTTCAGCTTGTTAAAAGGATCCTCGGCTAGTTAAACATGATGGCCTTATATGATTAACGTTGGCGTCAGCTATATATACACACACGTCATATGAAAAAAAAACTTAAACATGTTTTTTTTTGTTTGAGAAAATGAAGATAATCTGTTCAGCTTGTACTTTGCCATTCTTGTTTAGGTCTCCATGTTTTCTGGATCGATAACATTAAATGGTTGTGATGAGAGATCTTCTGTGCTGTGATGCACAGAATATCTGCAAATAACCAGAGCGTCATAGCGTTTTAACTATGAAGGTTATTCCCGTATAGCATAGGTCTTCAGTAGTAGATAATTATGAAATACAGAAGTATGTTTTCATCACACAATGACGCTACCGTGGCCCATTAACTCACCCTGAACTGTCCCTGGCAGAAAATGAAGCTCTTTAAAACAAACTCCCTTCCTCTCCGATGGCTTTGGCAAGCAGCTGCTGCACAGGCGCCATCGATTTTGGTCCACTCTCGCTTCCTCACCTCTCTGATCGTCTTCATTTGCAGTATTGTCTGCCAAGTTGTCCTCCAGACTTGCAGTGCACTCTGGTTCAACCTGAACAGGCTGAACAGAAACTCTGTTCATTTTGGTCCTAGACAGTATCTTGCTGAGTGTCTAAACAGAGATCGCAAATCCTAGCAACCATTTGATGTCATCGACCCAACTAAGAGTTAAAATTTACCACCAAAAACACAGCAGAATTTCTGCAGTGGGAGTTGAGGCAGTAGAAAAGGAAATAACATGCTGTCCTCGTGGACACTGTTGCCAGGAGACGCCAGTAGCCTTCCAAACAAGATGCTACCAGGTTAGAAACCTTAACAAACTACAAAACAAGACGCATGGTGGTTGGAGTTTCAGAAACAAACTTATCACATTAAAAAATAAACAAAAAACTATACTAAGCTATGGGTGTCTGGGCCCCAAAATAAGCCAGACAGATTGCTCACCTGGACCTGTGTTGGACCACAGCTGACTGCCACCACCTCTTTGATCAGCTTCTTCTCCTTCAGCTTGACAGCCTCCTCCACAGCTATCTCGCAGAACGGGTTCATGGAGTGCTTCACGCCATCCGTCACCACCCCACTGTGGTCTGGCTTCACGCGAATCTGAGACAGGGAAAAAATGTGTGTATGAGTAGTTGACAGGATGGGAGTGCAAAGCATATCCTTTACTAAACTCACTGTACCTAAAAGTTGATCTAGATACTCAGGTTTCTGAGGTCTCAGGTGTCACCATGGTGTCTGCATTTTGTAAGCAATCATTGATAACTATTAACTTGCCTAATTGCCTACCAGTTTATTCACATTCATTTCAACTATCTGTAAATGTATCCTGGTGGTAGGGTGCATTACAGGTGTCCGCCACCCTCTGGTCATGTGGGACAGATAAGGGCAAATTTGTTGTCCTGCAATACAGTTGGTAGACGACTGGGACGAGGTCCAGCCATACACAGGTCTTAGCCAGCTGGAAGGGGAACTCACAAGACGAATCTGGCCATACCTGGGAACAGCTGGAACAATTTTAACTGGCTAAAGGCTGGCTAAACTGGTGGAGATAAGAGTGCACATGGATTTCACCAGGGACACTCCAAATGAATGGGATGACACTTGGCATTAATTCTTCAATGTCACCCTAGAGCTTGATCGTATGTCACACAGTTTTAAGATCACATCAGTAACAGTTTCTGACAAAATAAAGAGCTAGGTTTCACTCTGTTAACCTTTGTTTCAGACTTACAAGGGTACTGCCTTATTTACCGAGGCGCCTTCTCTACTTTGCTAATGTTATGTCAGGGCAGCTAACGTTAGCGAGCGTGCTGACGTTTACGTTACTAGCCTGAAGATCATGAATGAAACGATAATTTAAACAGCTGTTGGTAGCTAGAGTAATGCTTAGATCTCACCTCACTACCTGGTGCTGGAAACTAAGTCAAGAAAAATATACTTCTAGTTTACTAATGACATTACTTGCCAAATTTGTTGACACAGAACGTTGTTTTGTCGTGTTGACCTTGATATGACACCCCTTGCACTGAGCGAACCCCGATTGCTCAGTGTACATGGCTAACAATCCAGCTAACCTGAGCAGTGACATTGCTGCTGAAATTGCCACGAAAATGAGTGGTCTATTGGTTGCTAAAGCTAGTTGAAGGTGCTAACAACAACTTGTCATTATGTTACGATACCAAAGGGCGTCTGAAATTAACGTTAGTCAAAGCCACCATGCTACAAGCTTTGATGTCCATATTTTGCACGAAAGGTGGTAAGGTACCTTCACAGCATAGTCAATGACCCGCTTTACTCCAACAAGCACCCGAGCAGACATTGTTGAGACCCTGTTTCAGCTAACGTAGCTAGGCAGGCTCCTACAGTCCCGGCTAGGAACACTCACAGCAAAGAGCTGGCGGAAGGTGAGCATGGGAATGACGTGGAAGGCGGTGCTTAGTGGTGCCGCCTGCTCACTTAACCAATGAAAATCTGTTTAACTCGTTTACCATCTAATAACATTTGACTGGGAGCCAATCGCAGGATGCGATAATGTCCTCTTGTTTCTATCGACCTCAAGTGTTCAGTTCTCGTATGAAGCAGAAACTGAACTAGGGCGAAGGTCGCTCTTATTTTAAACCGTGTTGGGGCATTGTGTCTGTGTGACAGTCTTATTTCATGATGTATGCCGTCTCACATAATAATGTTGGCATCGGAATAACAGTGGTCAAATATTACAAACCTGTAAGATGTAAAAAAAAAAAAAAAAAAAAAACAGCTTGATGCGAGAGAAAAATATCACATTGTTACATCATAAGCAAATTCTATTAGCCTTTCAAAGAGGACATGATTCTAAATTCTAAGTGTAACTAAGTGTAACGCAAATTTTTCAACTTGCGACCATACACATCGAGAACTCTGACCTGTTGGCTCTACAGCATTTGATTTTTTACCATTTAATATTGCACCTACTTGAATTGAAAACTTTTCCCAGCGGCTCTATATTATATTTCCATCAACTCTTTTCCAATTCATCATCTACTTGTAGTGCAGTGGCAAGACCCAAAAAAGAGCCCTATTTAAGGAGATACCCCTCCACCCGGTAGAACAAAACAAAACCTGTTTTAAATGAAGGGTATGGATGCCTTTCAACATATTCTGGGGTTTGTACTAACTTAAAGTGCGTACAAGGGTATGTATTAACCCCTTGTTTGCCAAAACTTTGGAAAAATCTAGAGGTCATCTCACAAGCCCGTAAGTCAGTTCTGGGTAAGAAAAAAAAAGAAAATTTTAATTTTGTCTTGGTTTTTATCCATAAAACATTTGGTGGAACACATACATGTGCAAAAAATGCAAGATTAACCCCTTCAGGTCCTCTTTTTAACCCCCTATTACCCAAAATGTAGTGTTTTTGAGGTTATAACTTGACTTCATTTCCTATTTTCTAGTGGCTAAATGGATGGACCTTCATGAAAATTGCTCCAAAGGAGGGTTTAGATGTGCTTTTAAGGAATATAGGGTGTTTAGGGAGCTAGGGTGAAAAAACAACCCACATAATAAACCCTTTATTACTACCATACCGAAATTCACTAAAATAGTTTTTTTTTTTTTTTCGTGTTTGCTGGAAACTATTGATATTCTAAGTTTTGAATTTGAAATAAAATGTCAAATATAGGGCCTAATAGGGATTCTGATTGACTAATCTGATTATCTTTGCTGGTATTTTGCTGTCATTTGTGATTTAACCCTGTCAGTCCGTGACTGGGCCAGTATTTGAAAAGTTGACCCTGTGTTTACTATCTCAATCTTCATTTTTCAGCAGCTTTGAGATAATATATCTCCCTTATTGTTATCATTGTTATGTCATGTTTACACTTATTGTTACGTCATGTTTAGACCGAGACGAATTTTGACGTCATAGTCTAACAAGAACGTTGCGCTATAATTTCATGAGCTGTCATTTACATTCTTACACAAGCGTTTGCAGCACTGAATCCATGCAGTGCAGTTGCCTATCTATTCTAGAGGTTCAGCACACATGGTGTAGGCCTAGCAGGTAAATAGCCGTTTGAACCCCTTGAAAGAGCAGATCAATATCCATAAGATAGAGCATGCATTTCTCCAACGTGAAATATAGGCCTATTGCGACTATGAACAGTTGAGCTGTTCCTGTTGTTATAGTGGGACATAGGCCCTCTATCTCTTTTGCCATCATCATTATCTTGAGCTTAAGGTCTGTCAGAGTGGCACAGTGTGTAAGATCAGTACCTGTCACCTCTGAGGTCGTGGGTTCCCTCCTACATGCATTAATCGCCCAATATTGTTTCTGCAGAGCCAATAATGCCCTAGTTGACGCTCAGCTCCATAACTCATTACTTAAAAAATCTTGAACTTTATGTTCCTATGCTGAACTCTGCCATGTAACCGTTTTATTTACAGCTATCTTTCTTGTGATTTTCATGTCCAGAAATGAAGGAGTCCCTTCAAAAGATTCGAAAACTTGATTTATCCTGCATAATCTGCGGGAAATCTCTCAATGAAGGTGGGAAAGCTATATGCAACCCAACCCCTGCTGGCATACAGACTTTGATCAATGCGGCAGAAAAACGGAAGGATGATGTTCTAGTCCGGCTTCAGCCTTACATTAAAGGCCCTGAGGGCAGTTTTAAAGTAGCATTCCGCAACAACTGCAGGGCAACACAGGCAGGTGAACACACACTCATGCTCTCTCTCACTCACACACAGATGCAGATACCCACAAACAGGAGCGCTTCTAGAAATTGTGGGCCCCCTGAAAGAAAATAATTTTGGGCCCCCACCTCAACCATATCATCGTCCTCTGTGGACCCCTGTGAAGCCCTGGGTCCCATGAATTGTCTTGATCTACCCCCCAAATTAGCGGCACCTCTGCCCAAAAACACATGCTCTCTCTCACTCATACACAGACACAGACACACACAACCCATGCTCTCATTCACACAGTCAATCCCAGGAGCAAAAAGACATATAGAAGAGGTGTCACACAGCAGGAAGTAACTCTAGCCTACATCATAGACATCCTATAGGATGTCTATGATCTACATCACCAGACCCCAAATGACACTGATGGTAGCAGGGGCAGAAAGGGACCCTCACAGAGCAAGGTCTGATCACTGTGTCTTTGGCTGTAATCCTTTCAATGGTTGTTGACTGTCATCACTCTTTCTGGGGGGTATTCTAAATGGGTGGTTTAGTGACTAACAGAGGTATCAATCCCGACTTCAAAAAGTAAAAACCCTGCCACATATTTAATTCAGCCATTTTCCATACCAACTGACCCTAATGAGTAGTAAAACAGATTGGTTAATTAGTTACATCTCCTGTGTTAAGTGCACAGGCTGAAGAAACACATGACAGAACTTTTACTCTCTGAAGCCGGGGGCCTGCACCTTTGATATCTAACCTGGATAAATTAACTCAGAGTAAGTAGTAAATCTTCTAATAGAAGGGTGATATGGCTTCAAAGCAAAACGTCTTTTATTTTTATTCTTTCCCTTGTAGTAGTATAGTCACTACTTGCTCTGAGTGAAAACACACGGGTAAATGAGTAAACCTGCCTCTTGGAATACCCCCCCTCCAGCTTAGAGCCAACTTAAAAAAATAAGTAAACATGCTGCATAGATCTTTTTTATGTTGGTTTAATCACACAATGCCATATACATTACACGTGGCATTGTTATGTTAAACTAACATGAAAACATTCAGGCAGCTGTTTGCCTTAAAGCAACACTAAGTAGTTTTCGTCTTCAGCTGCCCTATAGATTGGAAGCGAAATTGTCTCTAATTCAAACTACAGAAAGATGGCCCGCTCCTTCAAACTTACTTAGTGTGGTTAAAGCCCATGGACAGCAGAAAAGTTAATTCCGAAGTGCCTTTCATCCAGTTACAAGTTGATTAACCACTGAAACCATTTTGGAAACATTCTTTTAAGGTTAACAAAAAACTACTTAGTGTTGGTTTAATTTCTTTAGGATGGCTCAAAGCAGCATTTTGTTTCTTGGAACTAGGGCATTATTGGCTCTGCAGAAACAATATTGGGCGATTAATGCATGTAGGAGGGAACCCACGACCTCAGAGGTGACAGGTACTGATCTTACACACTGTGCCACTCTGATAGACCTCAAGCTCAAGATAATGATGATGGCAAAAGAGATAGAGGGCCTATGTCCCACTATAACAACAGGAACAGCTCAACTGAAAATCATAGTCGCAATAGGCCTATATTTCACTTCGGAGAAATGCATGCTCTATCTTATGGATATTGATCTGCTCTTTCAAGGGT
Organism: Coilia nasus; assembly: GCA_027475355.1. Lineage (NCBI taxonomy): Eukaryota > Metazoa > Chordata > Actinopteri > Clupeiformes > Engraulidae > Coilia > Coilia nasus. The sequence goes on along the minus strand of CM050218.1, from coordinate 6,313,621 downwards.
TTCAAACGACTATTTACCTGCTAGGCCTACACCATGTGTGCTGAACCTCTAGAATAGATAGGCAACTGCACTGCATGGATTCAGTGCTGCAAATGCTTGTGTTAGAATGTAAATGACAGCTCATGAAATTATAGCGCAACGTTCTTGTTAGACTATGACGTCAAAATACGTCTCGGTCTAAACATGACGTAACAATAAGTGTAAACATGACATAAGAATAATAACAATAAGGGAGATATATTATCTCAATGCTGCTGAAAAATGAAGATTGACATAGTAAACACAGAGTCAACTTTTCAAATACTGGCCCAGTCACGGACTGACAGGGTTAAATCACAAATGACAGCAAAATACCAGCAAAGATAATCAGATTAGTCAATCAGAATCCCTATTAGGCCCTATATTTGACATTTTATTTCAAATTCAAAACTTAGAATATCAATAGTTTCCAGCAAACACGAAAAAAAAAAAACTATTTTAGTGAATTTCGGTATGGTAGTAATAAAGGGTTTATTATGTGGGTTGTTTTTTCACCCTAGATCCCTAAACACCCTATATTCCTTAAAAGCACATCTAAACCCTCCTTTGGAGCAATTTCCATGAAGGTCCATCCATTTAGCCACTAGAAAATAGGAAATGAAGTCAAGTTATAACCTCAAAAACACTACATTTTGGGTAATAGGGGGTTAAAAAGAGGACCTGAAGGGGTTAATCTTGCATTTTTTGCACATGTATGCGTTCCTCCAAATGTTTTATGGATAAAAACCAAAACAAAATTACAAATGTCTTTTTTTTTTCTTACCCAGAACTGACTTACAGGCTTGTGAGATGACCTGCAGAATTTTCCAACATTTTGGCAAACAAGGGGTTAATACATACCCTTGTACGCACTTTAAGTTAGTACAAACCCCAGAATATGTTGAAAGGCATCCATACCCTTCATTTAAAACAGGTTTTGTTTTGTTCTACTGGGTGGAGGGGTCTGGTGATTTTTTAGCCCTGCTGCCACTGCACTATTGGTGTGAAAACTCTTCCAGGTGAGTCTACATCAGCCTGTTTCGATTTTCAGTACCTTAAAACTGACATTGAGTTACTGTTACAGGTAAAATAAATGAGCCTGGAATGACTACTAATTAAAATGTTTTTATAGGATGGAAACATATGAGCTTTGGGGACCACTCTCTAACTTTGAGAAGTCTCTTTTTGGACTCTGGGGAACTCAAACTCCTAAAGTTCCAGAGAAAAGCAGCACCCTGGACTTTGCGGCTGCACTAAGCCCTAGCATCTGTGTCCAAGAGGAAACCTCTGGAGATCTGGAGGATGTGCATCTGGGGTTCGATCGCGCTGTGAAGCGACCCACATCAGCACCATTGAACCCTGAGGTTGAAGTTTACTTGGCTCTCGACCTAAACTGCTTTGCAAACTGGGCCTCCAGTCTCTCTGATGACCACTTCACAGACCTCTGCCTACGGGCATGCGCTCGTCAATCAAACACAGAAATCCTGGATTTCATCCTGTAATCATGACCTTTGATAGTGCCAACTAATTTTATGCTTAGAGAAATAAAATATATATTTCTACCTTACCTGTTGTCTTCATCGATTAGTCATTTGTTATGTTCACAGATGAATGCAAATATGTAACCAGATCAAAAACCTTCTGTTATCACTCAGTTTTTAATTTATTATTTGATCTGATGTGACATGTGTGGATTGAGAAATCTTGGACCTCTACGAAACTCTGGAAAAGCCAGTTATATGTATTTTAATTCTAACAAACCTCACGTGACTGTAGGTTTTTGTGTGTGTGTGGGTGTGTGTGTGTGTGTCTATATATGAATGTATTATATTGTAAGTGTATGTTCTTATATGCACAATTGGACCATGAGTCTGTAAATAAAGTTATATAATAAAATGTTGAGCCCCCTCATTTTTAATTAATGATATTAATAGTGTCCTGCAAGGGCAGAGAGGGTATATGGTACCTAACCCCATATACCCCAATGTGAGTAGCTTAAGCAGCTTTCCTGCATATGGCTTGGCAGTCTGGAGCTGTTGTGTGACAGGAACAGAAGCATATTGGCCATGTCATAGTGGTTTAGCCTAGGCCACACACCCACATTTCATTAGAACATCCTTATGAAATTGCCAAGCTGAAACAGCATTAACAAGACTAATGTGGCCTACACCCTTCACGCTCCAAAATGCACAAGCAAAATGAAACATGATACATTCATTATTTCATAAGCTACCTTTCCATTTTAAGAAGTAGAGATAAGATTTACTTTAAGACTGCATTAAGTCCTAGGCAGAGGTTAGAAACCGCAGTTAGATCTACCATTAGCTCCAAAATACCCAGACTGCTAGAGCTGAACTAGGCAATTAAAACTAGTGAGCAGTGACAGATATCAAATCCATTGTAATATTTTAAATGGATCATATGAAAATATTCCATATTTGGAACAAAACGCATGCGACAGAGCGGAGGGATTGGAAGTGGCTGTCGGAAACCAACGGCGTTTTTTTTCTGAACGCATAAGTTCGAAAATTCACCACACACAACTAATGTGTGTACTCTGCGCAAAGTCAGTCTTAAGCCTACTTCGGTAGTTCTTGGTATATAACGTTACCTGGCAAACTGTGAGAAACTGCGGTTGGGAGAGAGGTACGACAACATACACAACCTCCCGCACCGACTTCCATGTTCATTGTGCACACGCTTGGTGCCTCACGTGTCCTGGACTGTCTCTCTCACATGACCCGAGTGTTTGTTCCCGTGATCAGCACTTCCATCTCTGTCTTAGTGTCACTGTATATCACGTTTTAATTCTAAACCCGATGGATATGCTTGAACAGGGTCTGGACAACACGTCAAGGTAAGTACTTGTATCTTTATAGGTAGCACTCGGCTATGCATGTAGCTTCCTCCAAGATGGCCTCGGCACTCTGTAAAAACATTGCTGAAGACCTTAAGAGAACCTGCAACTTGGTAACTATTTGTGTTGATGTCATACACCGAAAACGTTTGTTGGCTTTGAAGTTAGCAGATTATAAGGGTTAGCCGACTTACACCAGTACTTACAGGATGGATGCCCGAGTGTTAGCAAGGAAAGCTAGCTATGGTGCAGTAGTTTTTAACATCAAGTGCTTATAATATAACATTGAACGCTCAACATTTTGAAATAAGTTTACTAAATTGTTGTTTACTAAGATGACAATTTGCTCAAGAACTTTGTATTTGAAATCTTCATCACCATCGCTACCTAGGCTTAGCTGACGTTTCTTTGCAGAATATATTGGTAACAACAGCAAACAGTTCAAGCTGATAGCGAGTTGAGTTGAGTTGTTTATGAAACTAAGCCAGCAGTTTGGCTAATATTCTCTATCAGGGTTTAACGGTGAAATGCCAAAAAACAGACCCAACTGGCAAGTTTATCAAGGGTACATAATAATGTTTTTTCGTGATGCCTTATGGCCAAATCTCAGCCAGTCAAAGGTTGACAAGGTAAACAAACCGAGCTACAGTACTTTCTCTAGTGGGCGGCAACTGCTTTTCAGTGTAGTAGAAGTTTGTCAGTGTTGTAACTTTTACGGAGTAAACAAAGCATGATAATCCTTTTTATACCAGTCACCCGACTCTCTCCTTTGATAATGCCCATTTTTTTTATTCACCACGTACTCAGAGTTGTTACTTGACTGGTAAATGATAAAGCTACATTGAAGTTATATGCAGTGTGAGAGATGTTTACAATGCAAAAATTGTGACAATTTTTTGACTGTCTGAATTTTACAGTCACGAAAAACCAGAGGAAGAGGTTGTGCAAACACCTGAAGGTATGTTTGATGCCAAGATTTAATTGTAAACATCTTTTAACATGCCATTCATTTGTCCCCTGTCATTTTGTCTCTATGGTGCCACGTTAACATCATTTCTTTTGTCTGTATGATACCACATTAGGTACATTTCTTTTGTTGCTCCTGTTATGTCTTTATAATGTAAGTCTCTATTGATACAAGCAGTACACTGGTAATAACGTCTCGAAATTTCTTCCTTGTCAGCCGAGACCTCCACCGGCGGGGAGCAGACTGCAGTTACCATAGCGAATCTGCAGCAGGCCTCAGCATTTACCGACCAAAACATCCAGTACCACTTCCGCGCAGAGAACAGTGGTGGGCAGGTATGCTGCTGTTTAGTCCTAAGTGGTACTAAAGGCACCGGTTCACTGGCTATTCGTATGATAAAAGGCACTCATACAGTGTTACTGTATGCAGTAGAAAGCTGAGGTGAGGGAAGAGGTCATGTGGAGTTGATCCTTTTCTCTCCAGTCTGTGGCCGCGAACAGTGGTGATGTGTGTGTGGTCATGTGACGCCAATTCCTCACTGGGATTGGCATGGGGCCGCTGTCACATGTCAGTCAGGAGGCCCGTCACATGATTCGTGGTGGTAAACGGGAGCATTTACAAATTCGTACTCTTTTTCGAAACAAACAACTGGTCTTCTCTGGGCCTAGGGAAAAAATTTGATCGAAATTGGATAATCTGTAGCCAGATGAGCATGTTTGTCTGTGGTGTGTGTGTGTGTGTGTCTGTCTGTCTGTCTTTGTTTGCGTGCAGAGGTAGGAGTGCAGGTGGAAAGGCTGAGCCTCAGAATGGTGTTACTACGCCGTATCTCCCCAAACCTTGTTTCTTATTTACTTTACCATGTGTCATACTTCCTGTCCTGTCAGGAGGGACATGGTTTGCCTCATACTATCTGTAAACAAGAGTGACATTCATCGGAGTTGGACCCTTAGTAATTAATCCATCGGACAGAAAATCTGTGTTCTTAACAACTTAATCTTCTCTTCTGTGTCTCTGCCTTTGTCTCTTTATCTCTCTGTGTCTTTATTTCTCTCTCCCCGTCTCGCTCTGTCTCTCTCTCTGGCTCTGTCTCTCTTTCTCTATCCCTTTCCCTCTCCCTCTGTCTGTTTCTGTCACTCCGTCTCCTTCTCTGTGTCTTCCTGTCCCAGGTGACGTACCGGGTTGTCCAGGTCACCGATCAGTCTCTGGAAGGGACAGATGAGGGCATTGGGGCAGTGAATGTGGTCTCTGCCACGGCATTCCCCAATGCTTCACAGGCTGTTACCCAGGTAACCTCTCACAACAACAGTCATCAGCACCAGCAGCCATCACCATGCGCAAAGCAAGCAAGAGGGGTTAGCATTTCCTTGTGTCATAGTCCCAGGAAATAGCACAGCTGATGGCTCGTTCCCATGGAGAGAGCTTGTTAGAATGTCATACCACTGCAAGTCATGGTGCAGAGGAATTAGAGTGCTGTTTTCCAAAGGCAGGACCCTAGGTAATTAAGTCACAAGTTCATTTAAGATAAGCAGCTTCATTTAAAAGCTCCCTGTACTTTTGTATGCAGTATCCCCTCTGTCATACATGGAACAACAAAAACAGTTTTGTAGCTGCTTAGTTATAAACTAACCCTTAAAATTGTGTCATAGGCTACATAAAAAACAAACACAGTCTTTAAAATGCATAGTTTTACAAACAAACCCTTTAAAAAGTTTGGCTTTTGTCAGCTTTCCTTCACAGCCCTCACATGAACATACGTAACACTGCCAGGAGCTAGCGCAGTACCGTACCAACCCCTCCTCCCTGTCTCTAAGCAACTGCAGGTACCTACCACCTGCACTCAAACCCCCTCACTGTGCCACCTCAGATCCCACAGAATCAAAACACGACACTGCACTCAAACCCCCTCACTGTGCCACCTCAGATCCCACAGAATCAAAACACGACACTGCACTCAAACCCCCTCACTGTGCCACCTCAGATCCCACAGAATCAAAACACGACACTGCACTCAAATCCTCTCACTTTGCCAAACTAAGGATATTTATGTACATGCTTTATGGTCCAATCAGGCTAAATTATGGATGTAGAGTCCAATCAGGCTAAATTATGGATGTATGCTGCTAAACTATATGTCTACATGCTAAACTATGTTGATTTTAACCGAGATACAAATAAAATATGCTAGCCACATCAGCTCGATTAGACAGATGTCACACCATTAAATGGAGTAAACTATACAGTAAATCAAACCATTTATATAGTCATGCATATTTATATGATCATCTAAAGCTGTGATTCGTGACAATCAGGCTGCAACATTCATACTGCATTCAGCTGAATGATGTCATTAGTAGTGTCTGTTTCGGACGGTCATCCAGAGCAATCTCAACCAGGAATACTCCTTTTAATGGTGTGAAAGCACAATTAACAATCAGATGTCATTTGCATGCGACAGTGCATCGCCACACACACAGATTTATTCGCTCAGCAGCAGGTAAACACATATGCCTCCTCCCCCCCCCCATGCATTTATTGTAAACTCGATTTAGTTGTGTATAAATATATGTGTATGTATATAAACACTGCTCTGATGTCCTTCTACTAGTGCATATTGTGCTTTAGGGTAACATGTCTCTGCCTTTGCAGGCAGTGATCCAGAGCCCGTTCAGCAATGGTGGCAGCCCCACGGCGGAGGCGGTGGCAGGGGAGACGCGCTTCGCCTATTTCCCTGCGGCCACTGTGAGCGGCGGCACAGCCGTCTCGCTGCAAGCCACGGCCGACCCCACACTCTCGCAGGCGGGGGGTAAGAATGCGCCAGTGGTCCCTCGACCCTCCGTGTCAGATACCCCACACCCCCTCCACAGAGAGGGTTGAATCTGAGTAAACAAGGATCTTGATTACCCCGTCCCCCAAGCAAACACTTTCCACCCCCATGCTGCTGCATGGTCAAAAGTTAGCCAATCAATATCACTGTTGCTGCCGGTTGCTCTCAGTCTGGCTTCACCAATTGCCAGAATGTGTTTTTATGTTTTTGCATTCATTCGTTGCACACACACCATACAAGCACTCACGAAGCTTTGCGTTGTTTGACTGTAAAAAGAAATCGTTCGCCTTCAAGGCCACAAATTGGAGAAAAGTCTGATCTGATGATTGCTTCCTTTGGTTTTGTGTCAAGCTGACAAAATCCTAAAAATACACTTACACACGCGCGCACACACACAGATATACACACCATATCTGTAACAAATTGTTGATCCTTTTTAATCTTTCGCTCTCTCTCTCATTCTCTCTCTTTCTCTCTCTCTCTCTCTCTCTCTCTCTCTCTCTCTCACGCTCTCTCTCTCTCTCTCTTGTCTTTCTTTCTTTCCCTCAGGCCAGTTCTATGTGATGATGACCCCCCCTGATGTTCTTCAGTCCGGCACTCCTCGCACCATCGCCCCACGCACGCACCCATACACTGCGTGAGTACACACACACACACACACACACACACACACACACACACACACAATGCTCCAAGGATACCCAAGCCTCTGCCTCCAAGACCCGGACACCAGCACTGGTTGGGCCCCAGACCTCTCAGTGATGTCAGGGATTCTAATTGGCACGCTATCCCATCAGCCCCCATTCCTGTGCCACCCCATGTATTTGTAACATTCTCTACAGTATGCCCTCCATCTGTCTGTCTGTCGCATAGTCTAAAGGACCTCCATGCTCTTTTTTTCTGGACCCCTTAGACACTGAGTCTTTATTTCAGGTTCTCTCTATCTTTCTCTCTCTTTCTGCCCTCCTCTCTCTCTCTCTCTGTCCCTCTGTCTCTCTTTCTGTAATCATCGGAGGATGATCTTAATTGTGTAGTGGTGGTTGTAGCTAGGGTGGGAGCCTTTTAGCATCAAGGCTGAAGACCACAGTTCTGTTTTTCCATACCTTGTATGTGTTTGTCTGTGTGTGTGTCTGTGTGCGTGTCTGTGTTTCAAGGGGGAAATTTAACTTTGCAAAATGTAAACCTTTACCAGCCACCGACGAATAAATGGTAAAAATTCACCAGCCATTCAACAGTAAATTATTATTTTATGTCTGAAATCACTTTTATATTTTACCAATGTTTGGCTGGTGGCTGGTGTCTGTTGCGAATCTCCATCGCTACTGTGTTTGTGTGCGCAGTGCTTTCTGGCTGTACGGTTTGGAGATGGCTAACATGCTGAGGACCAAGGCTAGGCTTTTTTATACAGTACACATTAACATCCCGACTGAGGGAGAGATCTTTGAGACTTGGAGAAAACGGGCAGTTACGCACGAGGCTATGTGTGGTTTTTAGGTGCATATGTAGATGGATGGTGCGTTCCTCTTTGTGTAACTGGGGTTACGTAATGTAGGAAAGAGTGTGTGTGTGTGTGTGTGTGTGTACACACTTAGTTGCTCCTTAGCCTGTCTATCGTCATTTACTTTTCCAACTCATCACTCTTAGTCTTTCTTGTTATGATATTTGTGTGTGTGTGTGTGTGTGTGTGCGCGTGCATGCATGCGTGCGTGCACTCGTGTCTGTGTTTTAAGGTTTTAGAAGTAATTCAGAATCAGCAAAAATCAAACGATAATCCAATGAACCAAAGCAGTCACAGTGTTCGTTTTGAAAAGGCTGTATTTATTTATAAGCCTGGCATTGGCACAAACCCTATCTTCAAAAACTGACAAAAACAATAAATTACTAAGAACAGAGTGGAAGATATTGGATTGATGATACAGATTTGTTTTAGATCCAAAGAGGGTTGTTAATTTAAGACGGTGTTACTAAGAGACCTAAATATGCCTTTCTCTTCTTGCTTACGCACACACACACGCACACACACACATACACACACGCACACACACACACACATACACACACACACGCACACACACACACACACACACACATATATACACGCACACACACGCAGGGAAGAAAAGACTCCCATTTCCCCAGTTCCTCAGTTTGTGCCATGTTTATTAAAAAGGCATTTCGCCACAGTTTGTGGTTTTTGTTAGTCATCCAGGGAGATCTCATGATTGTCTCCCTGTCTCTCTCTTTTTCTGTCTCTCTCTCTATCTCTCTGGAATCTAATTTAAGGGATGGAGAGGTGGATTAGCATGTGTTTCAAACTGGCGAAAGACAACCATTCATGTCCTCCCACTCCTCTTGATGTGGGGATGAAGCTGAGGGATTTTTTTTGCAGCCCTTTTGATTTAGTTTTGTCTTTAGGGTGATTGATATTTACAGATTTAAAGTGAAAGTCCAATTTTTGTCATTGTGATCACAAGGCACAGCACAGCACAGCACACAGTGCACACAACGAACTTCACCTCGGCATTTAGCCCATCAGGTGAGCCCAACACGTGAGCAGGGCGCAGCCATGACAACGGTGCCCTGGGAGCAGGGCATGGGCACCAGTACCACGCTCAGGGTACCTCAGTGGTGCTAATGGCGACCCGGGATTCGAACCTGCAACCCTGCGGTCACAGGTCTGATGCCTTAACCGCTAGCCGGATCAGATTATGTTTGCATGCAGTATGTACAGTACTAAGCATTTATGCATATGTACAGTGATGGCAAACCTAGCTTCAGAACCTACAATCCAGCACCACATATTTGTTTCCTATATCAGCTACTGAAAATTGTATTTAGCATTGCCCTTCTGCCAGGTAAGAGAGTTAACCAGTGGAATCACCTGTATTAACCACTCAGTTAAAATAGGTTGGATAAAAGCATCTGTCAGCAAGTGTAATGTAATGTAATGTAAAAGGTAGAACCAGGTGAGTTGGAATATGTGGTACTGGACTGTAGCCTCTGAATCCAGGTTGCTTATTACTGAATGTGTACATATCGTATGTATGTAAAGCTAAGACCAACTTGGACTGCAGTTTCTCTACAAATGCACCCGATGCAATGGCAGCATGGAGTGGAGCACGAGTGTTTTTCCGCAGATAAGTAAGTTGGAATGAAAGCCCGGACAGCGTGGCGTGAAGTGAGGGTGTCGGCCAACGATGATCTCTCACACGCGCGTGCCAGCTTTAAATCAATGCGGGTGGCTGCCTGGCCGCTGCTGCCTCTGCCACTTGGCGCGCGTTCAGCACGGGACGCCTGGATGTCAGCACGGGACATCAAAAAAACGCTGACGCCTGTCACAGTGACGAGGATGTGCCGCAGCGGAAGCATCCGGATCAGCCCCTACACACACACACACACACACACACACACACACACACACACACACACACACACTCATACCCTCACACACACACACACACTCTTACCCTCACACGCGCGCACACACACACACACATACCGTCGCACATGCACAACACACACACACACACACACACACACACACACACACACACACACACACACACACACACACATACACACACATACACACACGAGCCCTCACCCACCACACCATATGTTTCTGCACTGAAGAGTTTCTGTTTCTGCTTACTGCAGTTACTCTGTTTGTGAGTCTGTGTGTATTTGTGAGTTATTTATGAAGTGACTTTGTGTTAGCATTGTTTGCCTGTAGTGCATGTCTGTGTGTGTGTTAATGGTTGGAGGTGAGTTTGCCATGTTGGTAATGGTAAAGTTTGTGAAGGACGTGAGCGTCTGTGGGTGTGTGTGTGGTTGTACTTTTTAAATGTCTTGGGCCTAAGCTGTATGTATATCATGGTGTGTGTGTGTGTGTGTGTGTGTGTGTGTGTGTGTGTGTGTGTGTGTGTGGTTGTACTTCTGAAATGTCTTGGGCCTGAACTGTATGTACAGTATATCATTGTGCGTGTGTGTGCGCGCACTCTGCAGGTGTTGAGTCCCTCTGCCATGGGACTGCGAGTGTGGGCTGATCTTGAGTGGTTCTGTGGCATTGTGTGTGTGTGTGTGTGTGTGTGTGTGTGCGTGTGCGTGCACTCTGCAGGTGTTGAGGCCCTCTGCTGTGTGGGCTGATCTTGAGTGGTTCTGTGGCATTGTGTGTGTGTGTGTATGTGTATGAGTGGTTCTGTGGCTTCGGCTCCCCATTGATCATGCTGGGTCAGTGTCGAGCATTAATCTCCCTGTTCGCTTCCACGACCGGAATAATTTATAAGCGCAGAGCCGGAGCGTAGGAGATAGAGGAGGAAGGAAGTAGGAGGGGAAATTCGATGAAGAACAAACAAACAGATAAATAAAAATAAATGCATCGACAGATTGGGAGGGAAGAACCTGGAGGGGGATGCCACAGACATGTGCGGCATGGCGGACTGCCTTGCCGTCTGAGGTTTCAGTTTCTGGGAATAATAATAATAATAATAATCTTTACTTGTATAGCACAATTCATACATACAAGATGCAGCTCAAAGTGCTTTACAGTTTGGCAGGGTCGCCACAGGACAACATTTCTTGCAGTCTAGTGGCGCCGGAGCGGACGAACACAAAAATGAAATGACGTAATGACGCAATGCAGTGCGTGATGCAATAATGCACTGTCACAACGACACAATGCCCCGTTTATGGGAACCCCTGTTTATGGGAACTCCTCCGCCTGCCTGGCATGTGTGCACTGTCAAACCTCAACTCGTGAGGACACGTGCAGCATGCTGTGACTGATGCACATGGGGACACATGGGAGTGCCGGAGACCCCGTGAGAGTGAAATAAAAACGCCTTTCCCCCCTGACACCGTAGCCACTTAAACCTGCCATTCAAACAGGGAGGGGAAGCTGGGCTCGATGCAAGGGAGATGCATTTAGTGTGGACTTCTTTCACGTCCTCTTTTTTGAAAGCCATTGTAACAGACCCCCTTCCTGCAACCGAGGAAAGATCACATGCTTAGCATCAATCTCTCTCCAATCTTGACCCCATGGCCCCAGGCAGGCAGCCCCCCCCACCGACCACCCCACCCCTCCTGCAGCCTCTCAAAAGGGGGAATTGTTCGGCCGGTTCCTCCCTCTCTTTGATCTGGCGCTGGTAACAGAGGTGAGATGACTTCCAGGTAATCAGATTCGCGCAGCTGTAAGCCAGTCCAGTCGTTTTCTCCCGGAGACGGAGAGCCCATCACGCGCTTTAGATCTGGCCCAGCGATAACGCAAACGTGACAAACGTGACTGACCCACTGCGAAGCACTGAGCCGTGGCGCCGGTGACCTGACGCACATCGGGCATGGCAGTCAATTCCCGGGAGAGGAGATTGGAAGACATTTCTTAAGGCTGTTAGCGGTTATTGTGCCATCAAAACAAATACACCTTAAAAGCAGCCCCCCCCTCCCCTCTGCACACCCCCTGGCTGTGTGTTCAATTATAGTAAACAGTGTGGCAGCAGGATGAGCTGGCTGGCCACCACACACCCCACCCCACCCCACCGCTCCCCTCTTTTTCTTTCTTTCCTGGGGGGCAGATGATGTCAGCAGGTTTTGAAGGACAGCCTTTCAGGAAATCACAGGCGGGTGCTCTTTTTTTTTTCTTCTCTTTTTTCTTTTTTTTTTTCATGTGCCATTAGAGGCGTAATGGAAAGTGCCGCAGAGGTAGACAGCTGAGGGGCAGAGACGCATTGGCAGCCCGGTAGCGGCCAAATATTCATCACCCCGTACTCAGTGTTCCCCAAAATATTCTGGGCTATGGTCAAGCCGATTTTTTGAATGGAGTCCTTGAAGTTGCAGGCTGATTTAGCAATTTGTGCATGTGTGTCTCTGATTGAGTGTGTGTGTGTGTGTGTGTATGTGTGTGTGTGTGTGTGTGTGAGTGAGTGAATGTGTGAGTGTATGTTTTAAGGCTAAATTTGATGCGGAAGTCTGCCCTTAATACAATATAGCAGTTCATTGAAGCAGTTCGGGAAATCTTTCGTGCGTAGATAAGAACTCAGATCACTTTCTTATCCAGCGTGACATTTGAACAACAAAAGGTCACGCCAAACAAATCAACAGATGCTGGCTTCTTAATATCATCTCCGCAAGCTGTCGGTGGTGTCTGCGTTTGCGTCGGGACTGTCTTCAGCAGCGACGGAGCATTCAGCTCTGTGCTCGTTTGGCGTCCTCGGTGCGAGGAGGTCCCGGGAGGCGTGATTGTCGCGCTCACGCCTTTATGTGGAAGTCGTGACTTCATTACAGCACACCTGAAGGGGAAGATGCCATGCGGTGAACAGTTTGTCATTAGACTAAATCTGTGCAGGCACTCTTTCTCTGTCTACCTCCTTTGCTCCTTCGCTCCCTCACAAACACACACACACACACACGAGCACGCACACACACACACACACACACACACACACACACACATACACGCACACTGGTGTTCACTCTCTCCCTTTCCCCTATTCCTCCTCTCATTCCACCACTCTGTCTTACCCTATCAATCCTTCCCTCACACACCCCCATGCACATATGCTCTCTCTCTCTCTCTCTCTCTCTGTATTCTTCCCCTTCCTTTCTCGCCTCTCCCTCATCCCATCAGACCTCTCTGCATCTCTTTATTTCCCTACCCCTCCATCCCTGATAAGCCTGCTGTTCTCTCTCTCTCTCTCTCTCTCTCTCTCTCTTTATCTCTCGCTCTCTCCTTCTCCTTCTCACCCCTTTCTCTTCTTCCTTTCTTTCTTTCTTTCTCTCTTCTTTCCCTCTCTGTCTCTCTTCATCCCTAATGAGCCCCCCCCCCATCAGTCCCTCCCCCTCCCGCACCACATCTGCTGCCCCGCGCTGTGATTTTTAACATAATGAACTCAGCCGACAATCCAGACTCCCATGGGGCGGCACACTTTAACAACACAGAAATCTCCCCAACCAGATGCCTGTGTGTAGTCCTTTCTAGCTCACGCTTACACACACACACACACACACACACAGACACACACACACACACAGACACACATTCATACTCACACTTACACACATACTCTCACACAAACACACTTACACACACACAAGCTCTCTCTCTCTTGTTCTCTCTCTTTCTTTTTTTTCTTTCTCTCTTTCTCTCTCTCTCTCTCTCTCTGTCATACACACACACACTTACACACACACTTACACACACACATACTTTCACACAAACACACTTACACACAAGCTCTGTCTCACTTTCTTTCTTTCTCTCTCTCGTTCTCTCTCTCTCTCTCTCTCACACACACACATGTACACACATACTCTCACACAAACACACTTACACACACAAGCTCTGTCTCACTCTCTTTCTTTCTCTCTCTCTTTCTCTCTCTCTCTCACACACACACACACGTACACACACACACTCACACACATCTACACACATGCTCACACACATGCACACAGATGCACATGTACGGCTGACGAGACTCTCGTAAGGATCAGCCGACCTACTGTTGCAGCGTGTTTGATGGGGTGTCAAATGATGCAATTTCCAGACAGTAAAGTCTTGCATAGGTCCCAGCAGTGGGCGTACCACGTGCCTCAGAAATGAGCTTGCGCGGGGGGGGATCACAGAAACCAGGTCTACAGATGCCAGGCCAAGGCTGCTACAGTAAGATGGAGCCAGTGCGAATGTGATTGTGTGTTCCACACACAGTGTTCACTGGCAGGCAGCCTTGGTAGGCAGTAGAATTGGTAGAAATTTGTTTGGTTGCTTATCTGTTTATCTATTTGCTTGTTTGTTTGTTTGTTTGTTTGTGTGTTGACAGTAAAGTGGACGGGACACGCGCACCCAGAGATGAGAGGAGGCGAGCGCAACATAATGAAGGTGAGAACGTTTGAAAGTAATTTGTGAAAATGAAAGTCCCATTTTGTCATTGTGATCACACGATACACGGGGCACAAGGAAATTCACCTCTGCATTTAACCCATCACACACACACGTGAGCGGGGGGCAGCCATGACAACGGCGCCCGGGGAGCAGTGCACGGGGACGGTACCATGCTCAGGGTACCTCAGTGGCGACCCGGGATTCCAACCTGCAATCCTGCGGTCACAGGTCCGATACCTTAACCGCTAGGCCACCACTGCCCCCTTTGTGTTGCGTTTTCAACAAGGGCTGTGATTTTTACAGTCCCCTTCCCCTCCCCTATGGTGTGAAATACCTGGCTTAAGAACTCATTGGAGTAACTGACACAACATGTGTGAGTAATCGTGTGACATTGACCTGACACCAGTCAGCCACTAGGGGATGCCGTTAATCTTCAGGTATCTCTCTGTGCCTCAGGTTATCTTTTTCTAACTGGCACACTTCTCTTGCCAACAAATGGTGGGGAAGCACCATATTCAGGGTTTACAAAGCTGTTAAACGGCTATCTAGATATATTCATACACTTTTTACAAATACCCCACCTTCTCTACCTGTCTGTCTGTCTGTCTGTTCATCTATCCATATATCTACTTTGAACCCTCACTACTAAAAGTGTTTTTGCCGTTACTGTCGTCTCTGGTTTGTGGGCTTGACACCAGAACATCAATCCCAGTCAGTGGTTGCGTTAGACTTTTTCATTGTCCGTCATTTTGACGGACAGGGTCGTAAAAATTCCGTCATTGTCCATAATTATCCGTCATTTCATTTTGACTTTTAAATTATACTATAATGGTATATTTTTTAATAAATTGTGTTTTTATGGGCTCATTTTCATTTTAAAAATGAATTCAATGAACAGGCGTGCATTATTTTTGTATGTCACAAAGTAAAAAAGACGAACAGAGATTGAGATTTTCAGTCAATCCTCGTATGAGACCATTTGTTCCCCGCCGCTAAAAAACACTGCAACTTAACAGGCATATGAACAATGTTATTATGGATAGGCCTAATAAAAGAATATAAACAACATAGGATCTGCTTAGAGGGATTGTATACTGCATCAAAAATAACGCTGGCAACATTAGTTATCCTTAAAGATTGACGAGGCATGAATAAAAAGCATGAATAAAAAGCAGCAAGTTTAACAAATTGCCACCGACCAAACAATTGGTCGGGGTCGCGCATAAACGCCGGCGAGTCGGCGATAAGCTTTAACAGGTAACCCCAAACACCGTGCACAACACTCATAATCCCCCAAAGTTCATAAATGCTGCAGACAATGTCCATAAAGGGTGATTGGGAAGGAGAAACGCCGTGTCTGTGTGTGAATGCGTGTGTGCAAGTCAGCGTGTGTGTGTGCCCGCGGGAACAAGTCTCTCTCCCTCTCCCTCCACAATTAGCCTACCGTCACGCAGCAAAAAGTCATTGTGATTCATGACGAGTGAGAAGGGGGATACTTCAGCTTCTCACAGAGACAATGTTAGATGATCACATATCCACACTGACACTGCTACTACCCACAGAATGGGTTCCCTTGTGATTACAACTTTGATTTTTTTTACACAAGCAAGATCAGATGATTACCCCACCTCCCCTGTAAAAAAATATAATTGACACGTTTTCGTGTCTTTGGCACTGAGCGTTACTATTGTAAACGACGTATTTGGTTTTTTGGTGGGGGGAGGTCAACATTGGGGGGATCCTGACCCCCCCCGACCCCCCGTTTCCTATGCCTAAAACAATCCGTCAAAATGACGGACGGCTTTCAGAATTTTCCGTCATAGCTGAAAAAAATCCGTCAATGACGGATAATTGTCGGTTAATGCGACCTATGATCCCAATATGCCGAGGGTACACTTGGCCTGGCCAGAGAGGGTGGTGGGGATGGTTGGGCGGGTTATGGTTTCCACACTTTGTATGGGTTCCTTTGAAAGCCAGATTGTTGCTTACACCACCACCACAGGGTGAGAGGAAGGATGGTGGTGAGTTGAGACTCCTGATCACAGGCAGAGAAAAAACACAGAAAAAAACAAAGAAACAAAATTTGGTGTCAGAAAACATCTTAGCCAGATGGAAGGTGTAAGCCCCTGTAAGCTGCTCAGTCTGTGTTTGTTTGTTTGTTTGTTGACTGTGGTGCTGTCTGCCTTTGCGAATGCAGTGGAAAGGCGACGGAGGGACAAGATCAACAATTGGATTGTCACGCTCTCCAAAATTATCCCCGACTGCAACATGGACAGCAGCAAGACCGGAGCGGTGAGCAAGAAAGGGGACACCGCTGATCGAAAAGGACAGACCAAGTGTAGCTTGTGTGTGCGTGCGTGCGTGTGTGTATGTGTGTTTGCACACGTGTGTGTATGTGTGTGTGTGTGTGCGCATGTGCTCATATGTGCTTGATCAGGTTAATCTGATGTTTTGTTGTAAAGCCTGCCTTCCACTACAATTGTAGTGGTGGTGCACTGTCCTAATGGTCTACTGGTACCAGAATGTAGTGGTGTGTGTGTGTGTGTGTGTGGCAGATTGATGGTAAATAGTGTAAGCACTAGTTTTTGACAGTCTTACAGAGAGGTGTGTGTGTGCGACTGACCTTCATCTGTCTTTGTCTTCTCAGAGTAAAGGTGGGATTCTCTCCAAGGCGTGTGACTACATCCGGGAGTTGAGACAGACCAATCAGAGGTTGCAGGAGAGTTTTGAGGAAGTAGAACGCATACAGCTGGACAACGAGTTGCTACGACAACAGGTACGACCACATACACACAACTGGTCTCAACTGCTGGCCCTACATCCATAATTCAATCCATAAGTCATTTGTTTAGTGGTTTTATTTGTTTGTGCAATTTCAGAATTGAATAGCGAAGTGCGCATGACAACACACTTTCCACAGTTAAGATGGTGGTTGCTCAAAAATGCTTTCTGAAAAGGCAGTAAAATTGCAACCAGGACCCCATGTCACAGTATGTGGCTCAAAGTTACTTTTTAGGAAATACAGTCAGATTGAAACCGCCTTACTTTTGGCCATGTATGCACCTGTGTGTAGTCAACACTTCCATGGAATGGAATGTCTGGGTCCCACTTCCCCAAAGCATTTTAAAGCCTGAGTAGTTCATAGAATCCCTCAAAGGTTCTAAGAACCTCTGCTCATTTGTTATAGTATAGTTTGTTTCAAAAAATCATATGGCTTTTATTTTTTGTTGAGATAACTTGTATTGTTCTGAAGGATTTTGATCAGATGCATATTACTAGTGTGTTGTGTTTGAATATCATCATTAGTATTCAAAAATAAATTAAAAAACACATTTCTCTGAATTTTAATTATTTAACAAATTGTAAATGAATATATAACATTGTTTTACAAATCACAAATGGTCATTTAGCATAATTTCAGTGTACTGATGATTTCATAGCAGTATGGGGGAAAAGTAAATGAGCACAAGAGAAGCAGAGGAGCAGTTTCCACCAAAGGAACATAGTAACTGAAGTTTTTAATGTGTTTTAAGTATATTTGTATGTGTAGCGAAGGGGAGGAGAAGTCACCCCAGCCGGCTTCGAACCCAGGTCTCCAGGGTACCAGACATGCACTTTGAGTTCAGTTACATGTGTTCCTTTGGTGGTAACTGCCCCTCCGCTCCTCTTGTGGTCATTTACAAAGTGCAGCCCGGCAGTGACTTCTCCTCCCCTTCGCTACACATACATACAAACAGAAAATGTTGATGAAGATCCAAAGACAGTGGTGGCAAAAAGTTTCTGCAGTAAAAATTGCCAAAAACCTTTGTCCATGACTTTATGGTACCAATGTAGAACTAGAAAGCAGAATGCAGACCTCCGTCAGGGCAGCTCAGATCACCACCAAAATCTAACTAGCTTTTAAGTTAGACCATTTTTGACCTACCCTGGAAAATTTCATCAAAATCCGTCCATAACTTTTTGAGTTATCTTGCTAACCAACCAACCAAACAACCAACAAACAAATAAACAAACAAACGCAGATGTTTACATAACCCGGAGAAGGTAATAACGTGCCCAAGAAGAAGGTGAGAATAGGGAGTGCTGCTGTGATTGGGGGAAAGCTACAACACTGACTAGCTGAGGCGTCTAGCTGTATCTTTTAAACATCAGGAGTCATTATGAGGGATGTTTTCTATGTCAGTGGCAAACTCCTCTCTTTACTTTGACACCATGCAGTAGTCTGGCACAGTACACTCATGTCATGTCATCTTCTACAGCGCAGTGATGTGTTTACATGGATGCGTCTGTTCACAGCCCAATAGTCTACGCAGCGTACTGGAGAAATCCTCTGTTAGCAGGCCTAGCGGCCATGACAACTCGGGAAGCTGTTCGGTAGTTGACGTGCTGAAAATTGGCTGTCTAGTGGAAAATGACAAGGCAGACAGCATAGAAGGCTATGTAACATGTGAGCAGAAAAAGGAACTAAAAATGAACCACTATTTGTTAAACAAAAACACTTTTCTAATAGGTGCCTTGGTGTAGCTCACCAAGTCCCTTCCTTTAAAAGGGTTATGCTTGCAGTTTGTTGAATAGAATAGAATAGAATAGAATAGAATAGAAAGCCTTTATTGTCATTACAGTATACACGGTACAATGAGATTTAAAGCCTCCCCTCAAAGTATAAAGTATAAATAATGTACTAATAAAAACTTTAAAAACTGCTGTGCTATAAAAAGACACATATGCACACTCTCTAGGTATGCACACAGACAACAGGCAACACAGACTTCACCAAGGAGTACACTGCACTGCAGGCTGGCAGTAAAAACCCTGGCTAAACTTACTAAAACTATTGGTCTAAAACGCTTTGGTTTAAAGGTGACGCATGGACCAAGGAAGAGTTCTTTCAGTATTGGAGTGAACACAATTTATTTGGTGGCTCCACAAAAAGTTTGACTTGGTTGCCAGCTTCAGATTCTGTGTGACCAGATTTCACAGTAATAATAATAAATAATAATAATAATAATAATCTTGTGTAGCACAATTCATACATACAAGATGCAGCTCAAAGTGCTTTACAGTTTAGCAAGAACAACACAAGACAACATTTCTTGCAGTCCAGTGGTGCCGTAATGATGCAATGCCCCGTTAATGCAATGTTGCTGTCTTTTGCAACTTACGGCCAAAGGAAACACAAAATGTGTATGTCAACAACAGATGTGTACTGTATGTTAACAGATGTAGCCACTCGTGGTGATAAGAAGCCAATTGGCCTCTGCTCCAGGGGGCCATCTGGGGAAGGTCAATTCCAGAACGTTCTGCCACATTCTGCTAGTTGTTGGGTTGAAAACAGAAAAAGTTTACTTGAAGTAGGGCTGGGCGATATGGCTGAAATCTGTATCACGATATAAGTGTTTCATATCGGTCGATATCGATAATTATTGAAACATTGTGTGACCTATTTAAAATAAGTAACAGGAGGGAAAAATCTAAATTTAAACATTTTTATTTTTAACTTAACCTTCCTCTGACAGGCAATAAGCATTCAGGCAAAATGACTGTCAACACACGTTCAATGTTACGATCACAATGAAAACTGAACAATTATCAATAAGCTAATAAAGTGCTTAACAAAGCTGAAGTGTTATAAAGACATGTGCAAAGTGCTAAATGTAAACATAGCGAAACCTGATACCTGAGAAGAACTATCATATATGTATATAGTTTTACTGCATAATTTGCAGACAACATTTGTCTGACTATGATGAGATTTGTAAACTCCAAAAAAGCTCCCATACTGGTGAGCAGACCTTTCTGTTCTTAGGGCTCATTCACACCAAACACTCTGCGTATTCAGTGCATGGCCGTTTTCTGTCCGTATTCGTTTGCATGTTAACAAATTAGACTCTTCACACCGCACGCGTGATCTGAGCGTATTCTGTCCCTATACAAACATATTGTATACTGATATGCGCTGTACACGCTCAAGTTGGTGTGAATGAGCCCTTATCCACATTTTCCTCGCTCGTTGCAGTGGCACTCATCTTCCTTTCTTGACCATGCTGTTTCTGGAAAAAAACACGACTACGAGACAAGAGATGGCGCAACCAAACACGATACTGTGACATGATTGGCTATTAGCGTGTCACTCCCCATACGTTGCTAGGCTACAGAGGACGAGTGCCTTTGCTCATGCAACCAAGCTTGCTACGCAACAAAGATTTAAAGCGGCCCTAAATCAGAGAGGGCTCTGACTAAACTTACGCCGTTTTCTTAAAAAAAAAAACACACATTCTATCGAAACATTCTATCGAACACATTTTCTATTGTTATCGAGTAGGTGTCTATCGAGATACATATCGTTATCGTTTTATCGCCCAGCCCTAACTTGAAGTGATGTGAAATAGGCTGCAACAGGCTCACATGCGTAGAGACAACACTTTTCAAAAATATTTAATTGAATGAAGAATTGTGTAACTTAAACCAAACCTTCAAAATTCAGAGGACTTAAGAGGTATTTAAACAGTTCTTATCAGACTCTGAGAAAGACTTTGAAAAGGATGCAAAGAATGGCCTTTTCAGATACCCTTGTGGTAGAAAAACAGGGTGTTCCATACAGCACAGTTTCCATTTTTAAATAAACGTTTTGCTATGTTTGCCAAGGCTGAATTCGGAACATGATCCTGCTCAAGCTGTTCAGCTAGCAACAGCGTGATGAATGACCTGTCTTTGGTGTTCTTTTGTACCTCCCCTGTACTCTGTCTGACTGTCTGTGTCTGACACATTGGTACATTGGTCCTCTCCTACACACAAATGCGAACATTTTGTTCTTATAGATATTATTTACGTTATGACATGTAAACATCACTTTAGTAGCATGACAGTAATATTTATGAAGTTGTACCTGAAAACGTACGTATATGGGAGTAAAAATATGTGAATAGGAGTGAATGCTTTTTCCCCCCTCTTGGCTTTTTCCTTTTCACTACCAAAAAATCAAAATGACTCTAATACAAAGCACATGGTTAAAGCACACCACTGTCACGAGACAGATGATTACAATTCCATGGGTAAGACACAGACGATTATGCAAATGAGGAAAGCAGTCTCAAATCGAGAAATTGCCTCAGCATATCAAATGACGGCGAGTTTATTCTCGAAAAAATAGGCTTTTAGGCTGCGATAACATTTAACACCCCTAATGTCACCAGTCCATCTAGATAAAAGCCTCCCCCCACTGCTTGAAAAGGTCAGCTGAGGCTGGCTACCTGGCGAGGAGTGTTTGATTTTAGTTTATAAAAATTTCAGATGATCCCTGAGGTCGCCCCCAGTCAGCTGGGCAGAATGAATATTGAACAGTTGGTCTGTTTGCTCAGCTGAATAGTTAATTGCCAGTCGTATCCCACGTGGAAGACTGCCGCAAAATGATGCTGTAAAAAGCGCGACGCACGTTAGTTCACACAACAATTAGTCCCTGGCCCGTTCCAAATAAAGACTTTAAATGTCACAGGCACCGCGCGATCCTTTTGTACTCGCCGCCTTGCCGAAACAGATTTCTTTGTTAATGTTAATTTGGCAATTATGCTTTGAGGAGGACGACAGGGGCTCATTGTGTACCTGAGGGTTCAGAGAATGCAGACGCAGCAGAATGCGAGGTCTACCTGCTCCAATTCACAGGCATCACTGTCAGGGGCTCACTTTGGCCACACATACACACTAACACACGTAGACGTATATGCGCCTGTGCACACATACATTTACACACACACACACACTCACCCCCACACAGCAACACACTAACATGACTTAAACACGTGTGCATGCAAGTGTGCACACACACACACACACACACACACACACAGAGCAGAATAGAAAAATATCAGTGCCCTGACTGTTGTACTCCCCCACATATTCCATCATCTTCGCGTAGACCTGCTTTCACTCTCAAGTGGAGGGATCAATGCCTCCATCACTTTTATGTGTCTGGAAATGTGAAATGGTCAATACGCAAGTGCACAATAATGAATTTAACGAGGCAAGCGGCTGCCAAGACACTGGTTGCACAGCAATTTACATTCTCAGCAGCCTGCCATTTTAATTTCATCTGTACCGCTTTTCACAAGTCTTTCTAGGACGTCCGTGAGATTTGTCAGAGATTGAATTTTAAGGAGTTCGGTTTGTTAATGCATATAATCAATTACATCAGTGCTTATGGGGAAGAAAGTGAAGGTGTGTTTTTTTTTTTCTTTTCGCCCTTTCTCGCTCTCTCCTCTCTCTCTCTCTCTCTCTCTCTCTCCCTCTCTCTCTCTCTCTCTCTCTCTCCTTTTCCAGATTGAGGAACTGAAGAGCGAGAATGTGCTCCTGCGTGCCCAGCTGCAGCAGCATGGCATGGAGGTGATCTCCGAGGCGACGGCCCAGTGACAGCAGCCAGAGGGGTCGGAGGAGACACACGAGGGGGGGCAAGGGTGTTTCTTTTTTTGGGGGGGTGGGGGGCGAAGGATTGTGTAGGTCAAGGTGAAGATGGTGAACAGAAAGACAGAGACACACACACACACACAGACACATATATCTGTGCACAGGAGCAAGAAACGTCAAGAAGAACGAAAGCATGAAAGAAAGAGTGGGAAGATGGCGGAGAACTGAAGACCCCCACTGTGCCCCCCCCGCCCCGTTGGTGGCTTGCATCCACCTGCCCTCTGCCCCCACCTCACTCCCCTTTGCCACTGAGGGGGAGACTGCAGGCACCTCACTCTCGCTCTCTGGTGGCTGCACTGGACTGCTATATACATTTTATTGGTAATTTCCTTGTTTTGTTTTCCCTCCCCTTTTAAAGCTTGACGCCAGGCAAATTTCCACTGGTGAAATCTTGACTATCACCAGCCTCCTGGCCTGTGGTATTTTTGAACCTTGCACCACCAACCGTACCTATATTTATTCAGGCAGAAGTGTGAACGGTAACACCAGATGACTGAGACTGTTTGATTTGTTTAGCATGCCTTTTGGTTTCAATCATATATTCATTACATTACATTACACTTAGCTGACGCTCTTATCCAGAGCGACTTACAGATATTTACAGGGTTTCAGTTACAGTCCCTGGAGCAGTGTGGGGTTAGATGCCTTGCTCAAGGGCATCTCAACCATGGGTAGGGCGGGATTCGAACCAGCAACCTTCCGATTGCAAGACCAAGTCCCTGACCACTAGGCCACAGCTGCCATATTCACTTGATGAACAGACATTAACATAATTTTAGTCAGTCTAACCCGCCCCACACCACCTCACCAATTTTCCTATATATTTCTTGACATTAGATTTACACCTCTTGAATCATTGAAGAGAACCAAGCTATGCACGAGAGAAAGCTGAACACCGAGTACCACGTAAACCATTACGCCTGTACTCAAGAGGGCTATTCCAAGTAGGTGGCTTAGTGACTATCCCATAAGTCCATTCAGCATGAGTTGTAAAGTTCCTAAAGAAGAAGTAGCCTGGCTTTGTTATACCAGCCAAACACACAGGGCTCTCCTTTTAGGAGTAATACCACCCTGCATAGCAAAGACACAACTGCTTAAACATCATGCATAGTATGTGGGCTCACAGGGCTCTCCTTTTAGGAGTAATACCACCCTGCATAGCAAAGACATAACTGCTTAAACATCATGCATAGTATGTGGGCTCACAGGGCTCTCCTTTTAGGAGTAATACCACCCTGCATAGCAAAGACACAACTGCTTAACCATCATACACAGTATGTAGGATCAGAGCAGTAGAAATGGCAGGCTCGGTCTGAAGAGAGATTGCTTTCTTATCACATTTCAGCCTTCTGGGGACACTGGTCATGTTTGAGTGAACAAAGACAAAAAAGACACAGTAGTGCTTGCGTATATTGTGATCAGACTCCTCGGCTGGAAGGACTGAAGGCATTTGTTATTTTTTTTGTTTGTTTATTTTTCCGTGTGTGTGTGATATTTTCTTAAGATCCGGCGTAAGGTTGCGGTGTTTGTGCTAGCCTCGCCTACGGTACAGTGAATAATGAAGGCCAAAGAGAAAAGGAAAAAGAAACACACCTGACAACGCAGTCTCAAGCCAATCGATTGCTTTAATTAGTCAATCACGCACGAAAGGCCAAGGGGACCCAGCAGCACTCACTTAACGCCCTTCAAGAGTACAATAGCTTAGGCCTTAATGTGTATTTTTATGTGTTAACCCAGATGAAAGACCTGGAACTATTCATTTCAGGAGAGCCAGGGCTTGGCATCTGATGTATGGGAACTCTTATTTAGTTCATTACTCAATAGCGAAGCCATGCCAAACATGATGAAGCTGAGTTTTTAAATGATAATTACTGTTTAAAATCAATAAATTATAGTCCGCCACTGAATTTAAACGAGGCTCCTAATTGGGTCATGATTTCTGTGATTATAGAGGTTCAGTGTACTGCTGTAAAAGGACAGGTTTTACTGTGGCATGGCATAATGTGTGCTGAGAATGACCTTGGGAAGCTTGCATAATCACTAGCAGCAAGAACCCTCACAGCCTCTTTTTGATTTTATAAGTAGGAAGAGATTCTGTTGTGTTCGAGCAATACTAATGCCATTGTGTGTTATGTTGTGTGTGTGTCTAAATGTTACACTGTTTGGAGAGAATGTTTGTTGATGTTTATCCAGTGTGGTTTCGTGCTTTTGTCAGCACCTCAGGCCTCTGGCTAAAGATGGCCTAAGCACTCCCAGCCTATTATCATCAAGCTTTTTACATGGAAATAAACACAGACTGTTTTTTGAAAGCTTACCAGAAATGCAGTAAGGTGTTGCTTGCCATACTTTAACCATCATGAGAGGAAGGACATTATGGGTGAATGTTTTTTTGGTAGTCTTGTGAAGGAAGAGCATATATTTTTAACTAACCTAAAAATGAATAGATTTAGAGAACTTAGCAAACTTATGCAATAATGTCAACATTATTATCCCTTTGTTTAAAAAAAATCTATGGTGCTGAAGACATTCCAATTTTTGCCATGTGTAAAGTAATACATTGATGACAAGACCAAAGGGCAAAGACATATCAGGCTCAACAAGTTCGTTCTGAATGAATGCTAACTTTTTGTTATTGAATTCAGTCTCTATATAAATATGCAAAGAGGATGAGTTCAGGAGAGCAGGCTCCTTCAGACTCCTCAAGAATCATCTGTCAAATGACACATCATGAGGCCCGTAATGATAATATTTTGTTTGTGGGGTCGGTGGGCTGTTTGGATTGATCATGGCTGGTGGTTTGTGAAGAATGTATATCATTTTGCAGTTTTGTTTTTAGCTGTATCAAAAAACTGAATACTGAATTTGCACTCATTACATCTAAAAAAAACGGACTGGTATCACTTATGTACATAATTTTGCCCAGAGTTCACGATGATGTGTTTTAATTATGATTTTTGTTTGCTTGTTGTTAGTAGGCTTCAACTGGATGATGATTCTTGTGAAATTTGAGACAATGCGTCAGTTTCTGTGTCAGTTTTTAAATGTTTGTTGTGTCATCATTATCTCCCCTCATCTGGAAGAGAACCACACCAGAGAAGAACTTTGTGGTGCTTTTTTGAAGAAAAATAAACTCATTTCTACTCCTTTTATCTGTACAAGAAAATGTTAGAGAGAGAAACCAGTGTTGCCTACTGTTCCGTCAGAACTCCTATCAATTATTACATGACCGATTAAATGCAGACTTCTTCCAGTAGTCATAATTCCTTTTGTCTTCGTCTTTGGAATGACAGTATGAGGGCAAGTTAAAATTTGGATATGCATTATTTAATCTGTCTGTTAGAGGACTAATATTACCCCCTTTTAAGGCCTGTTAAGAGGGTCACAGTTTAAAAGTTCCTCACCTTTAACAAGCCACATCAAAGCCTTCAGAAATGTATAAAAACAAATAGGACTGTGTGAAATTTCTCTCTCATTCTCTCTTATTCTCTCTCTCTCTCTCCTCTCTGTCTCTATTTATCTATCTATCTCTAGTGTCTGTCTGTCTGTCAGGGAGAACTGGGAAAGCTGAGCCCATGACCCTGGCCACCGCCGTGGGAGTCCTCACAATGCAGAGTGCTCACCATATTATCTGTAACAAGCAGCTCTATGTAATTGCTACAACAATGTGTGGAAATTGCAAGGCATTATTCCGTCAGGCAATTACAGGAGCCTAGTGGCAACCGCTCTCTTAGATCATGGAATCCAGAGTTCAGGCACTTTCTCTGCAATCAAGCCAGGAGGAGAACATCCAAAAGCAGCAGTTTGATTTGGTTAAATTCAGCACTACTTGAGGCCATGCTCTTAAACAAAATGTTTTGTGTTGTGTGTCGTGTCGACAGATTTCATGGACAACTCAAAATAAGAAATATGAAGGACAGCATTCAGATTTATCATGATGTGTGTTTTCAAATTCATATTGTTTTTTCTTTGAATATTTTCCTGTTTGTTTCCTTTTTGATGTCAGGTGAAACCTTTTTTAACCATCTGACAGAGCTACTTTCTGTGTGGCCACATCAACATCAGGCCTTTTTGTCCAGTATAGACAGTTCCCATAAAATATAAATAAATAAATAAATAAATAAATAAAAGTTGTTACTGCTGATGTTTTTGTTTGAGTGGATTAAAAATGGATTCTATCTGTCTTCTAGTGCTGCCCAGACGCATGCAAGGAGATACCAATTCTCTACTACCAGGCAGTGGTGTGTGACATACTGTACAGAGGTCGGCTTCATGCTTACTCAAGTTATCGGAGGCCCATTTCACCACCAATCCTATTTATCTCAAAATCGAATATTAAAAACCCACTAAAACGCATCTTCTGTGTTTATGACCAAACCGTCACACTCCCTCTCATCCCTTTCAAACAATAATAACTAGGCCTGCAGGCCTAAGAACCAGCCGAGTGTGTCACAGGGATCTTTACTATTCCAGCATGTTCTATCACAATATCTGATGTCTGATGTATCATCATAAAAAAAGTAAACCTATTACAGTTTTTGCCCATTGCTTAAACACATTTTGCAAAATTTGGCTCGCTGTGCCAAAACTCTACACCAAAGCACAAAGGACACAACACTTGGAAATAAACCATTCACATCTATGTCAAATTGAAACTCTGCAATAAAAACCTAACAATCCTTTGTCAAAATGTCACTCTGATGACAAAATTGCACACACTTGCACCTTATGAAAACACTGTCACATCAGCAGCAACACACTAGTCTACTTTATATAAAACACTGCAGTCTTTCGTTTTTTATTCAGTTCTGCAGAAAGCATGTCTTCGCAACAACAAAAAAATTAAATACTCAATAATGTACATTACAGTAGTCTACTTTACAGTGCAGTAAATTCATTTTAAGCAAAAACAGCAAAAAAAAACAACCACAATCAGAATTGGCAACCTGGTCCGCCAAGTGGACAGACAAGGTCATTGCGGGCGGACAGATACAGACACACACGCATACACACACACGGACAGGGTCATTGCAATACCTGGTCAATCCCCTCCAGGGGACCAGGTAACAGTACACTAATGTAAATATAGAAGGACACAATTGTGCGTAAGTGGGCTTATGGATCTTGCCGTGTGTTGGGGTCTGGCCACAGGATCTTATCAACATCACAAGCAATGTCTTCTCTTGCTAACCATATGGTAAGCATCTCTCTCGCTAAGCATCTCTCACAATACAGTAAGCAGCCATAAACTGTATTGTGGTTCAATCCTACTGTAAACATGCTGTAACATTCTGACTTTTCTAATGACATATAATCTGGGTTTTATCTTTTGAGAAATATTGATAAATAACATGAATCTATTCACGAAACACAACACATGACTAATACTGTTCACTAAATATATTTTACATAACTGATACAAATTTGGACTTGCAATGCAACATTAGTCAGTACGCTGGTGTGTACGCAAGTGTTTGCTTGTTGCATGGTTGCATGTTGAAAATTGAAACACAATCATTTTCTACAAAGAATCATGTTCACAGTAAACACGGTAAAACACAGTGTTGTTGGAGACAAAAAGCTACTGTAAGCATCATCTCTTTCCAATTTGGTGGCATGTCTCAA
>CM050218.1:6262500-6280000 GCA_027475355.1 Coilia nasus | reverse complement strand
CACACACACACACACTCTCTCTCTCACACACACACACACACACACACCCCTAGTGCTCGTCAACAACACCAACACACACACCCACACACCCACCCACCCATACACACACTCTCTCTCTGTCTTTCTTTCTTTCACACACACACCCACACACACTCTCTCTCTCACACACACACACACCCCTAGTGCTCATCAACAACACCAACACACACACACACCCACCCACACACGCACTCTCTCCCTGTCTTTCTTTCTCTCACACCCATACACACTCTCTCTCTCTGTCACACACACACAACCACACACTCTCTCTCTCTGTATGTCTGTCTCTCTCTCTCTCTGTCTCACACACACACACACACACACACACACACCATACACACACACACAACCACACAGGGGGACATCTCCTTGCTTGTCTACACTCACCACTCAGGCCGTCCGTAACACACACCAATGTGCAATGTGTCCCCTGCAGCAGTGTCGGCTGCTAGCATAGGTGACATGGGTGACACAGCCCTGGGTGCACAGACCGGTCAATGGCATGGAAACCATTGCTCCTCAGTGAGCCTCTCTGATTCACACTATTATGACCCCCCCCCCCCCCCCCCCCCCCTCGGAGTTCAGGAAACGGATGAATCGTGCATGATTACCACTAGTCAGCAATTTGGACAGATTCTGAAAGACTGCTAGAATGAGTCATGAAAGCCAAAACCTCTTCACTACAAATTAAATCCCCATTGGTATAATACTCCCACTCTTTTAAGCCAATAGCAATGTTTTTTTTTTCCCTGATAATGAAATTGCTCTTTCATTGGAATCATCAAAGTAGCCTATTGCAGCTTCATACAGGATAATAAACTGTGTAATTATAAATATATATATATATATATATATATATATATATATATATATATATATATATATATATATATATATATATATATATATATATAAATAATTTATAGATACTAAATTGAGTGACTAAATTGACTAAATTGAGTGCTCTAGCTTTTATCCAGGTGGACACAGATAAACCCTGTTCCCATCTCAGGTTGTTTTTGATATTTAGCAAAATATAGATTACTGTTAAAATGAAACACTACACAGTAGTGCCTACTACCTATGCCAGGTGCTGCCCAAAAAAGTCATTTTTTCATGTTCCTTTATGAAACAACATGGGAGTAGAGGAAGTAATTCTGCTTTGATATTAGACAGACATAGATAGATAGATAGATAGATAGATAGATAGATAGATAGATAGATAGATAGATAGATAGATAGATAGATAGAAATTAGAGGGGAAAGTTGTTTCTGACCAGACGCCAATGAGAAGTCATTTACTGGTGTATGTGTTGACATGTAGCTTTCTGCTTGCTCACTGTCAACACTGGCTGTCACGGGGTTATCACTGAATGAGACAGACTGACGCATACCCAGCCAGAATCTTGAGTAATATGAATAATATTATTTATTGCACAGAACCAGTGTGTATTGCACATTTGTTGTGCAAAGACAATCGTCATGTATACATGAATACGTGAACATGTGGACTATTCACAAACAATTCAGTGTGTGCTCATCATGAGTCTTTGGCTTAACACCTTAAGTGGAGACCGGAGATCCAATCCAAACGGGAAAGTTACCACATGTAGACCACTGGTACCTGTAAATAAAACCAATGGCCTATTTTATTTGACTGTATGGTCATTTGAGTGGAGAGTATTACAGTTCAGCAGGGAAGGCTCTGTTAGACTTCTTTATTCACATGTCATGGTTAATTTACATGATGATTAACAGAGCTCAATTAATTGTTCCTCTGGTACTGAGTTTCTGTCTCTTTGAACCTCCAGGTTCTTTCTATATAATTCCCCAGAGAAGGTATTAAAATATTAGTATAATTATTTCGTGAGAATTATAATTATATCACTTGCGCTAAACGGTTCTTTCAGTTCCCTCAATTCCGGGACACGTCTGAGCTAATCGTCTCCGGGGTAGGAATTTCCGGTGTCAGCTGCAGGAGACACCAAACGTGGCTCGTGCAAGATTGCAATTTACAACGGACTTTCCCCAAGAAAAAGTGCTCACAAGCAGGGGCACAGCCATGGGCAGAAGAGGTTAGAAATATTCGAAGGGCTCAGCATTGACAGACGGGCCTTTAAGGACATTATAAATATCATTATTTTTATTCATTATTTATTAAGAGGGACAAAAAAAATGTTTTCTTTCATATCCGGCCCCTGTTCACAGTGCATCACAAGGGTCAAGTGTTAAGACCAAATGTAACACCATGTATGGGCTATGTGGATTTGTGTCGAACTGAGCTTACTGAATGACAAAAACCACAACAACAAAAAAAGTTAGTGATTCATACATTACATTGGCAACTGGCCCAGTTGCAACAGCCGACTGGCACAAGATGTGGTTCCATTTCTAAGGTTAATGTCTTCTAATTTATAACCTGCGCTTCCCTAATTAAGTTATATTTACAGTATAAATATTCCATTCTATTATTACATAAGTTTGGCAGGGACTTTATTGAAAAGGACTCGAAAATTACCCGGCAGGAGTTGAGCAATACACTGCGGGAAGGGGTCGGGCAACTTCAGAAGGCGGGGGTGAGGTAACCCGACAATGGTCATAAATACCGGCGTCGATCACTCAAGCAAGTATGACAAGAGAAAAGCCTCAGCAGCGACAGACCACTCTGAAAACTCTCTTGGGACCTTCTGAACACCTCTCAGAGAAGCATAGGCTAGTCTTCACGCCGTGGACAAAATTAAACTAGCAGAGTATAGCCTACAGCGCGTAGCCTAGAGAAACACCGCACTTGGAATAAAGCCAAAACACAGTCAAGACAAAAATGAGGTCTTTCACTACATTTGCTGCTGTCACGGTGCTGCTCACCTGTATTTGCATTTTAAACTGCAGTGCTGTTCCTTTCTCTGAGGTAAGCTGAAACAAATATTTTACATTTTGCTTACGTTGCTTCTGTTGTCATGCAATTATTGCTTAAATAAATGAAGTGGTTGCTTGCATTATATGGTTTCTTTTGAAACAGACCTAAATCCAGTGTGCCTCTTCTGATGCACTGTAATTAAACACTTTGTCAATGCACAGGTGCAGCCCGGGGAAACGGTTGGATCCGAACCTGAGATCCAAGAGATGTTAATGACATCACCAGAAATCACGAATTCTCTGGTATGTAAATTAACCGGATTATCCAAACACAATTAGCCCCAGTGATGACGATTTAATTAAAAGCATCAGAATAATAAAATAATAGTTCACCCCAATATGTTGACGCATCATCACACACAGTGAACCTAACTTTTAGCCTCCCTTCTCTTTAAAGGACCACCTCAGGACAAAACGTCACATCTCCAGTCACCTCTCTCTGTGTCGGTACTGCTGCAACTGTTGCCACAACAAGGGGTGCGGATACTGCTGCAGGTTCTAACATCCGCTGCCACTGCGCCCGCCGTCGAGACTTTGCGGTCAGGAACCAGGCTCACTGACTGATTCCTTCAAACTCAGCGGTGGAATTCGGAGACTGTCGTCCGTAGCTAGGCCTTACTGGACCTGCTGCCTTTTGATAGCTGTCGCTTTCTTTCAGATTCCGCCCGAAGTCTTGCCTTAACCGCTTCTTCCTGAAACCTCCCCAAGGAACTCTGCCAACCTATTTAAATGTATCTTACAGCACTCTTGAAGCACATTTTCATTGCCTGTGGTCTAATACGTGACAGACCATGACGTCATTTGGGATTCTGTTTACCACTGGTGAATGTTTTGTACTATTTAAAGTCGTTTGTAAATTTGTTGTATAGCCTACTCAACGTTTCTTTTTTTCCCTGATGTTTCTGATCTTTAAGTTTGCTTTAGTGTGTAAATTATAGAAATGTGTGTTGTTTTCTAATAAACATGATACAGTAACCTATTTAGGCTACTCTCAACTGTCTCAAGTGTGACACTGTGCTTCTGTTATGGCATAGCTAAGCTCACGCAGATGCTGATCATTCTCCAAGTTCTTCAAAATCAAAACCTTTTGACATCACCCTGTGATCCTACCTTGACCTTGTACACGATAGAGGGCGCTTTAAACCACGCATGCGATTTCGATTCATATGATATAGGCGACATCTCAAATGGCCCTGTTGTGATGTAGGCTACCGAGTGTAGCCCAATGGCTTATATATTCTGTGAACAATTAATTGGTCTAACTCTAGCCTTTCACACATGAGCACAATGTCTCACTACCTTTCAATATCCTTCACACGCGTTTAAGCAAATGGTGAAAAGATGCATGAAATAGTCTAATGCATGGCACCAAGAGATCAAGACAGATGTTACAGGGTATAGCAAGTAGCCTAATGTAAAACACATGGTCGGCGCCACGCTTTTTGGGGCGCTTTGCGTAAAACAGGTTGACCATCTCCATCACAATTTCTAACCCTAACATTATTCACGTCGTCATTTCATTTGCATTTATATCACTTCCCCTCCAAATTGCATGCCGCGTGTGTCAGGTGTGGAGACGATGCTGGGGAGATTCTTAAGTAGAATGAATGGTGCCTGTAATGAAGTCGAACGAGCAGCACAAACACGCCGCCCGGCCGCTCCTCTCACCGGCTCCAAACGGCACCTGGAGTCGTTAGTTTTAATTAGACGAAGGGAGTGATGGTTACACACGCCCTCCTCCCACATCCGTTCCCTCGCCGGTAAGCAGGGAGGCGGCAGTCAGTGGTGCTCGTGTCCAGCAGCAGAATCGGCCTTCATGGCCCTCTCAAGATGTTAGTATTCGTCTCTGCGCAGTGGCGCTGGAGGCTGCCTCGTGATCAGGCAGCTCAACCAGGTGTGATTAGTTTTTAGCAGATGCTATTTGCACTCGGATGAAAATAGCTAACATTATTATTCACAGTGTAAATAGCCTTTGTTGCTGTAAGAAGCTTGGTACAGTAGACAGACACCGGTGTCTTAGTCAGAAATGCTATTTACACCCAGGGTATGTATGCAGGCACACGGGTGTACATAGTCAAGAGTGCTAGTTACACCCAGCCATGCATTACAGTATGCGCAATATATCTGCAACTCAGTTGCAGACAGTTGTTTTTCAGTACAATGTTGACATTTCTCAACATTGCCTCTGTGTGATTAGACCCACAGCTTGTTGAACTCATGGGCTACATATTTTTATACATAGATGTTGCACACCTGCTATAGACAATATATATAGCCTACCTATATATACAGTATATGCATGTACTTAAAAATACTTTCTCCGTTTTATGATGCAGTCAAACTGATTTACTGATTAATAAAAGTACCATCATTCCACCATTCCATCATAACTATTTGTTTACCTTGTTGTATAGCCATAATACTTTGCAGTAGTATGTTGTGCTCCTCATTACATTAATCTGTACACAGATAACAATTTTACATTTTCAACCCTTTTCAATTAATGTCCCTTAAGTCATGAATGACCATGACAAGGAAACTTTATACTCACATTCAGGTCTTTTATTTAACTTTAAACTTTACTAACATCTTGTGTTTTTAATGTTAATAACAAGATAATAACAAGCACTAGAAGGCAGTGTAAACAAGGCAATAGGTCTCACCTTCACAACTTGTGCTCCAATCAGTCTTTTTAAACATATCCTTTGAGACTCAACATATGCTCCTTCTGGACTGTAGCAGGATCTGCAACTTTCAGCAGTGCCTTAGCATTAAAAAAAATCATTAGGACACATTCATTTCCAAATCAAACGGTGTCATTTGTGCTCATGTGCTATTTGTGAAATGAAGCCTCACTACATTAAAGCTACCTGAAGAGAGAATGTAGCTAGCTAAACTACGAGAAATCGTCAGTTTCTTATACTGCTGCCCTAGTAGTGCCACAGTCACAGGACACTGCTAGAGCTGTAAAATGCCTTGTTGGCATGGATAATGTAATAAAGAAGAGGATCATTTGAAGTGTGTGCTTGAAGTCGTGATTAAGCATTTTTGCTTATTTGTTTATTTATATTGTTTATTCCTTCAAAGTGGTTGGTGCAGAATGACTTAGAATAAGAAAAGCAAATAAGTGACAACCAATGACAGAAGCATGGTGGACAGGCTTGTTGCTGAGGCTGGATGGGAATGATTTGAAACAAAGGACTTGGTTGAGTATGAGCAAGTGGCTCTCACACCCCGCACACTTCTCTCTTACAAACACACACACACACACACACACAAACACATACACACACACACATACAGACAGACACACACACACGCACGCACGCACGCACACACACACACACACACACACACACACACACACACACACACACACTTCCCACATACTCCTCTATGCAAACACAAATTCTGAAGCTGCATGGCTTGCGTCACTTTGCCAGTCAGTGGCACTGCCACACTAATGCAGCATTCTGTCAAATGCTACACCCTCATTTTATGTCTTTCCCTGTTGTAGCAGATCGTATCCTTTATCACTGCCCATCACAAAGACATCTGAACACCGCCAACACATTGTGTTGTGGCCTTGTCAGCAGCAGTGAAGCGCGCCTTTTAAAGAGATTATACATTACATCTGCACTGATCTACATCTGCACTGATCTACAGCTGCACTGATCTACAACTGCACTGATCTACTGTACATCTGCACTGATCTACAACTGCACTGATCTACAGCTGCACTGATCTACAACTGCACTGATCTACATCTGCACTGATCTACAACTGCACTGATCTACATCTGCACTGATCTACAGCTGCACTGATCTACAGCTGCACTGATCTACAACTGCACTGATCTACATCTGCACTGATCTACAACTGCACTGATCTACAGCTGCACTGATCTACAACTGCACTGATCTACATCTGCACTGATCTACAACTGCACTGATCTACATCTGCACTGATCTACAGCTGCACTGATCTACATCTGCACTGATCTACATCTGCACTGATCTACAACTGCACTGATCTACATCTGCACTGATCTACAGCTGCACTGATCTACAACTGCACTGTTGTACTTCCTCAAGCAGAGTACCAATACAAGACTTTGCAGCAAGCCCCCACCCAAACACACACACACACACACACACACCCACCCACACACAGGCACACATGCACACATGCACACACGCACGCATGCACGCACGCACGCACGCACGCACACTCACATTTCATTTACATGCAAAGTCTTAGCTCATCTTTTGCAACTGAAAGTTCTGGGTTTCTCCAAAGCCACTCGCTTCTAAAGCAAATAGCAAAGATATGACACAGTGTGTATTTAGTCACTGCTCTCCCACTCTCACTCTCTTTGCATTGAGATTGGATTGGCAGTTAAGTGTAAATGTTACTTCAAGCCGGGCATATCAATGCCACCACCGCAGCTCTCGATAAGACATCTACACACACACATACTTTCACCTCAGCTCTGAATGGCTAACGCCCGCCATCAAAGGCAGACGGTGACCGCCAGCTTGAGCGAGATGGCGAGCCATCCACACAGCGTCCCTCTGAGGCAGATGTGCTTGCGAAGCTTCGAACCAGGCTGTGGAATAAATGTGCGCCCATGTCACTGACTCATGTTGTCCCCAGGGGAAGGAGCAGCCCGTTTGAATGGGAGCTGTCTGCAGAGGATTCTGTAATGCCTCCTAACCTCCTGCAACACTGCTTCCTTATTTCTCTCTCGGGGATCACGACATGTGCTGTTCCTGGGGCAGAGTGACATGTGTTCTTAGTAGGGAGTTTGTGTGTGTGTGTGTGCCTGTCTGTGTCTGTGTATGTCTGTGTGTCTGTGTGTGTGTGTGGGCGGGTGTCTGTGTGGAGGGGATGTGCGGTGTGTATGTGTATGTGTGTGTGTATGTGTGCACGTGCGTGTCTGCATGCATGGACGCCTATGGAGTGAGTGTGTGTGTGTGTGTGTGTGCACGTGTGTGCATGTGTGTCTGTGTGTGTTGTGTGTGTGTGTGTGTGGGGGAGTGTCTGTGTGGAGGGGTTGTGTGTGTGTGTGTTTGTGCATGTGTGTCTGTGTGTGTTGTGTGTATGTGTGTGGGGGGGTGTCTGTGTGGAGGGGTTGTGCGTGTGTGTGTGTGTGTGTTTGGAAATGTGTGTGTGTGTGTGTGTGTGTGAGGCTATGCAGATGGAAGCTGAATTCCACCAGGCAGGGCTCGTGCGTCCACCTTTCTGGGGTTCATGTTCTTGGAGAGGATGCTCCTCCACCTCTCTGGTGCTCAGTTTCTGCTCTCTAACCAGGCTTTCTAACAGAAATGAAACTTTTCCAAGGCCTTTTTGTGCTCACTTGAGGGTCTCTAAATCCCTGCACTTGTCAATAAAGACTAGACCATCTGCAATGTTGCACAGACAACTACATTACAGTCAAAAAGGAAAACAGCCTGAAAAAGAAAATGTTGTTGTGAGAGACAATAATGATTAAGCTTGTGTTGACTAGTGGTTTAGAGAAATTGCATTGCATGTGGGTTCTTTGATGCTTTTTAGTCTTGGTTAGGTGTAACTTGTTAAAGGATTAATGCTGCACAATGTAGGACACACAAAAGCCCGTAGTAAGGGAAAGCTGCTATTGCTATACACAAATGAGGAATGAATTTATTCATCCAAATGTCAAGTCTGGCACTGTCTTTTCCATTATACCGCATGCCAAAGTCACTATGGTTTTGTTGACTTGTTCTGCAATGTTATAGTTTGAATACATAAATACACACGCTTGCACACACACGCACACACACACGCACACACACACAGGCCCGCTGACAGTCTTGACTGGGCCTGGGACATGATAATCTGATGGGGCCCCTCTCCATATTCCATAATTTAACGAGGGACCAGTTCTGGGCCCCGCCTTTCCTTGGGCCCGGGACAAGAGACCTGTTTGTCCCCCCCCCATCAGCGGGCCTTTACACACACACACGTGTGTGCACACATGCATGCACAAACACACACACACACACACACACACACACACACACAGACACACACACACATACACACCTACAAAAAAAACAAGCACTGATCTCAAGAACATCTGTTGAGTACGGTGTTCACTTGTACTGTGCTGTATAGTTTAAGCCTCAGCTGAAAAACCCCACTGACAATCAATAGCTCAGATGCTGCAATTTATCATTTAAAAATGATTATTTACATGTCACAGTAATGGCTTAGCATCACCCTTCCATAACTCTGCCTCCAGAACAGAAAAAGAAGACCCAGCACAGCAAGGGCTGTGGGCTAAGCAGTGACACACACAACCCTAATAGTGAAAAATGTTTAAGCCACTTACGGCCCACATGTCAACACTGCATGCAAAATGGACCTCATACTCAATACCAATGCTGTGATTTTTCCCAGGAGCTCCCACCCCCAGCAATACATTTTCTGATGCCCGCGTCGCTCACTTTATTGTTACATATGCTGCGAGTGGCATAAGCACGCACGCACGCACGCACAGACACGCACGCACACACACACACACCACACTTTATTGTTACATATGCTGCGAGATGTCCACACACACACACACACACACACACACACACACTCACATGCACGCACGTACACACACACACACTCACACGCACGCATGCACGCACACACACACACACATACACACACACACACATACACACGCACACACACACACCTCGCGGCGTGTCTTGTCCAGCTTGCGAGATGTATTAAGCTGAAAGCAAGTGATCGTCTAGGGGAGCCAGAGATCAATATGAAATGCAAATGTGCTCAAAGCTCAAAGCACTGTCTGGGATGATATGATAGATTGCCAATGGATTTTTATGTGGAAAATATTTCACACATTTCTTTTTCAGCACTCCTCCTTTCCTCCCCCTGCCCTCCCCCCTCTCATTTTCACTCGTTTTCCATCTACATCTGTCTGGGGAAACGACCAGTGGCTCAAATCATGTAGTCAGTAAGTCAGTATTGTAATGGATGGTCACAATTAACAGTGTGTGTGTGTGTGTGTGTGTGTGTGTATTTCTAGGTGTGTAGATTTAGATGTGTAGAAATTTGTCTGTCTGTGCATGACTAAATGTGTGTGTGTGTGTGTTTCTAGATGTGTGTATGTGTGGCTGTGCATGAATATGTGTGTGTGTCTGTCTAGGTGTGTTCATGTATGTGTGTATGTGTCTGCCTGTGCATGAGCAAATGTGTGTAGGTGTATTACATTACATTACATTGTATATGTGTATGTCCTCCTACATGTGTATATTGTGTGTGTGGGTGTGTTTGTGTGTGTTTGTATGTGTGTGTGTGTGTGTGTGTGTGTGTGTGTGTGTTTGTATATTTCTATATGTGCACAAGTATGTGTGTGTTTGTATATGTGCATGAGTGTGTGTGTGTGTGTGTGTATGTGTGTGTGTAAGTTTGTTCATTCTTCGTATTTCCCTAAGCTTAGGCCTGAGTGATGTATGTGTGATGTGTTTGTATATGTGCATAAGTGTGTGTGTGTGTTTGTATATGTGTGTGACTGTGTATGTGTGTGTGTGTGCGTGTGCATGTGCGTGTAAGTTTATTCATTCTTCGTATTTCCCTAAGCTTAGGCCTGAGTGATGTGTGTGTGATGTGTGTGGTACGGCTGATTTGTACAGTGACATGACAGTGTTTGTGTGTGTGTGTGTGTGTGTGTATCTAGGTGTGTGCATGTATGTGTGTATGTGTCTGCCTGTGCATGAGCACATGTGTCTAAGTATATGTGTATATCCTCCTACATGTGTATATCATGTGTGTGTATGTGTGTTTGTGTATGTGCATGAGTGTGTGTGTGTCTTTGTATATGTGTGTGAGTATGTGTGTTTGTATATGTGCATGTTTGTGTGTGTGTGTGTGTGTGTATGTGTGTGTGTGTGTGTGTGTGTGTAAGTTTGTTCATTCTTCGTATTTCCCTAAGCTTAGGCCTGAGTGATGTATGTGTGATGTGTTTGTGTATGTGCATGAGTGTGTGTGTTTGTATATGTGTGTGAGTAGGTGTGTATGTGTGTGTGTGTGTGTGTTTGTATATGTGCATGAGTATGTGTGTTTGTACATGTGCATCAGTGTGTGTGTGTGTGTGTGAGTTTGTTCATTCTTCGTATTTCCCTAAGCTTAGGCCTGAGTGATGTGTGTGTGTGATGTGTGTGGTGCGGCTGATTTGTACAGTGACATGAGTGCGTGTGTGTGTGTGATGTGTGTGTGTGTGTGTGTGTGTGTGGTGTGGCTGATTTGTACAGTCACATGAGAGTGTTAGGGGGGGGCGAGGGCTGATATTAGATGGGCCTGTGCACTGCTCCCAAGGGGACTGCAGTTCTTGCTGACTGCAATGCTTCTGTAGTCAAATGTGAGTGTGGCATATTCGCCTGCGCACACATACACACACACACCCACACACACACGCATGCACACACACACGACCACACAAACGCACGCACACACACACACACACACTGCTCCCGGTCACTGCCAGCCATGCATCCTGTGCAAATAACTGTCCACAGGATTAAAGAACAAGCCCCCCACCACCCATCCATCTAGCCTGCATGCATACCCCCCCTCCCCCCAATATGTGTCTCATGCAAGCACCCCACCACCCATCTATCTAGCCTGCATGCACCTGTATGCATACACCCCCTCTCCCCACTGTCTCATGCAAGCCCCCCACCACCCATCCATCTAGCCTGCATGCATACCCTCGCTCTCCCCACTATCTGTCTCATGCAAGCGCCCCCCCATCCATCTAGCCTGCATGCATACTCTTCCCCTCTCTCTGTCTCCCGCCCTCTTTCTCTCTCTCTTTCTCCATTTCCCTCTGTTCGTCATCGCTTCCTCTCTCACTCCATCGCTCCCTCTCTCTCTCTGTCCCTCTCCACCATCTCATGCAGCAGCCGTTCTCTTTCCATCTCTCCCTCGTTTTTCCTCATATGTCCCCCTCTATTTTTCTCTCTCCCCTTCATTTAAGCACCTCTTTCGTCCTCCATCTCTCCTGTAGCATACCACATCACGGAAGTGGTATTAGCAAAGCAGTGTTGGGCTGTGTTGTTGCTGTGTAAGTTCAATAGGCAAAACAGGGGTGCGTTTCCCAAAAGCGTCGTTGCTAACTTCCTTAGCAACTTCGTAGGTTTGAACGATGGTCTTACCACACTGCTGTTTCCCAACACCATTGTCCAGACTTAGCAACCAACGATGTTTACAACTACAGTAGTCCGATGGATCGTTCAACGACGCAAGTGTTTCCCAACAACAAAGTCTGGACGAACCATCGGAAGTTCCATTGTGAAGCTGTGCAGTTGGAACGATTAGCATGGACCTGTCGTGAGACCGTCGTGTTTGTTCACGTGACGTCTTGCTCGTCACCTTTGGCCTTTTTGTGGCGGATTATGTGGCTGTCTGTGCGTTACTGCCACCACCTGCATAAATGATGTTACTCCCAATTCACTTAATTTTCGGTATTGCATTGACAGATCGTGTAAAAAGTAGGTAAAAACACACCCGATAACACACAAAAAGCTGTTGCAAAATGTGGTTGGATAAAAGTTAATGTGCGTCAGTGATGTTAATGAGCACTTTTGTAATATTGTGATGTATGTGCACTGATTACTGACCCACAAGCACGGTTATTCCATTGCCCCGTAGATCATTTTCACCTGTTACAAATTGATTACCCTTCGGCAGGATTCGAACCCATATCTCACCGAAAAAGACAACACTTCCTTTGACAGACCGACGAGCTAACCACTCATCCACCTCACCACTTACCTACATAGAGCGAGTGGTTATATTTATAGCTGTTGCTCCATGCAGTATAAATTAAATATACAGACATGACACAAACTGACAGTCGGTTGTTACTTTTAATGAGTAGGGCACATGGTTGTGTTTACAGGGAGGTATCCCAGAGTTTCTACAGCTGTCATACCGGCTTAAATGAAATGAGACTAGACTACGTTTATGTCCTTATGTAGATCAATCGTTTCTGTCGTTATCCGCAACGAATGCATCCGAATACTCTCCGAGCACTTCCGAAACATCTGGGTACTTTGCAGTTTGAACCACCTAAGTCCAAACTAACAACAGTTCAGACTTCCATCGTACTTTGGTGGTTGGAGATTTTCGGGAAACAGTCGGTTGTGGGGTGCTGGGGTGCGTTTCCCAAACAACGACGGAGGTTAGCATTAAACCACCGTTGTACAACGTAGGTTCAAACTACTCAGCACCCCACAACCGACTGTTTCCCGAAAATCTCCAACCACCAAAGTACGATGGAAGTCTGAACTGTTGTTAGTTTGGACTTAGGTGGTTCAAACTGCAAAGTACCCAGATGTTTCGGAAGTGCTCGGAGAGTATTCGGATGCATTCGTTTCGGATAACGACAGAAACGATTGATCTACATAAGGACATAAACGTAGTCTCATTTAATTTAAGCCGGTATGACAGCTGTAGAAACTCTGGGATATCTCCGTAAACACAATCATGTGCCCTACTCATTAAAAATAACAACCGACTGACTGTTTGTATCATATGTCTGTATATTTAATTTATACTGCATGGAGCAACAGCTATAAATATAACCACTCCCTCCATGTAGGTAAGTGGCGAGGTGGATGAGTGGTTAGCTTGTTGGTCTGTCAAAGGAAGTGTTGTCTTTTTCGGTGAGATATGGGTTCGAATCCTGCCGAAGAGTAATCAATTTGTAACAGGTGTAAATGATCTACGGGGCAATGGAATAACCGTGCTTGTGGGTCAGTAATCAGTGCACATACATCACAATTTTACAAAAGTGCTCATTAACATCACTGACGCACATTAACTTTTATCCAACCACATTTTGCAACAGCTTTTTGTGTGTTATCGGGTGTGTTTTCTACCTTCTTTTTACATGATCTGGCAATGCAATACCGATAATTAAGTGAATTGGGAGTAACATAGTTTATGCAGGTGGTGGCAGTAACGCACAGACAGCCGCCTAATCCGCCACAAAAAGGCCAAAGGTGACGAGCAAGACGTCACGTGAACAAACACGACGGTCTCACGACAGGTCCATGCTAATCGTTCCAACTGCACAGCTTCACGATGGAACTTCCGATGGTTCGTCCAGACTTTGTTGTTGGGAAACACTTGCGTCGTTGAACGATCCATCGGACTACTGTAGTTGTAAACATCGTTGGTTGCTAAGTCTGGACGATGGTGTTGGGAAACAGCAGTGTGGTAAGACCATCGTTCAAACCTACGAAGTTGCTAAGGAAGTTAGCAACGACGCTTTTGGGAAACGCACCCCAGGTTGGGTCTGTGTTGTTGTTGTGTAAGTTGTATACGCAAAGCTGTGTTGTTGCTGTGTAAGTTGTATAGGCAAAGCAGTGTGGGGCTGTGTTGTTGCTGTGTTGTTCCTGTGTAAGTTGTATAGGCAAAGCAGTGTTGGGCTGTGTTGTTGCTGTGTTGTTCCTTTGTAAGTTGTATAGGCAAAGCAGTGTGGCGCTGTGTTGTTGTTGTGTAAGTTGTATACGCAAAGCTGTGTTGTTGCTGTGTAAGTTGTATAGGCAAAGCAGTGTTGGGCTGTGTTGTTGCTGTGTTGTTGCTGTGTAAGTTGTATAGGCAAAGCAGTGTTGTTGCTGTGTTGTTGCTGTGTAAGTTCTATAGGCACAGCAGTGTTGGGCTGTGTTGTTGCTGTGTAAGTTCTATAGGCAAAGCAGTGTTAGGCTGTGTTGTTGCTGTGTTGTTGCTGTGTGAGTGCTATAGGAAAATCAGTGTGGGGCTGTGCTGTTGCTGTGTAAGTTCAATAGGCAAAGCAGGGGTGCGTTTCCCAAACAACGACGGAGGTTAGCATTAAACCACCGTTGTACAACGTAGGTTCAAACTACTCAGCACGCCACAACCGACTGTTTCCCGAAAATCTCCAACCACCAAAGTACGATGGAAGTCTGAACTGTTGTTAGTTTGGACTTAGGTGGTTCAAACTGCAGTACCCAGATGTTTCGGAAGTGCTCGGAGAGTATTCGGATGCATTCGTTGCGGATAACGACAGAAACGATTGATCTACATAAGGACATAAACGTAGTCTCATTTCATTTAAGCCGGTATGACAGCTGTAGAAACTCTG
This sequence comes from Coilia nasus, assembly GCA_027475355.1. Lineage (NCBI taxonomy): Eukaryota > Metazoa > Chordata > Actinopteri > Clupeiformes > Engraulidae > Coilia > Coilia nasus. Next base: position 6,264,891 of record CM050218.1, on the reverse strand, counting down.
GGGTATCTCCGTAAACACAACCATGTGCCCTACTCATTAAAAGTAACAACCGACTGTCAGTTTGTATCATAAGTCTATATATTTAATTTATACTGCATAGAGCAACAGCTATAAATATAACCACTCCCTCCCTGTAGGTAGCCTAAGTGGTGAGGTGGATGAGTGGTTAGCTCGTCGGTCTGTCAAAGGAAGTGTTGTCTTTTTCGGTGAGATATGGGTTCGAATCCTGCCGAAGAGTAATCAATTTGTAACAGGTGTAAATGATCTACGGGGCAATGGAATAACCGTGCTTGTGGGTCAGTAATCAGTGCACATACATCACAATTTTACAAAAGTGCTCATTAACATCACTGACGCACATTAACTTTTATCCAACCACATTTTGCACCAGCTTTTTGTGTGCTATCGGGTGTGTTTTCTACCTTCTTTTTACATGATCTGGCAATGCAATACCGATAATTAAGTGAATTGGGAGTAACATAATTTATGCAGATGGTGGCAGCAACGCACAGACAGCCGCGTAATCCGCCACAAAAGGGCCAAAGGTGACGAGCAAGACGTCACGTGAACAAACACGACGGTCTCACGACAGGTCCATGCTAATCGTTCCAACTGCACAGCTTCACGATGGAACTTCCGATGGTTCGTCCAGACTTTGTTGTTGGGAAACACTTGCGTCGTTGAACGATCCATCGGACTACTGTAGTTGTAAACATCGTTGGTTGCTAAGTCTGGACGATGGTGTTGGGAAACAGCAGTGTGGTAAGACCATCGTTCAAACCTACGAAGTTGCTAAGGAAGTTAGCAACGACGCTTTTGGGAAACGCACCCCAGTATTAGGCTGCGTTGTTGCTGTGTTGTTGCTGTGGAAGTTCTATAGGCAAAGCAGTGTGGGTTTGTGTTGTTGCAGTGTAAGTTCTATAGACAAAGCAGTGTTGGGTTGTGTTGTTGCTGTGTAAGTTCTATAGGCAAAGCAGTGTTGAGCTGTGTTGTTGCTGTGTAAATTCTATAGGCACAGCAGTATGGGGCTGCGTTGTTGCTGTGTTGTTGGTGTGGAAATTGTGTAAACAAATCAGTGTTGGGCTGCGTTGTTGCTGTCTTGTTGCTGTGTGAGTGCTATAGGTAAAGCAGTGTTGGGCTGCGTTGTTGCTGTGTTGTTGCTGTGTGAGTTCTATAGGCAAAGCAGTGCTGGGCTGTGTTGTTGCTGTGTAAGTGCTATAGGCAAAGCAGTGCTGGGCTGTGCTGCTGACAAAACCACAGAACATCTCCGTTCTAGGATAAATAAACACCCAAACACCTACCCAGGCCATCATCGAAATGTCACGCTGCCTTTTGACAAACACATCATTACGACGACTAACGATTTCGGGAGATAAATCAAATGTGATATTTGGGTTGTTGGCATATGTCAAGATGACTCAGAGTATTGAATAAGAGCTTAAAAAACAAAACAAAAAAGAAAAAGAAAAAAATCGCTGAGTGAGTCATCCCTGGTGCAATCAGTTACAGGCAGGGAAGTGGAAAAAACACGCTTCAAAATAAAATCACATCAAAAACCTTTTGCCTGAAAATAAAAATGGAATAGAATTAAACACCTCAGCATGCTTGCCAAATAAAATAAATCAGATCAAAAGCAAAATACACAGTAAACAGTATTTCATGTTCACAAGTGCCCGCGTTATATATGTCAAAACGCACATTATCATTTGCACCCATTCCCATACATGTGTTTTCATTGATCAACATGGTAGAAAAGGGTAGAAGATAATATGATGGGAAAGGTCAAGTTTCAGTCATGGTGAGAGCAAAAGCCATACTCTAAAGCATGCACAGATATATGCTCATTCACAGCGGACCTTGCGCTGTTTTATGTATTCCGATGTCTTTAGTGTCTTCAGTGTACAGCCTCTGTGTATGTAAACAGTATGCAGTGTTACATGTCAGGGTGAGTAGCTGGGTTTCAAGGCATCGGTTTTCTCACTTCTCTAGAATGCCTCATTGCTATTCCAGCCAATGCTCTCACATTTCTTCTGCTGAGAGACGGTGCCACTCAGTGCTACAGTTTTCGTGCGGTGTGAAAAGTGATCTGTACCATGAGAAACAACACAAAGGAGTTTGCCTATGTTAAAGCATGCCTGCTGTTGGTGGGCAGGAGCGTCAGAGGCTCACATGCTGTGATGAGTTAAATGCGGAGGTTAAATGTCGTTATATGCACTGTGTGCTGTGGTGTGCTGTGTGATTATAATGACAAATGGGAATCACTTTTTCACTTTTAATTTCTGTCATTCTAAACGTTCATTTCCAATATTCCAATCAAAAGACCCTACTGGCCATTCATAGCCAATCAGAGGTAAGGTTACAAATTGCATCATATTTTTGAGTGAGGCCGAA
>CM050218.1:6255000-6257500 GCA_027475355.1 Coilia nasus | reverse complement strand
TTCGAAATGCATTACAGATGCACAATGACAGACCCGCCCTTTCAAATACTGTAATTTATTAGCACAATAAACATTGTAGACCATAACAAAAAACACCACGGCAGTTTCATATGCATTATAGCAAAGACGTGTTTGGAGGGGAGAGGTGATTACGTCTGTATAGTCAAGTAAACAAAAGGCCTAAAATGACTGTGCGGGTGCTTTGTTAGTCACAAATAAAGTTAAAGTGGCTGCCAAATGGGGTGCACTTTATTACTGTGCTTTTCAGTGGATTACGTCTGTAGAGGACCACATAATGCTTGTCAGTTAACCATTGATTTGTCTTTGTGCTGCGTTTGTCTTAATTTGAGCGATTTCAGTTCAATTAAGTGTCTGCTGTGCACAGGCACACTCAATGGGTTTTTTTCTTTGCTCTGTAATGCGTCTTGAATTCCACATGGAGCTATATGAACATAGCTCAACCTTTTAGCACAATTGATGTGTTTTTGTTTCATCTGCAGTGGTGCAGTTAATATTCAAAGAAATATCTTTTTTTTTTATAATCTTGCAGATGCTTTTATTTTTGTGCATCATATCACAATTTCTGTTCCCCTCCCGATTTGTTCTTGTTTTAAAGAAAGAAAAAGAAAAGAAAGAGTTAGACAATATGGCCTTCTGTCATTCAAGTGTCTGCAAGATGAAGGGTAATGCGATCCAAACAACTTGGCAAGTGCTTTCCTTACGCTGCACTGATCTGCAAACGGATTACCATGCTGACACGACGAGCGTAAGGAGGGTGTCTGTGTGTGTGTAAATGTGTTTGTGTGTGTGTGTGTGTGTGTGTGTGTGTGTGTGTGTGTGTGTGTGTCTGTAAATATATGTATGTATGTGTGTGTGTGTGTGTGTGTGTGTGTGTTAGGTGGTGGGTGGAATGTGACGATGTGTCACTTTTCTGCTGAAAAAGACACAACATGGATAAGAAGGAAATGCTAGGAGAGAGAGGACGAGAGAGAGAGAGAAAAGAGAGAGAATGAGAGAGAAAGAGAGGGCGAGAGAGAGTGAATGAGAAAAAGGAAGAATAAAGAAATGGAAGGAGATGAATGGACAGAATGAGAGAACGAAAGATGGCGGTGAGAGCTGATGGAGGGATAGTACAGGGGGATATGGAGGGATAGAGAAAAAGAGGAGAAAGGGAGAGCGACACAATGAGAGTGATTGCAGCATAATGAAGCTGATGGTATAAACAGCAGCACAGGTGACAGGAGAGGAGGACACAGGGACAAAGCTGGAGGAAAAAAAAACAAGATGAACAAAAGGTGAGAGAGAGAGAGAGAGAGAGAGAGAGAGAGAGAGAGAGAGACTAAATTAGTCTGATGCTTTTATTAGATGGTACACACAAATACTTGATCAATAAAAAGAAAGAAATGAATGGATGGATGGATGAATGGATGGATGGATGGATGGATGGATGTATGAATGAATGAATTGGGGCCCATATGTACAAAACATTTGCAAAGACTCACTTTTAACAGGCAAGGACAAAAATCCACCAAACCAAAAAAAAGCTCTGTTCTGCGTGCAGAAACCTTGGTGATCGGTTGCTGAGAGACAGTATCAGTGGGTAGGCAGGCGGAAGTGCGAACGACAGACAGACAGACAGACAGACAGACAGACAGACAGAGAGAGAGATAGATAGATAGATAGATAGATAGATAGATAGATAGATAGATAGATAGATAGATAGATAGATAGATAGATAGATAGATAGATAGATAGATAGATAGATAGATAGATATAATAGGCCACAAATCAAATAATAGCCTACTCTTTCATTGACTATTATCACAAACTTTTAAAATATACCTGTATTGTGACTTGTTGGTGTACATGGACTAGTTTAATTTAATTTATAACAAAACATTCCATTCAATCTGAGCGATGAATTAGTTTCGGTCGGTTGGTGATGTTAGTGCATCTCTCACAGGCTGCAAAACGATGCCCTTGTGGCAGACCCTTTTAAAGGGACTCTGCATCCTCATTCCGCAACATTTGTGGGAACTAATAGAGGCATCTACTTTCCAATCATTTTTGTATCGGTTGTAGTGCGTTAGAAGGTCATCTGAACTTCTTCTAAGTTCTCGCAGACTTGGGTGCTCCTTTTTGCACTGAGGCCGTTTGTGGACTCCATGGGTCTTCAGCTTGCTTCTTGAGCTGTCTAGCCTCGAAACAGTAACAATTGGTCATGAAGTAGGAATATGGTTCACACACCTTTTCAGTACTGGCTTGGTTACATTGTGTATGACCTGTACATCTTGTCTGTACAATAACGCAATGATGTAATGACGCAATGCCCCGTTTATGCAGGCTCTTCGTGATGTAAAAATACAATGTCACATCGATGCACACAATGACTTATTCATTGTCGAAAAAAAAATGCAAGGTCAAGAAGTCAGTGATAGAGGACTGGAAATTCTGCATAGAGCTCCGACAACAGCTTGATGTCTTACTGAAGTTATGAACT
>CM050218.1:6245000-6250000 GCA_027475355.1 Coilia nasus | reverse complement strand
GTAAAGGTAGCTCATTTCGACAGGCCTGTATCTTCTATCAAATAAGGCTCCTACTAAAAGAAAGGTAGCTCATTTCGACAGGCTTATATTTTCTATCAAATAAGGCTCCCACTAAAGGAAAGGTAGCTCATTTCGACAGGCTTTAATTTCCGTCAAATAAGGCTCCCACTAAAGGTAGCCCATTCTGACAGCCCACTTGACCCATCAAATAAAGCTCCCACTGTAGAATAACCACCACTCACTCGTTTATATGAATACAGGTAAAGGTAGCTCATTTCGACAGGCCTGTATCTTCTATCAAATAAGGCTCCTACTAAAAGAAAGGTAGCTCATTTCGACAGGCTTATATTTTCTATCAAATAAGGCTCCCACTAAAGGAAAGGTAGCTCATTTCGACAGGCTTTAATTTCCGTCAAATAAGGCTCCCACTAAAGGTAGCCCATTCTGACAGCCCACTTGACCCATCAAATAATGCCCCCACTGTAGAATCACCACCACTCACTCATTTATATAAATACAGGTAAAGGTAGCTCATTTCGACAGGCCTGTATCTTCTATCAAATAAGGCTCCTACTAAAAGAAAGGTAGCTCATTTCGACAGGCTTATATTTTCTATCAAATAAGGCTCCCACTAAAGGAAAGGTAGCTCATTTCGACAGGCTTATATTTTCAATCAAATAAGGCTCCCACTAAAGGTAGCCCATTCTGACAGCCCACTCGACCCATCAAATAATGCTCCCACTGTACAATCACAACCATTCATATGAATACAGGTAAAGGTAGCTCATTTCGACAGGCTTATATTTTCTATCAAATAAGGCTCCCACTAAAGGAAAGGTAGCTCATTTCGACAGGCTTATATTTTCTATCAAATAAGGCTCCCACTAAAGGTAGCCCATTCTGACAGCCCACTCGACCCATCAAATAATGCTCCCACTGTACAATCACAACCATTCATATGAATACAGGTAAAGGTAGTTCATTTCGACAGGCTTATATTTTCTATCAAATAAGGCTCCCACTAAAGGAAAGGTAGCTCATTTCGACAGGCTTATATTTTCAATCAAATAAGGCTCCCACTAAAGGTAGCCCATTCTGACAGCCCACTCGACCCATCAAATAATGCTCCCACTGTACAATCACAACCATTCATATGAATACAGGTAAAGGTAGCTAATTTCGACAGGCTTATTTTTTCTATCAAATAAGGCTCCCACTAAAGGAAAGGTAGCTCATTTCGACAGGCTTATATTTTCTATCAAATAAGGCTCCCACTAAAGGAAAGGTAGCTCATTTCGACAGGCCTGTATCTTCTATCAAATAAGGCTCCCACTAAAGGTAGCCCATTCTGACAGCCCACTTGACCCATCAAATAATGCTCCCACTGTAGAATCACCACCACTCACTCATTTATATGAATACAGGTAAAGGTAGCTCATTTCGACAGGCTTATATTTTCTATCAAATAAGGCTCCCACTGAAGGAAAGGTAGCTCATTTCGACAGGCCTGTATCTTCTATCAAATAAGGCTCCTACTAAAGGAAAGGTAGCTCATTTCGACAGGCTTATATTTTCTATCAAATAAGGCTCCCACTAAAGGAAAGGTAGCTCATTTCGACAGGCTTATATTTTCTATCAAATAAGGCTCCCACTAAAGGAAAGGTAGCTCATTTCGACAGGCTTATATTTTCTATCAAATAAGGCTCCCACTAAAGGAAAGGTAGCTCATTTCGACAGGCTTATATTTTTTATCAAATAAGGCTCCCACTAAAGGTAGCACATTCTGACAGCCCACTTGACCCATCACATAATGCTCCCACTGTACAATCACCACCGTTCACTCGTTTATATGAATATGTGTAGAGGTAGCCAATCTTGACAGACATATATCTTCATCCAAATAATGCATCCACTAAAAGTAGTATACCTCATCTTTGTGATACAGGGGACACTGAAGATGGGATAATTTAATGCAATTCAATTTATAACAATGGGCTTGTCTCTTATTCATGATGGATGAGGTCAGGAAAAGGTACAACAGAAGAAACATAACATATTTATTTACAAAAATATATACACTCCATCCAAGGAGGGAAATTTATCCCAACTGTGATGCCTCTAGGAGGGCACATGCGACCTCCAATCGCGCCTTCAAGACCTCCTCAGGGTGTGTCTTGATTGATATGATGTCGCCGTTTTTCAGAATCTCTTCTGCAAACTTCAAAATGCAATTTTAAGCATTCAGTTACACATCACTGGATAGATATAAGAGAAAGAAATTACTGGAAACACTGAAATTTTTACCTTTAAAACCAAAATCCCACAGCTACTGCTGTCTTGCTGCTTGTCATGGGAAACAATCTGAACAGTCCATTTCTGTCTTGGGACTTCACGGCCTGCCATCCTCAAGAAGTTCCTATCATTGTGTGAAAAGCATAACAAGCATATGCCATACATGACACTCTTTATAACATGCAAAAGACCAAGGACTTCGAATTTTTCTGAAACTTTACCTCCAATTTCGTAGGGTTGGCGCACATACTTCTCTTCATTACCCAGCGAAGCAACCAGAAGCAGAGTCTTTTCTGACATGTTGACAATCTATAAATGTTTACCACATTCATGTTTTCCATCACATTGACATATATATGTAGCAAACCCCTTAATAAAAATTGACCTCTATTGCATGAGGTCAGCAAAAATCCCCATATATTATACATGCCAGAAATAGGTCTAAAGAAAATATAAGAAAGGCACTTACCACTAAAATCCAGTGAGCACCTACATTTACTGGACAAATCCACATTTCTTCCACTGGGAATTTCCATCTGAATAATGGCATTCATACCAAAATATTGTTAATTGAGGTTACTGGTGTAATAACAAAACAAATACAATTACTTTTCTAAGAGGCTGAAATCGTCCATTAAACAAACAACCAGCTATCACAGCACTGAGCTGATGAACGCGGTCCTGTTAGAAAACAATTGAGTGTGTAATGAAAAAAACTGTACTCCAGGGGACATTAAACTAATTAAGAAGTTATCACAGTACTTTACGACTACTTGAACAGGTCAGAATAGAGTAGAGGTGCCTGTGGCGCTGGCCTGGCCTGGAGACTAAGGGATGTGAATACAGTCTTCTGTTATTAACTAGGGAAAGTCAAAACTGGGTCTTGGAATAATACCTTGATTTTTAATCTTAAAATGCAGTCTCCTTCCATCACAGCATCTCTTACAGCTATTACTTGAGAACCTGAAGACTACACTTTGTATCTTTTAAGTTGGTAACCTTATCTGGGGAGGTGGCTGTGGTGTAATGGCCATCACAAGTAACAAAAAAAGTTGTCAAAGACCAAAAGGTTGCCAGACTGCATTACAATCCTAGTACATTTACATGAGGACAAATGTCATTAAACATTATATGTGAATGGAGTTTAGTGAAGAAACCTACTTTTATTCACCAATGCAAACAATGATTAATGCATCTTGTAAACAAGGGAATCTCAAGATTTATTTGCTTACACTACAATAGCACTCATTACATTTACCTTTATGCTTTGCAATGGCTGTGCAACAGCCAAAAATCTTCCAGTTCTCTGAAAAAACCTCCTTGCATCTCTCTATATTTCCGTTCACAAATGTAACACACTGTAAAACACAAAACAAAACATTTTCACTATGTAGGTAGCCCATTTTACAGTAGCCTAAGGTAGCCTAGTTCTTAAGTCTTCCAAACCTATCCTACTCGTTTACAGAAGCATAACTTAATTCATGTGTAGACCTAGTAGATAGACTCATTATCATATCATAATCATAAACTAAATATAGGCTAATTATACAGCGCCTTTCTAAACAAAGTCAAAACGTTTTCGACGTTCAGATGGAAGCAAAATAACAAAATACGACGTAATGAAAACGATAACGATACAGTCAACTGTTAAATCCAAACTACTATAATCTGACGAAGATATTCTGTCGCAAATCTAACATGCACATATCGTTCCTTACATGCTTAAGTGGTTAAAACATACAATAAAACCAATACACTGTTAAAATCTTACTTACTTGCGTTGTCACAGCTGAAAACAACTCCACTTCTGCCTCAGGGAGCTCAAATCGACGGGCATTTAAACTGTAGCAGCACTTAGGGGTGGTGCGCATGCGTGCGCATGCGCAGTAGCGCTGGGTAGCTCAGATCGACGGGGAGCCCATATCGATAGGACACCGGCAGGACCAGCTGTTGCTATTTGGCAGAACTCAGAACTTTTCCCCCCAGGCGAATGGACCGGGACCAAACTGGTGGTGGTGGGGATGGAGGTGGGAGCGTCGAAACGTCGGCACCTGAAGCAGCAGAAAAGGTAAGTTAGACAAGACATTATAAAGCAGGTGGCGGCCGCTGATTGGTTGGAGACTGCGCCCGTCCCAGCAGCTGACGTCTTCCTGGCAGAACTTCCGCAGGCTATCATTTCACTGTGTTTTCTGTGTAAGCGTAAGAACAATTGCATGTGTATAGTACACTCGTTAAAAACTGTGCAAATCTGTACGTGTGTATGTATGTAATCACCTGCTTTTAACACACCCCAGAATAATGATAATCTGCCACATCCACACCCACACTCACATTCACATTTCCTCTCGTGCATATACACCAAAGCACGGTGCGCCAATCCACTTTCACACACCTCCTTACGTACACGAACACTCAGCGTAGCCTAGCATGTAATTACACTAAACTGCCCATTCACACAAGAAAACACACGTCGAGCTGCCACTTCAACAGAACGCATTCGCTGAATGTGCGCCGTTGCGCGGTTATACGAACCACCAAGCACTGGTAAATGAACTTGCCAGGAGGGATGAATCCTTACCACAGCCAAGGAGTGCTTGCTAATTAATCCACTTAGGTTATACGATCTTCATTAAATCATTTTCATTAGCTGTGCTTGTGCTGGAAACTGCAGGCACGGGCACGGGCGTGATCTCTATCAGGGCTCTGTG
>CM050218.1:6222500-6240000 GCA_027475355.1 Coilia nasus | reverse complement strand
TAATTTGTCAACAATTTTGCCCAAGACAACAATTTTGTGTTAGTATGTCGGTGTTACAGAGGTGTATCAGCCCAGCCCATAAACACTCACTTGAAGCATAGCACCACCTAGTGATAAGGGTAAATGCAAAAATTGGGATTTTGAGTTGCTAATATCTTGGACCGAGAAGGTGGGAACTGCACAAAATATGTCATGCATGATCAGCACAAAGACCTCTAACACCACAGCACGTGCCATACAATTTGGTCCATAGGGGGTGTTGTAATTGTACAAAATCTCATTTTGCCTATTCCTTTCACAAATCACTCCTACACACTATACAAACACACACAATGTCATTCATTCAAAACCCACATTCATGCCCACTTCCAGAAAATCATTTCCTCACAAATTCTCACCTCACAACACTGCTCTACCACACACTCATCATACCAACAGTTCCCACATTTTAATACACTGCGGCGGTCATACCATGTACCGCTATGCGGTACATCTAATTGAGCGTCAGTTTAGCCTCAGGCAGTTAGGCTTCCCCCTAGAGACGTGGTTCTGCCCAAGGTTTCTTCCTCATTAAGAATATTTAGGGAGTTTTTCCTTGCCCCGGTGCTCCGGGGGGACCCAGGGTTGTGCTCTTGAAATCCCCAGTTTCCCCTTTTGTTGTACTGTACTATGTATCGTCACATTTAATGTTCATGTTCTGCATCTTATGCTTCTGAAAGTCTATTATCTATGTTATGACCACCGCCAGTGGGTTCTTGTCCTTTTGTTAGGGGGGGTTTATTATTATGCCCTTCTACTACTACAGTCAGCATCTGTTCAGTTTGCATGTTTTCTGATCAGGACAAAGGACAGAACCTATGCCAAAGTTTTGTTGTGTCATATCATTACTTGTCATCAAATAAATTGTCATTAAGTTATTATATATTCAGAGTCTTTCTGGTTGAACATTACACTTAGCTGACGCTCTTATCCAGAGCGACTTACAGTTGTTTACAGGAGTTCAGTTACAGTCCCCGGAGCAGTGTGGGGTCAGGTGCCTTGCTCAAGGGCATTTCAGCTATGGGCAGAGCGGGATTCAAACCTGCGACTCTCCGATCCCCCAAGACACACACACACATAAACATATACAAATACATGCACACACACATACACACACACACACACATAGATGTACATATACAAATGCACACATACAAATGTACACACACACACAGGCTTCTTTTCTAAATATTCAAATTTCTTACTGAATAAACAGATGCCGAGTCCTGGCTTTGAACTCATCTGGCACAGAGATTGCTGTTGCATCACACAGGTAGTAATGTGTAATGGTAGTAAATGATTTAAAAAACGCATTAGCTCTTCGAGTGTCTCTGCCCTCCTAATGCACTGCACCTCCAGGTCAACGCCATGTGAACGCTCAGAGATAGCGCTCGCCTCATTTCTCTTTCACTGGGCAATAACTTACACTATGTGATTTCAGAAAAGAAATTGCAAAAATGTGTTGGCTCTGTGTTGAAAATGCACGGCATGCCTCTTCATCAGAATTAGGAGATATCTGGTACACATACTGGTGGTTCAGACTTTTCCTGAAGTAATGGCGGTGCATATAAATTGCAACATTTTGAGCAATGTTGCCATTATTGAGAGAGGTTGTTTGTGTTCTTTCTCAATCATATTTTTGATATTATTATATATGCATATTAGGGAACAAATGTCTTTATTAGAGAAACATAAATTATCACATCTTGTGATCATTCAATTTCATTTTTAGGAGACCATCATACGGTTGCCCAGCAACATTGCTCAAAACATTGTCCCATGTACATCTCATCACATTTAGCAGAATTTAGTGTTGGTCATCCAGATCCTTTGGGAACAACTACCTTTTGTAAAGCAGCACTATGCAACTGTTTCACGTTAATTAATCATCTCCATAAGTCGGTAAATGCTTAAATGAGTCATTACCAGGCGAGTGAAGACTTTCTCGACCGCCCCCGCTGTCTGTGGACAGATTGCCACACTTGCCGCAATTGCCGATATTGCACGCAATATCTGGGTGATCCGCTGAGTTGAACACACATGCACAGGGTGAGGGGAAGGGAAAACAGTCCATTTTCACGAGAGTGTCCATTCACTTTGAGACACTAGGGGGAGCTCCTTTGAAAAAAAGCACTCAAAGTTGCATAGTGCTGCTTTAAATGCTCACAGTCCAACACACTGTCCTTCCCGCGACCTGTGGTGGAACAGGATCCAATTTAACGCTGTAATTATTTTAAATAATTTATTTACCCATGGCCAGACAATGAGATACTATCATTTCACCACTGACCGACAGGTACAGTTTTTTTTTATTTTTTTTAAAGAATGCGAAATGAATGCAATCAAGGGAGCTTTCTACCCTCAATTTCCATTGTCTGTTATCTAAATGACCATTTGTGCTTCTGGATACAGATATGGAATCAATTTTACATCAACCTCATTATGGGCTCTGAAAATGGAAAAGAGAGAGAGGGAGAAAATTGGAGTAAAAAAGAGAGAAAATAAAGCTCAGTTCTTTTTTTATCTCCTCGATTGCGTTATATCTCTTTCTTACATCTGCGTAACTGAGCTATTATTCATTGTCCTGGCGAGTAAGGTGAACACACACACACACACACACACACACACACATTCAACTTTTTGTTATTTTGGGTCTAGACCTGGCTGAAATGGATTCGCATTTCATCAGGTGTGAGGTCTTTGATATCGCTGATCATTTTTTCACAAGTGTTTTTCTGTCATGGAGCGTTTTTTCTCGATTTTTCTCAAGAGCACCGATAGACCAAGCATGAAGAAGAGAAAAAAACAGCAGCACAGCAGAGCACAGAGATGAGAGGGGGGAGGCTGGGAGCACAGAGAATTGGGTGGGGTGGTGGGGAGATGAGGTGGGGGGGAGGCTGGGGGTGGGGTGGTGGGGAGATGAGGTGGAGGGAGGCTGGGAGCACAGAGAATTGGGTGGGGTGGTGGGGAGATGAGGTGGAGGGAGGCTGGGAGCACAGAGAATTGGGTGGGGTGGTGGGGAGATGAGGTGGAGGGAGGCTGGGAGCACAGAGAATTGGGTGGGGTGGTGGGGAGATGAGAGGGGGGAGGCTGGGGGCACAGAGAATTAGGTGGGGTGGTGGGGTGGTGGGGAGATGGGGGGGGGGGGGGGCTGGGGGTGGGGTGGTGGGGAGATGAGGTGGAGGGAGGCTGGGAGCACAGAGAGCTGGGTTGGGGTGGTGGGGAGATGAGATGGGAGGAGGCTGGGGGCACAGAGAGCTGGGTTGGGGTGCTGGGGAGATGAGAGGGGGGAGGCTGGGGGCACAGAGAGCTGGGTTGGGGTGCTGGGGAGATGAGATGGGGGGGAGGCTGGGGGTGGGGTGGTGGGGAGATGAGAGGGGGGGAGGGTGGGGGTGAGAAAAACAGAGCAAAGGGTAGAGCTAAGACAAAGACCACACACACAAAAAGATCAGAAAATGGACATAAACATTTGCAGGGAAACACCAATGAAGATACATATAGTGTCAGGAAGAGATGGGCCTCAACAGACAGATGGTAGAAAAGGTGGAGAGAGAACACATGGCAGAAAAGAGAAAGAGAGAGAGAGAGAGAGAGAGAGAGAGAGGAATATGTGTGGAAAGGGAGTGGGAGGGAGAGAAGGTGGGATAGTAAGAGAGAGAGGAGGAGGGACAGAGATAGAGAGGCAGAAAATAAGAGAGTGATCAAGTGAGAGAGGGAGAAGGTGTTGGACCTGGGAACAGATGGAAATGGAGGTGACGGTGAAGGAAAAGAATAAATATTTATGCGGCGTAATGTTTCTGCATGGCTGAGATTCTATATCATATATTGAATGGCACGGCCTAGCTCAACCATGAGAAATGTGTTGGCATTGACGGCAACACTGGCCCAATATAACACATCTGGGATTTCGGGGAGAGGGTGCGGGCAATTTCTGGGTGAGGCAGGGGAGACGGGGGAGGGTGGGGGGGTTGGGAGGGTGAAAATGAAGAGGGGAGAAAAGAAAGGAGGATGATGAAAAGCAAGAAATGAAAAGGAGGAGAAATATAACTAGAATGGAAAGCGTGCGGATATTTCTGTGCGGCAGAGAACGAGGGAGCTGACGGACAAATGGAAGGGGAGAGAATAGAAGGCGTGAGGGCGGAGTGTTCCCGAGACAATATGCTATTTTGACGACGGGAAAAGTGAACATTGCGCCTGGTGCATGGTTCAAAAGGGTTGGTCCTAAGTTACCTAATTAATCATAGGTGTGTTCAGGGCGTAACATGCAATAAACCAATCAGAGTTTATACTCTCATTCCCTTTAAAAGCCAGCCGCGCTTTGTCCATGGCTTGTTGCTATTACGATGGCGTGTTTCTTTGACCGATCTGCTCGTGCATGAGCAGTTAATCTTCCGGGATGGATATTTAAGTCTGTTTTTTACACTTACTGTTTCCCTTTGGTTATGATGTGTGTATGTTTATTAAAAAAACTGATTGCCTAATAAATGTGCATTATTGCAAAATATGTATCAGTGTTTATGTCGTTGCACTTAGTAAATAATCAGATTCATAGTCATATGCAATTGGACATCTTTTTGGAGCTTGAAGACGTTTTAAGCCCTGTTGTTGGCATGATGTATGTGTTAATAACCATGCCTTTAGTGGATAGCTATAATCCCCTAACAGCGACTCAAGAGGGGGATGCCTCTCGTTATATCCCAAAGCGTTGTGCGCCCATAAAATAGCTTTTCAGCAATGCGCAACTGACGACAGACCAGGGTTTTGTTGGTCACTGGCGGATTTAATTTTTGCGTTCTTATAATAGCATCTGGCACGCTTTGCGCCAGACCACACCTCTTCTTTTCGCTGACACACCCGTGATGGCGCAGTGTCATCTGCTATCTAGACAACGTGATTTTTTGCCTGAAAAAATGAACGGTGCGCTGGCACAGAATAGTAATGACACCATGCGCACGTCGCGAATGCACAGTGCGCCGCGGCATGATAGGGCCCAGAGAGAGAGAGAGAGAGAAAGTGAGTGAGAGAGAAAGAGAGAAAGCAAGAGAGAGAGAGAAAGCGAGAGGGGGAGAGAGAGAGAGAGAGAGAAAGTGAGTGAGAGAGAGAGAGAGAGAGGAAGGACAGAAAGAAACAGAGTGAGATATGGGGGCACATGTGCAATAACACAGGAGGAGATGAGAGCAGAAATGGAAGGAGAGAGATAGAGACATGGATGGAAAGAGGGAGCAAACAGAACAACAGCGAAGAAGAGGGAGGAAAGAAAGAAAGAAAGAAAGAAAGAAAGAAAGAAAGAAAGACAGGATCGAGAATGAAAAGGAGTGAAAACATGATGGGTAGAGGTAGCGACAAAGGAAGGAGGGAGAGAGGGAGAGTGAGAGAGAGAGGGATGTGGTTATGTGTGTGTGTGTGTGTGTAAAGTGAGAGTGATGTGCATGCCCCCCAGAATGGATGTGTGAATGTGTGTGTGTGTGTGTGTGTGTGTGTGTGTGTGTGTGTGTGTGTGTGTGTGTGTGTGTGTGCGTGTGTGTGTGTGTGCTTGTGTGTGCAAGGCATGAAATGAAAGCATGAAATGGTGCAGACCCAGCTTGGCTGAGTGGTGCGGGGGGCAGGCTATGGAGCGAGGCTGGGAACAGAAGCAGAGAGCTGGGGGACAAGCCCCATTAACCCTGCCATGGCACCGGGCCACATAGCCATGGAAGGGTAAGTGTGTGTGTGTGTGTGCATGTGTGGGTGTGTGTGTGTGTGTGTGTGCGTGTATGTGTGTGTGTGCGTGTGTGTGTGTGCATGTGTGTATATGTGTGTGTGTGTGTGCATGTGTGGGTGTGTGTGTGTGTATGTGTGTGTGTGTGTGTGCGTGTGTGTGTGCATGTGTGTATATGTGTGTGTGTATGTGTGCATGTGTGGGTGTGTGCGTGTGTGGGAGTGTGTGTGTGCATGTGTGTGTGTGTGTTTGAAAAATAGAGACAGACAGAGAGAGAAGGAGAGACAGACAGAGGTGTGTGTCTGTGTGATGAGGGGGAGGCGCAGAAAGAGAATTCAGTGTCTTTTCACACAAACCAAAGTGTAAATAATCTGTTGTGCATTCTTGGTGTCTCTCTCTGTCTCTATACCCGCCCCCCTCTCCCTCTATTTCTTTGTGTGTGTACAGTATATATGTGTGTGTGTGTGTGTGTGTGTGTGTGTGTGTGTGTGTGTAGGTGTTTAAGTGAGAGAGGGGGAGAGCAAATGAGAGAAAAATAGAGACCAGTTTTTCATTAAATGCTGTCTAACCTATTATATATTTACACCTAAAAATAAACACCAAGTTTAGACACATTTATCCAAAAAAACTTACAACTGAGGAGCTACACTCAACACCACACACACACACACACACACACACGTGCATATGCGCATGCACACACGCACACACACACACATACACAAGTGCATATGCGCATGCGCACACACACACACACACACACACACACACACACACACACACACACACACACACACACACACACACACACACACACACGTACAAAGACACACACATACACACACCAAACACTGGCAATTATAACATCATTAAAAAATCTATCTTACAGTGACCTTTCACCATCCCCTACAGCAAAATCTTCTGAGCCAGCTCCCAGATCTCAGTCCTCTGTGTCTCTCCACATGGCTAGCTGACCTCAGTAAAAAGTTTTACAAACACATATCTCACTTATTTTTCACCTTGTACTTAGGACCACTAATAACATGATGATGTGAATAAACGGCCCACACACTACAAACTCTCTAAACCGATTCCCCAAGCACTCAGAAAGCCCTTCCAGTCTATCTTTTTCAGCGCAAAAGCAAAGGAACAACCGTCTCTATTCAACATAATGGATAGTCTTTGTCTACCCTTGGACTCAATTGTTTTTAGCTAGTGTCCTGTGAATGAGACACCATTGTAAGTCGTCAGCTGAACGCTTCTGTGTTGTAGGTTCATCCTAACAATTCACCACCGATGAGTGAGAATCCTTGCACAAACATGTCTGACCATCTCTGACCATCTCTACGCCTTAAACCCTCTGAAAAAGACTGATGCATGACCTCCATGCAGACTTCATGAAGTCGTCAGCTGTACGCTTCTCTACTGCAGGTTCACCCTAAGATCTCACCACCAAGTGAGAATCCTTGCACAAACATGTCTGACTATCTCTATTCCTCAAACCTTCTGTCTGGAAGAGACTGATGCATGACCTCCATGCAGACTTCATGAAGTCTTGCTATGAAAACCCAGAAAAGTCCCAGTGAACGAGCAGAAATTGTAAGCCTTTAGATGAATGCTTCTCAAACCATTTGCCCAAGCACTGAAAAAGGCCATCCAGCCTATTTTGTCAGCACAAAAACAAAGGGACGGCTGTCTCTACTCAACATAATGGATAGTCTTTGTCTACTTCTGGCCTCAACTGGGAGAATATCTGTTTTTAGCTACTGCCCTGTGAATGAGGCGCCATTGTACTGTAAGTGGTCATCTGAAGGCTTCTCTATTGCAGGTTCACCCTAAGATCTCACCACCGACAAGTGAGAATCCTAGCACAAACATGTCTGACCATCTCGAATACCTGTTTTTAGCTACTGTGCTGTGAATGAGGCCCCATTGCATTGTAAGTCGTCAGCTGAGACTGATGCATGTCAGAGACATCAGAGACTGATGCATGGCCGCCATGCAGACTTCATGAAGTCTTCCTATAGAAACCCAGAAAAGTCCCCGTGAACAAGCTGAAATTGTAAGCCTTCAGCTGAATGTTTCCCTGCTGGAGCTTCACCTTATGTCACATCCCAAACAATCTCCAGGTGAGAATTCTAGCTCTAAGGGCTCATTCACACTGACTTGAGCGTGTACAGCACGTAACCATGTACTATATGTTTGTATAGTGACAGAATACGCTGAGATCAGATGCGGTGTGAATAGTCCAGTTTGTTAACATGCACTCTCAATGAATACGGTCAGAAAATGGGCACGCGCTGTATATGCAGAGTGTTTGATGTGAATGAGCCCTAACATGTCTGACCGTCTCTACGCCTTAAACCCTCTAAGAAGAGACTGGTACATGGCCTCCATGCCGACTGCATAAGGCCTTCCGATGAACACACAGAAAAGGCCTCCATTCCACCATGACTAAGGACAGCAGTCTACTATTCTTTTATGTCCTCTGGCCCTCCTTATAGGCAGGGAAGATCAGTAGTGTAACGGGTAACAGTTATTGATGGGGATTCAATTTATTTTTTACACAACCGACAACTTTCAAACATACAACTCCTGAGGTAAAACTTATTCTCCAGCTTTCCGGTCAGTCCCCGTTCTTAAACTTCCCCCTCGGAAACCATTTCCGCTGGAACTACTTTTCCCCAAACCAGTATCATACAATTATAACACTGTATAAATAAAATACAAAACATTCTCTTTAGCAGAACAAAGGAATACAATACCATAGAACTTCAAAATAAACAAATAAATTAAAAATGATACAATATGGAATGTACAGTTACAGTAGTATTCATTAAGGGAAATAATAGTTTGTCCTCCATCCGAGCGCTGGCTGGATCTCCAGGGCCTCCATGCAGACACTGGGGAGTATCATCCACACCACATTCCTCAGCTCTGGACAATAGCCCAGTTCTTCAGTATAGCTGGTGAAGTACCACAAGCTCTCCTGAAAAATCATTCTTCAGGGTGTGAGGGCTGAGTTCTCTGCGCACCAAAAAACATTTTCCTGCCATTCTAGTGCTGGCTTGACCGCCAGGACCTCCACGCAGACATCAGAGGGAATATCATCCACACCGCCCTCTCCTCCATCACCGTCAGGAGCCAACCCAGGGACTCAACCCCCGTTTCACCGTGAGCAGCCGACATTGCTGTGCCCTGCCCACTCCCGTCTCATGGATATGCCAGACAAAATTGTAGTTCTGTGTCCTTTTTCTTACCCTATTTTTAGGAGAAAATACTGGAAGAATGGAATTGAAATTCAATGGTAACTAGAAAAGCACTCAGAGGTCGCAAACCTCCGCCAGGGCAGCTCAGATCACCACCAAAATCTAATCTCTTTTAAGTTAGCCCATTTTTGACATACCCTGAAAATTTCATCAAAACCCATCCATAACTATTTAAGTTATGTTGCTAACTAACATGAAAATTAACAAACAAACACTGATGATTAAATAACCTCCGCTGGTGGACTTAAATGTATATTTATTTATGAATTTTACACAGCCCTGGAACAGTAAACCCTACTGACATCAAACAGTGCCACACATTAAGCCAGCTATTCAGTAGCTATTAAAACCCGCAAGCTCTCCCAGTAATTAATTCTTCTGGGTATGATGGCTGAGTCCTGTGCACATCAAAAAAAAAAAGCCTTCTCAATGCGTTACACTTAGCTGACGCTCTTATCCAGAGCAACTTACAGTTATTTAGGTACAGGGTTTCAGTTACAGTCCTTGGAGCAATGTGGAGTTAGATGTGTTGCTCAAGGGCACTTCAGCCATGGGCAGGGGTGCAGGAAAGCACGGGGTGCTTACTCCCCTACCCCCATTGTTCCTAATGGAATGGGATTCGAACCTGTAATCCTCTGATCCAAAGACCAACTCGCTAACCACAAGGCCACAGCTGCCCCCAGATGCCCCCCAATGCCAGCCATAAGCTTAGAGCAGTAAAACTGAGTCAGTTTATCCAAATCTAGATCAGCAGGAAATGTTGTTGATCATACCCTAAGGCAATCTTTGAGGGAGGGAGCAGGCAACTACTTTTTAGCAAAAATGTCTTTTTCAGCCTTTTTGTTGCCAAAAAATTATGTTACAGGACGATTTGTTTCTGCAGACCAGGGAATTTGTTTAGTCTACTTGTGTCAGGTCATTCTCCTCACACTCTGGTAAGTGGTGGTGTAATAGTGGACAAATTATGGCCAAACTATAAATGTCTGTTATGCACAATAGCACAGAAGTGGATAAACTACACATGCCCATTATGCCAGGGACAGGCAACATTTATTTCACAATAGAATGCCAAATGCCCTTGTTTTAAGTGTATCAAAATAAACTACAATATATGGAAGCCATATATTGTAGGTATCAAAATACAATGCTGTAATTTTGTATTTTGCAAACCCTCATGGAACATCTGTAAACCTTCTATGTATCTTTTATCTGTGCCTTCATCAGTGCACTGACTGTTGATTACTGAAAGTGGACAGTGTTTGATAGCCCCCAGTTTTTCAACATGACACACCATAAATCTGCAACAAATCACCTACTGTGATCAACCACTCACATCTCATACTGTAAATGTCTGAGATATTCTCAGAAACTCAGCTTGACAAGGCATACAAACTAACCCCTAAACCAACTGAGAGCAGTAGAATATGATACAAGAGGGAACCTTTTTTGACCAATATTGCACTCTAAATGGATGATATAAAACACACACTTTTGATAGCCCCAGTAATGGTGAACGTAAACTCCCATGCTACAGGCCTAAACATCTGCACCAGAACATGGAGACGTCACAACCCCACTAAAGACGTAGAAGAAGTAGAAGCAGAAGTAGAAGTCTTTATTGTCACTTAGTATAGTGAGATGTCATTTGGAGCAGCCAACAAAAGATGCATAGTAGACTCAGTATACACGAATAGAATGAAATAGATAAAAAATGGCTGGGAAGAGTTAAAAAAATAGTTTAGATTTACAGCAATATATACAAGTAAAACTATAAAACAATATGAAAAACAATATGAAAAACAATATGTACATTTACACTATCTGCATAAAAAATGAATACTGTAAGTCATCAGAGCCAGGTCAGCAACCTTGTATGTTACACCATCTGAATCTAAGTTCTTTAGGACCTCTATTTCATTTCTGTTGCCATCACCATTAGAGGCTCCAAATTATCCTGTCACAGTCGGGTCCTTGGGCGATTCTTGATGAGTTTTAGAGTAAAAAAACTTGCATGCCACTTGAGTATGTGACAGTGTCAGGAGGGCTGCCAACCATATATAGCTCTAGGCATGGATAAAGAGGTTTACCTGTTGGAGCAGGAAATAGCAACACAGTACACAACTGTTGCAGGCAGCACATTTCCTGCTCACCAGGTTTATTTCTGTGTCATCAAGCTCTGACACTCTGACTGTGTGCTTGTTTAGAGGCAACTTTTTCAGGCTGTCTCAGCGCCTAGCAAGGTGTGGCAGTTCCGACTGTAGATTTTCGATGGTAGCATGGTAGCATCTTCATTGAATTTAAGCAGACATTCACTGATGTTTCAAAGTGCAATCGGGGGCAGTTAATTATCTTCTCGAGGATCAAGGCATGCTAGGTGGGCAAAGCGCTCCCAGTGCTGCAAGAACTGGCGATTCGTACAGGTGGTTGTCACGTCTAGAATTATGTTGTGTACCTTTGATCTATAGTCTACCAATGTGTCGGTAGTTGGCACTGCTTCAGCAGACTCTCCTGACATAGCCTTCTTTTTTTTAGGCATTTTTCCAGCAATGCTGAAAAAATACCTCCACCATTGACTTCCCAATGCAGTTCTTCATGTCTATGCTCCATGCTCCATGCTCCTTGAGCAGGTTTGAGCTTGAGCAGAAAGCCCTCTCCTGTTGAGGAGTCACACTGAACAACTGCAATGAGCATCTTATGGATAGCAGGCCCGCCGATAGGGGGGGGGGGGATGGGTCTCTTGTCCTGAGCCCAGGGAAAGGGGGGGCCCAGAACTGGTCCCTCCTTAAATCATGGAATATGGAGGAGGGGGGGCACATATTAAGACTGTCAGCAGGCCTGTGGATAGTGTCAGTGACATAGCATCAGTCTGTCAGCAACTGTCTGTCAGCAACTGTCAACTCCTGTATTGTCTCAATTTGCACTGAATACATTTTGACTCGTATGACATCAGAGAAAAGCCTCTCTTTAACAAGCTGCCAGATATCCTCAATGACAGAATTAACTGTGATTTTAGACATTAATGTCACAAATGAACTTCTTTCCTGTCATTCTTTCCTTTTCTCAGTACAATCCTGAATTTGTTGCTGTAAACAGTTGTCATATTTACTGAGCAGCAAAAGTATTTCCAGAAAGTTCCTGTGGTCAACAGACAGTCAGCTAACGGCTCTATAGATTCAGTCTTATTGCCACGATAGCGTTTGGCTGACTGAGCGTTTGATGGAGTTTGGCTGACTAAAATAGTCAAGCCGATCTTCTGAAGTAGCCACAATTACTGCAGTCTCCTCTGGTAGTCCACATTTAGACCCACAGCAGGCTTGTTGTTTTGTGTTGGTTAGTTCCATAGATTCGTTATTCATGTGTGTCTCTTCATCCTCCTCTTGCTCATTTTGTTCTTCCTCTTGCTCATGTCCCTCACTGTCTTGTTGTTCTCCCTGGTGTGCTGGCGCAGGTGAGTCACTAACATTAGTGCTAGCAGTATTAGCACTAGTGCTAGCTGAAACTGCACTTGATTATAGAAAAAGAAGTCATTTTGCTGCATTTTTCAGCATCAATCAACAGTTCTCTCTTAAATGTATCTTTTTTTTTTCTCCACTCCACCTTGATGACTCGATTCATTTTTTTCCTAGCTTATCTCCAACTTCCAACTTCCAACTGCGGTCTATTCGACTCTGTCTTGCAATTCCCATCATGCATTGTTTAATTTGAACTTTTGCAAACAAATAATTGAATAAAAAAATGCAGGTAGATTTGTTTTATGTCGAACCATGCACATTTTTGGACATCTGAACAAGACACTACAAAATGCAGACTGGTGTAAAAGTTAATGACTGTAGAGGGTAACCATGAGTGTGATACAGAGACACGGTCTGGTGGTATAAATATGGATCAGATTCTTGTATTAGTTGATGTTAAGGATTCTGAGCAATTTGGCTATTAGTTGGTCGAAGAGCATTATTGACACCCGAAGGCGTGCCGAGAGCTGATCGAGGGGCCGCATGGTTGTGATAATCATGCTCCTCCGTGACTGGCGTGTCCAAACAGCCCCTCTGGCTTCTGCACACATTTCAATTACCAGTCTGTCACCGCTGGTATTAGAAACATGCACTCTACATGTCTCTCCCGCTCTCTTCCCGTGTGTGTGTGTACGTGCTTGCACCCGTGCCCAGTGGCACATACTATAGGAGTCTCTTTATGTAGATACGCGTCTCTCTCTTTCTCTGTGTTTGTGTATGTGTGTGTGTGTGTGTGTGTGTGTGTGTGCATGCATGCATGCGTGCCCAGTGGTATGTGCTACTATACAAGTCTCTTTATGTAGATACATGTCTCTCTCTTTCTGTGTGTGTGTGTGTGCATGCAAGCTTACCCAGTGGCATGTGCTACTATAGGAGTCTTCTTATGTCTTAAAGTCCTTGAGCACAGCCAAAGTATTGAAGTTTGCCATGATGGTGTTGATGAAGCTTTGCTGATCGATCCTACATTGGAAAATAGATCCTTTGCCGGAGCAGGAAAACGGAATGGTTGTGTTCATCCTCAGAGAGAGGTGCTTGATCTGGGGATACGGTTCTAAAGACACCAAGTCTTACCTTTGATCCTCAAAGTAGTGCAATGACTCCAGCTCTGCCTTGCTTTGACCTGTATGTTACTAACCTTGCACTGGATCTTTATATTCTGATCACGACAAGCCTGAGAAATTCATTAATGCTCCATTGGGGGTTGCATGTTTTGTTATGTCATCACATGTTTCACAAAAAGTAATTTGCAGTATTTCTAAAAAGCACATATAAATACTGCTCTACCCTGCATTATATGCAGTTGTTAGAAAAGGTTGGTAAACCACTTGTCCATATGTGCACTGGTTTCAAAAAGGTAGATAAACTTTGCATTTTTTTACAGCAGTGATAAAAAATGAATGCAGAATGACATGTTTTATTTACCTGTCACAACACCCCTGCTGACAGGAAGAGCACTGCAGCAAGTCTGTATCGTCAACCAGTCTGAAAAAAAAAAGTGCGCTCTGCAGGTGATTTATTGTGTGCTCAGCCGACTCCGGTACAACACATTTATGCCACCACATTAATGCTGCCATGTTAGTTGTGACCAAACACCGTCCCTTGCTGGCTGGCCCAGGTGATTGCCAGTTCCACTTAGGTAACTTGGCAGACTCCCGTTCCAGCACACCTTCCCAGTCCTTATGTTTGTAATTTCCCGTGCCCACACTAACCAGGACTTCTGAAAGCCTCTTCAGCCCATCTCATCCCCTCCTAAGGCAAAAGTGGACCTGGTCCAGCCCACTAACCAATGACGAGACTCTCACTCTTTGACTGTAGCTTTGAAGTTGCTCTTTCATCCAGCACCAAAACACAAACACATTCTTGCCCTTGCATGAAGTCAGTCACATTATCCAAATGAGCAGGTACAAAATGAAACAAACCTGTCCTCACTGGCTCTGGAGAGAGAGAGAGAGAAAGAGAGATGAACAGAGAGAGACAACAAGAATGTGAGAGAGAACGAAAGAAAGAACAAGGTAGTGTTAGATTTTTGGTGTGTTCAGATGAAGTTTGCTCCCAGAGTCACTGCTCACTTCAATTAGATTGCGTTGTGTTTTCAGAATAACTAACATAACTCTCGGTTGAATAAAAGACTTGATGTCTCCGTTGCTTTGGATCAGGATCAATGGTGTATTACATATAGTTAACAAATTAAGTTCTCTTGATTGAAATAAAAGTAATAGAATAATACAACAGAGTATCGGCTACACTTCGCCTACTATACAATACGTGTCTGATCCTAAGTCTAACTCCACTCTGTCTCTCCCATGAGGTTAAGACAGGCAGGTTCACTGATGGATACTCCCTCTCTGTAGGTTTGATCCGTCTCTCTGGAGATGAGACAACAGCAGTCAGATATACCTTAAAAACGTACACCGTAAATCTGTGTAAGCAGTGGAAAATAACTCAAACCGTATCTAACTCAGGAAGGTCAGTCCATACAAGCACATTTCTTTGCTGCCACCGCTGTGTCGCCAGCTGACTGAACAGAACATGCGTGTAGCTTATACTTGTTTTCCCCCCTTTCTGGCCTTCCATAGCAGTCCATGTTCTTGTCAGAGTGACCCGCTAAATATAACCTTCTCTGAGCCTTGCCATGGACTGTGCCCTATTGACCAGACACTAAAGAATATATGCAGCTGATATTCATTTGACACACTAAAAGAATTCAGAAAAAATCATGTAGGATTCTACAGCAGACTTTGACTAATATGGATGCATGTTACCCAATATTTACCAAAAAAAAAAAAAAAAGTTTTTGTTTATTTTAAAGACCACTTCCAACTGCTCCAAAAATTGATGGTGTTTGTTGGCCCAGCATGAATTATCTTGGGAATTTGTGACGGGCTGTCACTCAAAGTGGGGTGCAGTATTTACCATTACATCTGTTTATTCGGAACAACAGTGAAGCAAACATTTATCAGGAGCTGACAGAACCGTCCTCTCTCGGGTGCAGAGTAATGCAGACTGCAGCTCCAGTCCTACCCTGTCTGATGGTTTGAGATAGCTGTAGAGAACAATCTGAAATATATTACTCAAGTCTATATGTCAGTAAAATATTACTTTGCTTTATACGATTTACATTCATGTCTCCAGACTCGATAGTTATTTATTATAGTTTGAATACTGGCTTATTACAGTTTTTGCACATTGCTTAAACACATTTTGCTAAATTTGGCTCGCTGTGCCAAAACTCTACACCCAAGCACATAGGACACAACACTTGGAAATAAACCATTCACATCTATGTCAAATTGAAACTCTGCAATCAAAACCTAACAATCCTTTGTCAAAAGGTCACTCTGATGACAAAATTGCACACACTTGCATCTTATGAAAACACTGTCACATCAGCAGCAACACACTAGTCTACTTTATATAAAACACTGTTTTTTGTATTTTGAATAGATGTGTTTTGCCAATGATACATCTGTATTTCATTTTTGAACGAAGTGTCTTATGTATAAAATAGTGTGTAGTGTGCAGGAGCAAGTGTGTTGCAAAAAGGAGCAAGTGTGTTGCAGAATTGCAACTAAAGTGTAAAGCAGCGCTTTTGTTTAAGGTATGGTTACACTGTGTTTAAGGCATGGTAACACAACTTCAAGTTATGTTTCTTTGGTTTAAGCATATGTCTATTGCATTCAAGCAGTGGGCAAAAACTGTAATATAAACACTGCCATATAGCTGGAAACACTGGTGCATTGCCTGTACAAAGCTTGTCCAAACCAGCATGCAATCTGCATCTTTTTCAATCGCCAGATTGTTCATCAAGAGCAAGATCCACTAAATATCCAGAGCCAACAGGTATACCACATCTGGAAGTGTAGGCCATACTGTTGAGTTCAAGATCCACTAAATATCCAGAGCCGACAGGTATACCACATCTGGAAGTGTAGGCCATACTGTTGAGTTCAAGAGGCATGAAATGTTTTAACAATAGCTTTCACATTTCACAGCCAGAACGTCACACTTGACATAGCACTCACTTGGGTCGTTGGCAGAATACCCACCAAGTGTCAAGACAGTCAGATGAATGGTTTTCAGTTCTCAGAAAATCAGATTAACAGTTCTGGGTTGTCAAATATAACAGAATGACAGACACAGAGAAAAACAGACAGACACACACACATACAGACACACGGATAGACAGAGATTTCACTTTGCTTGGATAATTCACCCACAGAGATATTACAGATGGTTTGTTGACATTCAGTGTCATTTTGTTTATTGCTTACTGACCAAACCCAACCCATCACCCTAACCTTCACAATACACAGTTACAACAGATGCTTTTTATTGTCTCAGAATCTGTGGACATCTGTATGGCCATCTGTAGGACCATTCCAATAAAGTCTGACCAAAATGCCTTGAATTTATAGATACACAACACCATCAAAATGTTGTACATAAACTGCTATGCAAATCTTAAACTCTTACGTAAATGAGCTTGAAAAGGCATGAACATTTGAATTCTATTTGTATATTTATTTTTGTAAAAGGCCTACAGAACAAGCACCAGTGGTTCAGTCCACACAGCAAGGATCAATTAAAATCCACAGTCTAATTTAGCACTTCTGTCATAACATGGTTTGGATAATTATTTAGGGAGCAGAAGAAGTCTCTCTCCTAAAGAGGGAAATTTCTTCTGGGCAGGAGCAGATCAGAGATTGTTTTCACGTAACACTTCCCAACACTGTTCATAATGTAATGTCTCTGGTAGCCCAAGAGTCTGGCCTCGGGCAACTTCTAATCTGTGGTAAATGAAATGAGACAACCGCGTGTAAGGATCTCCTTCCAGAGAAGTAAGACTCAGAACGGAACGGAATCGAATATGGCATTGACATGCATACATTCATCCCTGAAAGCAGAAGGTGTGAGACGTAAGCCTGTGCAAGTTCTGCCAGGAAGACTCTAAGGTCTCGGATGTGCACTGTCCCTGACCAATC
>CM050218.1:6215000-6220000 GCA_027475355.1 Coilia nasus | reverse complement strand
TTCTGGTCCTCCCTACATCAGTCCTTCTCAGTATGCTTCCTCTACTTGGTCTGAGTTAGCTTGTGCCTAATTTCATTCATTGGACATAATAAGGTAATGCACACACCAGCCTATATAAGGTCTTAAAATTGATGTGTTATGTCAGCATGTTAACCTAACCACAAGGTCAAGAATTGTCTGTTGACCTAAGAGAGAGATGAGAGTACACAGGACAGGACACAGGTCTGTGGAAGTACGCAAGAAAATCTCTACTAAAACTGCACTACTAAAACTACTAAAGAGCACGATAGCTCAGCTCCCATTTTTCTCAAACGGAGGAGCCAAACGGAGGTGGCACTTTTGGTGCCACTAACACTTCAAGGATTGGCAGCCACAGCAAACAAGCAATCAGACATGAAGGGCCTTAGTCAGACAGGTAAACAAGCATCAGATGACCATTATGAACGAGCTCCAGGGTCTCTTTGCAGAGATGGCAAAACACAACTCAAAGACGGGCCATCGATACTGCACTCTCCCCAATCAGGCCTGTTGACAAGTGGCCAGACAGAGGCCATTTCTCACTAAAAGGTGCAGGACAGCACACTTGGGGCATCGCCAAAAAGAGCCCTGAATGACTCCCAGACCGCGAGAAGCAAGGTTCCTCAAGTGTGATGACATGAAGATTGAACTATCTGGCCGCAATCTCATGTACGGAGCAAACCAGACACTAAGCATTCCCCTCGTTAATTTCCGTCCCTGTAGTAAAGCACAGTGGAGGCAGTGCTGTGGGGATGCTGTTTTCTGTGCTATGATTTGAACTGGGAGACTAGTCACGAGAGACTGATGGAGTGATTGATGCAGACTAAAATGTAGAGCAATCACAAATGAAAACTATTTCCACAGAAAGCGTGCGATTCCTGGCTTGGATGGAAGAACCTTTACGTAAAAATAAAATGAAAGAAAAACCTCGCAGCAAATGCAGGAGTTTGCTAAAGAAAGGAAAGCTCCTGGGAGTCCTGCAGTGGCCCAGCCAGACACATCCGGAACTGAACCCCGTGGGAGAACTGGAAATGACTCTGAGCCAACACTGTCCATCTGAGCCTGTGGATCTTGGATTCAGCAAAAGCCAATGACAGACTCGTCCAAAAGACAGGCATGCCAAGCTTGGACAGGTCTTGTAAAGAAGACTTTAACCAAGTACAAAGTGAAGAACCTAAATGCATATGTTAAGTTTGGTTCAGTGTTTTTTTTTTTTAATAAATTCACAAAAACCTCTTCAGAAACATTTTCCCCCATTGTCATTGTGGAGTACTGTCTGTAGACTGATAAATAAAATACTTCAATTCATTAGACCGAAACACTGCGCGCATGTGTGTGTGTGCACGAGTGTGTTTGTGTGCTCACCTGTGTGTAAATATTTCAGCTTGTGTGTGGATTTTTTTCTTTATGCATATGTATGATGTATATATATGTGTGTGTGTGTGTGTGTGTGTGTAAGTATGTGTGTGTGTATGACGTGTGATTGAGGCCCTCCTCCTCCTCTCCCTGCACTGGCTTCCTGTACTGTATGTATGTATGTGTGTGTGTGTGTGTGTGTGTGTGTGTGTGTGTGTGTGTGTGTGTGTGTGTGTGTGTGTGTGTGTGTGTGTGTGTGTGTTGGCTCTGGACCCTGTGCGAGCAGTGAGTCACAGGCAGAAGCAGTAGATTAGATGCTCCTGCAGATGGGCCAGCACAGAGGCGGGGGAGAGATGACTGGAGCCAACATCCAGAGAGAGAGAGAGAGATAGAGAGAGAAAGAGAGAGAGAGAGAGAGGGAGAGAGAGAGAGAGAGAGAGCATGAAAAGTCATCCGGGTTTGGGCAGAGGGTAGAGGGGGAGGAAGAAGGGGGAAGGAAAGAAAAGAAGAGTGGAAGAGTGGAAGTGTTGGAAAAGGGAGAGAGGATGAGGGGAGAGAGAAAGGAAAGGAGGAAGATAAAGAAAGAGATGAGTAAGACAGATACAGAGAGTAAGCAAAGAAGTATAAAGATAATAAAGAAAGAAGTGAAGAAGAAAATAAAACAGAGGAGTGGTAGAGAAGGAACATGGGAAAAGAGAGGCATAGGTGACCATAACGCACCATAACGCATAACGGGGCATTGCGTCGTTGTGACATTGCATTATTACGCTACGCAAGAGCCCACATAAACGGGGCATTGCGTCGTTGTGAGATTGCATTACGCCACGCAAGAGCCTGCATAAACGGGGCATTGCGTCGTTGTGACACTGCATTATTTCGCCACGCAAGAGCCTGCATAAACGGGGCATTGCGTCATTACGTCATTTCGTTATTGTGTTCGTCCGCTCCGGCGCCACTGGACTGCAAGAAATGTTGTCTTGTGCTGTTCTTGCCTGACTTGACTGTAAAGCACTTTGAGATGCATCTTGTACAGTATGTATGAATTGTGCTATACAAGTAAAGATTATTATTATTATTATTATTATAAGAAAGATGAAGAAAGTGAGGAAAAGGTAGAAGAAGAGAGGGAAAGAGAGAGAGAGAGAAAGTGAAAGGGGCACGGGGAGAGGAGAGAGGGATAGATAGAGGGAGAAAGAGAGAAGGGAAGGGTAACTGGCTGCAGCCATGGCCCTGGCTGCTGCTGCTGGTGTCGGGGTTGAGAGGCTGGCATATGCCCGTGTCGGAGGGGGAGAGACTGGCAGAGGATGGCAGTCACCACCCCCCACTAACCGTGTCATCTGTCAGCAGTGGGAGGGCAGGGAGGGGGAAAGACAGGAGCGACTGGCAGTGAAAGACAGGGATGGAAAATGTCAGAGCGAGACAGACAGAGAGACAGGGAGAGAAAGTGAGAGGGAGAGAGAGAGAGAGATAATGAGAGAAGGAGAGAGAAAGAGAGAGACAGACAGAGAGACAGGGAGAGAAAGTGAGAGGGAGAGAGAGAGAGAGAGATAATGAGAGAAGGAGAGAGAAAGAGAGAGACAGACAGAGAGACAGGGAGAGAAAGTGAGAGGGAGAGAGAGAGAGAGAGATAATGAGAGAAGGAGAGAGAAAGAGAGAGACAGACAGAGAGACAGGGAGAGAAAGTGAGAGGGAGAGAGAGAGAGAGAGATAATGAGAGAAGGAGAGAGAAAGAGAGAGACAGACAGAGAGACAGGAAGAGAAAGTGAGAGGGAGAGAGAGAGAGAGAGATAATGAGAGAAGGAGAGAGAGAAAGACAGAGAGAGAAAGAGAGAGATAGGGAGAGAAAGTGAGAGATAGAGAGAGAGAGACAGGGAGAGAAAGTGAGAGGGAGAAAGAGAGAGAGAGAGATAATGAGAGAAGGAGAGAGAGATAGAAAGAGAGAGATAGAGAGAGAGAGAAAGTGAGAGGGAGAGAGAGAGATATATATATATAATGAGAGAAGGAGAGAGAAAGAGAGAGAGAAAGAGAGAGATGGAGAGAGAGACAGAGAGAGAACGAGGTAGAGAGAAGGAATGACAGAAAACAGGGGGAGAGGAAGAGAGAGAGGCAATGAAAGAGGAAATGAGAGAGGATACGAAAGAGGGAAGGAGTGAGAGAGGGTCACAGAAGGACACATACAGTCACTGGCAGATAGAGAGAGATAGAGAAAGAGAGCAAGAAAGAGAGGGATAGATGGAAAGAGGGAGAAATGGGGAGACAGCCCTGATGGTCTGCAGATAGAAGAGATGGGTGAGAGAGAGAGAGAGAGAGAGAGAGAGAGATGAGAGAGAGAGATGAGAGAGAGGGAAAATGGAGAGATAGGCTTGATGGTATACACAGAGAAGAGATGGGTGAGAAAGGGTGGGGGGATAGATGGAAAGAGGGAGAAATTGAGAGATAGAGAAGAGATGGGTAGCAGAGAGAGAGAGAGAGAGGGATAGATGGAAAGGGGGAGAGATGGAGAGATAGCCTTGATGGTATACAGAGACAAGAGATGGGTAAGATAGAGACAGAGAGAGAGAGAGGGGGGGGGGGTGGAGAGATAGCCTTGATGGTATAGGCAGAGAAGAGATGGTTAGCAGAGAGAGAGAGAGAGGGATAGATTGAAAGAGGGAGAGATAGAGAGATAGCCTTGATGGTGTACAGAGAGCAGAGATGGGAAAGAGAGAGAGAGAGAGAGGGAGAGAGAGAAAGATAGAGAGAGAGGGAGAAATTGAGAGATAGAGAAGAGATGGGTAGCAGAGAGAGAGAGAGGGATAGATGGAGAGAGGGAGAGAAGAGGAGAAGAGACGGGACGGAGATAAATAGGCAGAGGAAGCAGGAAACAGGAGATGAGCAGAGCGAGAGATGCTGCTGTGAAAGAGAGCTGAAAGGATGAAAGACAGGAGGGAGGGAGGGAGGGAGGGAGGGAGAGAGGGAGGGAGGGAGAGAATGAGCGAGGGAGGCAGGGAAGCGGGAGGGAGGAGTAGATTGATTGGAGGGAGATTGTTGCAGGTGCAGCAGGGGATGTTTTTGTGTGTGTGTGTGTGTGTGTGTGTATGTGTGTGTGTGTGTGTGTGTGTGTGTGTGTGTTTGTCTGTCTGTCTGTCAATGTAGGTTTGTTTGTATGTGTTTATGGAAGTGTGCATGCTTTTGTGTATACATATGTGTATGTCTGCTTGTGTTTGTCTGTGTGTGCAAGAAAGACAGGGAGAAAAGCGCATCAGGTTTTGAGATACAGCAACAGAAGATCAGCAGAAAAAAAGACAAGATCTTGAGACAGAGAGAGAAAGCAGAAGAGAGTGAGTGTGTGTGTGTGTGTGAGAGAGAGAAAGAGAGAGAGATGGGGAGGATAGGGGGAGGACGAGAGGGAGGGGGGAGAGAGAGGGAAAAAGAGAGAGAAGGATGGGGAAAGAGAGCTGGAGAGAGAGAGAGGGGGAAAGAGAGAGAGGGAGGGAGAGAGAAAGAAAGATGGGGAAAGAGAGATGGAGAGAGAAAGGGAAAGACAGACAGAGGGAGGGAGAGAGAGAGAAAGATGGGGAAAAAGAGATGGAGAGAGAGAGGGGGAAAGAGAGAAAGAGGGAGGGAGAGAGAGAGATGGTGAAAGA
>CM050218.1:6187500-6210000 GCA_027475355.1 Coilia nasus | reverse complement strand
GCATAACATTATGCAGTCTTTTATCAATGTTTCAGTGCTCATCTATCTTTCTCTCCTTCGCCCTTTCTCTCTCTCTCTCTTTCTTTCTCTTCTCTATCCAATCTTTCTTAGTATTTCTTCAATCACTTTGCATCTATGACTTTGGTTCTTTCTTTTTTACTTTTTGTCTTTTATAGCTTTCCTCCAGTCAAACATCTGAGGAGTAATTTGACCCCTGCACTGCTGTCTAAACTGCTGAGTGCAATAAAAGTGCTCAGCGTGCGGCACTCACAGTCAGTGTGTGTGTGTGTGTGTGTGTGTGTGTGTGTGTGGGTGTGTGTGTGGGGGTGTGTGTGTGATTGGTAGGTTGTCGGTCTGCGGGAGGCACAGCTCTGCTGAGACAGCTCCCACACGCCACACACACACACACATGGTTCGTGCTCTCTTTCTGTCTCCCTCTCTCTCTCTCCCTCACACACACACACACACACACACACACACAGACACATGGTTGGTGTTCTCTCTGTGTCTATCTCTCTCCCTTACACACACACACAGTTGGTGCTCTCTCTCTCTCTGTCTATCTCTCTCCCACACACACACACACACGGTTGGTGCCCATACACGACCACACACATATGCCCAGTGTGCCCGTCTCGCTTGGCACGACAGCATGGCCCCCCCTCTACCCTACCCTACCCATACTGTGCCATACCCACCCTCCAGCCCCTCCCTACCCTACCCTAACCTACCCACCCACCCTCCAGCTGGCATGGCTGCTCTGCGCCTCTGAAGAGGCTTACAATGGCCGCCTCGGGGCGGTGCCACTTCTACAGCTGCATCCGCACCGACTCCTACTGGGTTCCAGGACGAGGGTGTGTGTGTGTCTGCGTGTGTGGAGGCTGTGTGTGTGTATGTGTGTGTGTGTGTCTGCGTGTGTGGAGGGTGTGTGTGTGTATGTGTGTGTGTGTGGAGGTTGTTTGTGTGTGTGTGTGTGTGGAGGGTGTGTGTGGGTGTGTGTGTGTATGTGTGGAGGGTGTGTGTATGTGTGTGTGGAGGGTGTGTGTGTGTATGTGTGGAGGGTGTGTGTGTGTGTGTGTGTGGAGGGTGTGTGTGTGGAGGGTGTGTGTGTGTGTATGTGTGGAGGGTGTGTGTGTGGAGGGTGTGTGTGTGTGTGTGTGTGGAGGGTGTGTGTGTGTGTATGTGTGGAGGGTGTGTGTGTGGAGGGTGTGTGTGTGTGTATGTGTGGAGGGTGTGTGTGTGTATGTGTGGAGGGTGTGTGTATGTGTGTGTGGAGGGTGTGTGTGTGTATGTGTGGAGGGTGTGTGTGTGTGTGTGTGTGGAGGGTGTGTGTGTGGAGGGTGTGTGTGTGTATGTGTGGAGGGGGTGTGTGTGTGGGTGTAGGACAGGCGGTGAGGCCTCAGCCAAGCGCTGGCGGACCTCACAGGTGCGCGTGTAGCCAGCAGGCCGAGGTAGCATGTCCGACCATGGAGAGCAGGGATTGGGATGAAATTGAAGCGCTTGTAGTCCTACACACACACACACACACACACACACACAAACTCACACACACCCCACGGGGCGGCCCTGTGGGGTACTGATTGCTGAGGTTAGCGTGTAGGCCAAAGCAGAGGATCATGGGAGGTACATAAACATGGCTTTACCAGGCCAAAGCCTACCCAAGGGGGGCAGAGCGCCACTGTCATATGGCAGCAGCTCATATACACACAGTACGGTCTGGGCATCAGTGAGAGAAGGGGGGAGAAGTGTGATACCGATATGTGAGACAGACCGAGAGAAAAATAAGGTTTACTGATTTTCTGTTTTGAGATGAGTGTGAATAATACTTTTGTTATTGACCAAAACTGGATGTAAAACCAGTATTCTGCTTGTGTTCACTGCACGCTTCCATTTGTATACTGAAAAAAAAAACAAATAAAACAAAACAACCAAACTTCTAATTTATAAACAGATACACATTTTTCATTAACATGTTATTATGATGTGTGTCTCTGCTAGTGTTGCCACCTGTCCCCGTTTTACCTGATTGTCCCAGTTTTTAATTGCTTATAAGCACTGACACCTGGGTCACTGCTTATAAGCAAAAAGGTTGATTCGGTTGCCGAAATGTCCCGTTTTTTTTGTCAGACATAGGTGGCAACCCTAGTCTTTGCTTGGTCTGTTCACTAGCGTAAATGGACTAGCGTAAGTGGACTAGCCTGAGTGGGCTAACCTGAGTGGACTAGCAGAAGTGGACTAGCCTGAGTGGGCTAACCTGACTGGACTAGCATGAGTGGACTATCCTAACTCAGAAAACCTGAGTGACACAAAGAGTGGGCTAATGTAAGTGGGCTTACCTGAGTGGACTAGCCTGAATGGGCTAACATGAGAAGGCTTAGCTTAGTGCTACGAGTGGCTTGCTGGCCTGCCGCATGATCCATCCTGCAGGTCTGGGCACAAAGGGGACTAATAGGGACACGGCGCTGGAGCCTTCATCCATCTCTCTCCACCTGGACAGGGCTACTGGGGATTAACCTGCTGCCATATCACTCGTTAAAAGTACCCCTGTAATGGCGCAGCTAGCGACCTTGAATGTTTTTCTCTCCCTCTTTTTCTCTTTCAGCCAAACAGACAGACAGACACACCCTTGCGTACACACACACCCACACCCACACACACACACTCCCTCTGGGCAGGAGGAACAAAACAACAAGTCATTCACACTTAGCCCTAAGTGGGCTCCGCACTGGACACAAAGGTCCGTGCCCTCGTCATTCTTTTGAGGTGTCCTCTCTCCCACCACCAAGCCTTTTAGACGAGCGCCCACTCTGTCCACTGTTCTCCTTACTGAGCCTCCTAACAGTGTCTGAGGAGAAAACGTGTACTATACACCTTTTTTTCATTTTTTTTCTCTCTCTCTATGCTAGCTGGGATTGAAAAGCTTTGGCCTTCATGCTTCCTTCACTATCAGGCCGAGTCTCTCACAGAAAAGCCTTGTCAAAGGCAGACATTTTTTTAAACAGAAATGCCGGAAACAAAAGTTGTCGGTTTTTACAAAAAAAAACCTCTGACAGGTTGATGCTTCCATCCGTCCTTTAGATTACACGTTTCAGCGTTTCAAAAAGACAGAATGCATTTGGAGGAAGGCTTTCAATTATTTGCTCTCGGTTCAGGAAACGTTAAATGTCTATACACATTATCAAGGAAAAAAACCTCTCTCTGAGGTTAGAGTATGCCATGTCT
Organism: Coilia nasus; assembly: GCA_027475355.1. Taxonomy (NCBI): domain Eukaryota; kingdom Metazoa; phylum Chordata; class Actinopteri; order Clupeiformes; family Engraulidae; genus Coilia; species Coilia nasus. The sequence goes on along the minus strand of CM050218.1, from coordinate 6,206,778 downwards.
GTAGAAAATGGATGATTAATTATTATGTAATCCTTAAGTTCTCAAAAGAATAATTGTATGCCTAAACGCCTTGGTGTGAGCCTGGTATATTGCACATTTCATTTTCACCTTCACCAGCTACCAAGAAGAGCTACCTCAGACTTCCTTCTTGTTGGAAGTGTATATGTCTACCTGTATGTCTTAAGTCTATTTATTGTTAATGTCTGTATACTTCATGTCCATTAGTGTAGCTGTGTGTTTGTGTGTGGGTGTGTGCGTATGTGTGCGTTTCTAGTTTAAACTGCACATTTGGTGACTGGTGAAATGCAATTTCAATCCTCAGTGTAATGCTTGTTACACAGTGAATTGACACTAAAGTACACTTTGACTTTGGTGACTCTGAGTCGCGGGGAGAGAGAGCAGAGTATTGTGAGACAGAACTAGGCTAGAGAAAGGCTAGTCAGGACCCTTGATCATAACTGACTGAGCTGTTTGCTGCAGTCTATTTGCTGTAACGCTCAATGCAATCCAGATTATCCTTACTGTCAAGCAAATACTGTAGATTCACACCGTTGTGACCATACAACACCCTGAAAGTGTTTAGTAGTTTTTAGTGTTTAGTAGCTTTTGCCTACATACAACAGCTTTTAAACTACACCACAATCATATGCAGGCAGAGAATTCATCATAATCACTTTCATGCTTTTAACCTTTCTGAATAATTAAAATCGGGCAAAGGCAGAAGGAATCTGTTTTTGACTGAACAAAATGGCCGCCGGCCTCATTCGTATGACCTGGGCGAAAGCTGGTGCGTGGCGGCAAGCGCAGGTGAAACAGATGGCCTGTCACTGGTCTCCCAGCAGCAGCGGCCAGTGTGCCGGTCTGCAGCGGTAAATTAAAGGCCACTGGGCTATTATTGCTGATAGGTCATAGTGTTCCCCCCTCAGCCGGGGCTGAAAACCAATGTCAGCTAGAGAGAGGAGGGGAGAAGGAGGAGGAGGAGGAGGAGGAGGAGGAAGAGGAAAAGGAGGAAGACGCATACAGTGACTGGAGTGTAGTAAAGTGGAGTGGAAAATGTCTGGTCACTGGAGCAGAGGAGAGATCGATTTATGTATGTATCTATGTAAGTATTATGTATGTACAGTATGTATTTGTAAAAATACACTATATACTCTATGTAAGTGTGTACTGTCCCAGTATGTATAGTATGTACATACTGTATTTATGTATGCATGTGTGTGTGTGTGTGTGCGCATGTGTGCATGATTGTGTGTCTGGCCTCTCTGTCTATTTGAATTCATGTATTCATTCAATAATTCATTCATTTATTTCTATATTTGTTATTTGTGTTACTATTATTTCTACATAACAATTCTGAGAGCAAAACCACATTCCCCCTCAAGGACTCTTAGAGGTCAAGTTGGAGTCTGTTGGCACAGCAATTGGCTCTGATCAGTTGGCAGCCTGCTCTGTTGACTAAGTTGTTCACCATGGGCTAGGACAGTTTTTCCCCTCATATTTCGCCTAATAGGATCACCATTAATCACATGTAAATGCCAAGAATGAAGACGGCTGGGAACTCAGCCCATAATAGTAAGGATGAGAGAGAGAGAGAGAGAGAGAGAGACAGAGAGACAGAGTGAGAGAGAAAGAGAGAGGGAGAGAGAGAGAAAGAGAGAGAGAGAGAGAGAGAGAGGGAGAGACACAGAGAGAGAGACGGAGAGAGACACAGAGAGAGAGAGAGAGAGAGAGAGAGATAGAGAGAGAACACATACAGGCAACAACAAGCTTCTGCTTATTTTTCTTGCAGACAATTTCCCCTCTGTGTCTATGAAGGCAGTTATCTGTTTCTGCCTCGCTCGTTCAGTTCCTCTCACAGCCCAGTCAGATCAAAGACCTTCCCCCAAATCAGAGACAATCTGCTGCAATTCCCAGTGGTCATTTGAGAATGCCAGAAAAAATAGACAAATACGGCGCAAGGGGAAAATTCTATCTGACACGGACTTCAGAAGTTCTACAGAGTCAACCTCAATATTTTTCACATTCCCTTAATAGAGGAGCATTTACAGTTATGTATATAAATACTCATAATTAAGCATTTAATCAGGTTTCAGCCTTTTCCTCCTGAGTATTGAGGGTGTGTGTGTGTGTGCGTGTGCGCGCGCGCGTGTTTGTGTGTGTGTGTGTGTGTGTGTGCACTCATGCATGTCTGCATATTGGAGTGCTCTTACATCTGTGCTTGGTGTTTGTAAAGCCAGGTTTTGTACATTTATTTCACTTTGCATGCCATGCATTTTGCATCCTGTGTGTGCATATGCATACCAATGTATTCATGTAAATATACTGTTTATAAAGCTATATGTCACATAGTTAACAAACACATGCACACACACAGACACACACGTATACATACAGTATAAATATCTGTGTGTGTGTGTGTGTGTGTATAACATAGCCTAGCACGTGTCCATATGTCGTAGATGTGGCATGCATCCAGGTGGTGTGTAGGGTCATGCGGTACGCACCCCTGGTGGGCCAGCGTGTCAAGGCGGCTCGACAAACAGCTCGTTAATGGCCCAATGTGCATCCGAGCATAACGAGGGCCCTGCACAGCCTCCCAGGGACGCAACTTAGCAAATATATGATAATGGGTATCGTGTTGCGAGACAAAGCTGCCGGCGTCCAGATTGTAAAGCCGGAGAACTTCATAAGTTCCGCCGGGAGGAAAGTGCCTGGATGCCTGCCACCTGCTGCTGCGATCGTAACTCACCTGAGTGAGGGCATATTTTTTTTACGAAAGCCCCGCTTGGAAAATCTCCTATTTTTTGTGTGGGGAGATGCCCCCATCCATCAACGGTTGCAGGCTATCACGCAGGCTGAGTTATGAGACAGGGGGATGGGAGGGTGGAGGAGTGCTGGGTGGTGGAGGTGCTAGGTGGGCAGTGTTTCGGGTGAAGTGGTGGGAGGGGTAGGAGCACAGGGTTTGATAAACATGCAAAGACAGAAAAGACTGATGAAGGGAGAGAGAGGTGGCAGTGGATAGACAGGCAGGCAGATATATGGATATTAAGGGGTGAGAGGGAGAGAGAGCACGTATAGAAGGCGTGTGGGGGAGAAGGGAGCAGAGGAAGTGAATGAGAGAGAGAGCGAGTGCTGGGGTGGAGTGTGCATGAGAGGGGGAATTATAGGAACAGAAAGAAGGAATGAAAGAGAGGGGGAGAGAGAGAGAGAGAGGGAGGGAGAGAGGGAGGGAGGGGGGAAAGTTGCAGACACTGAGCATGTATCTGAGTGTCTGGCACCTGATTGATTGGCACTTCAGTCTCACTGGGGCATACCCATGTCAGTGCTGGAGAGTTAGATTCGGATGAATGAACACCCTTACAGATACACATACACTTTCACGCCTACACACACACACACACACATGCACATATACACACACACTCAGACAAACAGACACTTGAGCATTCAAAGTGGACAAGCACCACAGCAGATGGGCCTGATGTGCATTTGGGTGTGGAATGTGTGTGTGTGTGTGTGTGTGTGTGTGTGAGTGTGTGTGTGTGTGTGTGTGAGTGTGTGTGTGTGTGTCTGTGTGTGTGTGCCTGTGTGTGTGTGTATGTGTGCCTGTGTGTGTGTGTGTGTGTGTGTGTGTGTGTGTGTGTGTTTATAGCAGGGGGATCTAGAGTGGATGTGGTGAGTTAGAGGGACGTGTTTAATTAACGGTTGACTGAACACACCAGTGAAGAGATTAACAGAGTACTCGAGTGCAGGGCAGGAGTCTGTCTGTATATGTGCGTGTGTGTGTGTGTGTGTGTGCTTTCGTGTGTGTGTGTCAATGTATTTGTGTATATGTGTGTGTGTGTGTCAATGTGTTTGTGTATGTGTGTGCGAGTGCTCGTGTGTGTGTGTGTCGATGTGTTTGTGTATGTGTGTGAGTGAGTGAAATGAGTGGGGCGAGTGGGCTGTGCGTGTGACGCAGAGGGGAGGAAATCGATGATTAGACCGAGGTGGCGTGATAAGAGCTCTGATGGCACACTGGTGCTAATGACAACACCGATCGAGACGTTAATGACTGCTAAAGCGATGCTGGCCGGCTCTCTTCCATCAGAGACACGCCAAACCCGACCGACAGACAGACTCACGGACGGACGGATGCATGTTATGACATGCCGCCGTGCTCATTCCCGACCCGCTGACAACACACGAGGGATTATCGACAGCTTCGTGGGCCGGGGAAAGTGATGGTAAAGTGATGTTATTGACAACGCTGTGCCAAGTGGGTCAAACGACAACAACTAAATAAATGGCAGAGGAGAAAACAGAGAGATGTGGTGGGAAAGAAATTAGTAAACATAGCAAGCGAGCGATCGAGCGTTTAGTGACAAGAGGCGTTTCTCCGTTTCCTGTGGGCTACAGAAAAAGGGGTCAATAGCCAGAGTCACTTCGAAAGGTATTATGCCAACACAGGGATTTTGAATAGCCCATGTCACCCATATACACTCCAAAATAAATAACCCTCTGCGAAATACTAGGTTTTGATGGGGTTCCGCATTGTGCATGGCACAAAAGGCTGCTGAACACTCCCTCTCCATTCTACTCCCCTTTTGTTTGTTTCTGCCTTTGTGCGTTTCCTATCACGTTCTTGCTGCCATTTTTATGTCTACGTTTTCCCCCTCCCTCTCTCTCTCTCCTTCCCTCCTTCCCTCCCTCTCCCCACCAAAAAAGTAGAGCATAGCACAAGCACTCTGTCTTTATTTAAGAGAGGACGTGTAGAGAGGAAAATACAGTAGTGACCATGACACTGATTTCCTTCCCCCTTTTTTTAATTGTAGTTGTTTCAAGACTGGGTTTGAAGCTGGGTGGGTGGATACGTATCCACACAAACAACACAAGGGGGAAAAAAATGTCTCATCTCATGATGGGAGATAAAAGAGGATTTGCTCTCTGTTCCTAGTGGACTGTTTCAGTTGTGTAATCAAGCGCACTTTAATGGCCCACTCTGGTAGAATGTATGACACAGGAAATACATCTAAAGAGGCATCTATTGTTTGCCTTTCTATTAACACTTTTTTCATTGCCACCACCAGCAATTAATGGTGCTTAATGAAGGTGTGGAGAGTGTTCATTTTTTTATTGGATATAAAGTATGTGTTAACTTGCAGAAAGATGGAAAGTGTGATTTTGGAATTACTGAGTAAAAATTGAACAAGTTGAAGGTGCCCCTCTTGCCACAGCTCTGCTATCGTTAGTAAAAACAACTACTTGTCAACACAAAATCCAACTGGTCAACATTAATGTGGCTTAAAATATTAGCTACCACAAAAGCTTCAGTGGTGTGACTACCCTTACAACATATAGATAGCATACAAAGGTATATCAATAAAGACACTAATTGAAGTGTGTGTATGGAAAATCCCAGATTTTAAATAGAAAAGCTGAGCTATCTAAAATCTGTCACTACTATACTGTACGAGCCTCTGAAACTTTATGCGTGAGTTGAGCCCTATCAGATAAAATCTGCTTAAGGGCAGGTTCCCGGAGTAAAAGTGTTTGATGTATTCAGTGGCGTACATCTGATGAACAGACTAAATCACGAGTGGATAATTTATCAAACTGATGCCTATCGCCTCACCCTGAGCCTGCATCTGGCTGGAGATCTCAGGTAGAGGAACTCAAGCGTAGTGTGCCACTGAGATTCAGTGAGGCACAAGCTACCTGCCTGTCTGACTTCAGCTTTACTGTCGAGCCTTGCTCAAACTCTCAATGTACCAACCATCAGCACATAAGTAAAGAGCCTAGGTCTGCGTTTTAGCCAGAAATCCGCAGTTGCATCGAGAGTCAGTCACCTTGGAAAGTGAGGCCAAGAGCTGCAGGCCTGCTGCTGGTTAAAGTGCTCGGCTGCCTTTATGAGTGTGGTGGAGAATTACTGTGCCTTTGCCTTCACCCTCTCCACCCCACTGACAAAATCAGAAACAACAACAACAACAACAACAACAACAGCAGTAGCAGCAATAGCATCGTCAACAGCAGCACCGTCGCACACAAAACCTTGACGCGCAGAAGATGCCCAACGTGGGTGACCATATAAGCTGCATACTCTGTGGTATAGCTTTTACATAAAGTTCTGAAAGTAGAACTTTTTTTTTTTTTAATGTGTCTAGTGACAGTGAGTTTGGTAAAAGTCATACGTTTTAAGTTTCATTTCCTACTGTGATATGTAAGTGAATTCAAAATGTGAAAAAAGGAAGCAGTGTTAAATGCATCTGGTGACTTCACATAACCTAAGGATATCTGACTGGAGAGTATCACCACTCACACTGAATAAAGTTAGTTATTTTCCTAAAAGAGGGCATCTCCTCCTCAAATATGCATAAATCAATGATGTATTTCCTGCTAAGCAGAAAAATGGAGTAATGCTGGATTACTACCCTACTCGAAAAAGAAACGAAATACGTATTTTTTCTGATGTGTTTTTTAGCCAAAAGCCTGTTTTAGCGTGTGTTTACAGACACTACTTTACTTGAGTAAGTCTAAAAGCTTGTTTATGCCTTCTTTTGTGCTTAAAATCATATGTATGCCTTTCAACGTCCCCTTTGATACTTCAGCTACCTTTTCACTTCTGTCTGACTAATATGTGTAGCGACGCCGTATAATGACACAAGATAAACCTGAAACATGAAACATGAAGATGAACATGAAATGTTATCAGAATGTGTAGTATGTCTCAGCAAACATAAAAGTGAATTGTCTCTGACAACTGATTCTGTCATCTAATCTGACAGTTCCCTCTCTTTTTTCCCTAACAAATAGCATGTGGTATAAAACATTACTGTAGCAAGGTCAAACACAGACTCATTTTGCCAAACACAAAAATACACTTACCCTTTCAATATGTACTCATTAATTACAGTAAGCATGTATTATCTGTCTATTAGTACCCATTAATGCCAACAAAAACAACACTGTCAAAAGAATACCTTAGCTCGCATATTATTCATCACCATCTGTTATCATTATGCAGTTGACTGTAATGGGTCTATTTGCTGGTATTTACACCCACAATGACCCAACATTTGGCATAAAAAAAGCAACAGTACATACTAAATACCATGGGCATAATTTATGGTGCCACGTCTACACCAATATTCAAATGAGCTCAATTGATTAGCCCCACCCATTTTTCCACACATCGTGTAGATACTTTTCACACTGCCATGTTTCAGATGTTGACAAATCGTTGCATTCCCATCGATACTGAGACCAAACCTACACCAATGTGAAATACAACACTAAATAATAAATGCAGCAATACCACACCACTGATCACATGATGTGATACCTCATAACTAATGAATAAAGCATCTTATCAATGTGACATTTATTTCAAATGACTATGACTATGTAAATAACTATATGACTTTATACATAACACACTTCAATGTATGCATAAGTATGCATTAAGTATCAGTACAGTGAGACAGTCATTACCATTGTATGAAGCTACACTTCACATGGCTTCCATAATAATGAGCCAGTAATGAAAATGAAAACATTTAATTCAGAACCACCCACCAGCCTGCTGAAGAGCAGAGCAATCTGTGCAGACGCTAATGAAAAATAGACTCTTTTGGCCCCTCATGGCAGAACACAGCAGGCCTACTTCTAGACTCTTGAGCGCCGCACCACCATGTGGGCAGAGAGACGCTAGATAGCTGCCCAGACATGACCCCTATGAGCATGGCTGCCAAAAAGGGGAGGCTACATTGGTGCCAGGAAATGTTATGTAATGGAGCATGACCAAAATGCACCCATGTTGATTTTTTTTCTGTTAAGCCAGACTCATGATTAAAGAAATGAAGAGGACAGAGGATAAGACATAGAGAGTAAGTGAATGAGAGAGAGATAGAGAGAGAGAGAGAGAGAGATAGAGAGAGAGAGAGAGAGAGAGAGAGAGAGAGAGAGAGAGAATATGAAATTATAGGAATGACACATTGTGTTCACTGGCTTGAAGCGGGTAAAAAAATGGGATAGTATTAGTCATCCAATGCAAATGTAATACTTCCTGTGTCATACACCAGTACACACGTCACAGTTATACCACGGCACATGTCATATTGTGGCATAAGGAGTTATAACAGTCAGAAACCGGTGACATAACTGTGTAATGTCACCCTAATTGGTCACCGTCACAACAGTAATCCATTGACAGGTTAGTAGAATGTGTCATATATGGCCCAGTTGGCTGGCAAAAGCAGCGTATTTTACCCTGGGAGGGTTGCCTGAACTCAGGTGATAAACGCCACTTTTCTGACGAGGCCTGGATTTTGTATGCAGACATATAGACGACACATTTTCCACTAACAGGGGACATATGCATGTACCCAGCACAAACTCTAACTGTCCAAGTCAGATCTATGCACCAGGCAAAAAGTACTGCATTCCTTACGCTGGCAAACCAGTGCATTCAGTCTGTATAGCCCTGTAATAGCAAGAAAAGAGAAGCAAATATGTGTAAGGGCATACTGCATATAGTCTCTCTCAAATATCCTTGAATTTAGACCAAATCTTTGCTTTGGCTTTTTAAAATTAAATAGAGCAATTATTTTAAAAATGTAGAACTCCTTGAAAATCTGAGGGGGAGTGAATAGTTTGTCCGACTTGTGTCAGCAGTAAACAAATGCCATCCCTGAGCATAAATGCGCAGTAACTACAGTACACAACTTATTATTTCTATTCACATACGGCAGTCTTTGGTGTAGAGTGGCTTTAATACACTAGGGATGACAAAGAAAAGCCACACAAAGCATCTTCCACAAAAGAACTCTTTTGTTGGCCACAGTGGGATGCTGAACAAGATTGCATTTGGGTTGTTTCAGGTGATCAAAGCCAGCAGCATGAACATAGCTTGCATCATCCCATACTGTATCTCTGGTTACTGGTTACTCACGCACATGCGTTTTAGGTATTATTTTTTCTCTGGGATAACCCATGTCATCTATACACTTCATCACATACTGTAAATAAACACACACACACACACACACACACACACACACACACACACACACACACACACACACACACACACACACACACACAGACATACACACACATACACACATGGACCCATACACACACACACACACACACACACACACGCGCACAGACAACCTTATGCATCACTAATTCATAGGTCCACCCATGTGGCTTTTACAGGCTTTTTACCTGACTACTTCTAGATGCATTGGCTGGACCCAATAGCCTGCATCGTATTTCCAGAATAATTCCTATTAATTAATTTCTGTTTTCTAATTAATTCATTTCTATTTTTTGTAATCTAGTATCTAATTTCAGTTTTTTTTTTTTATTTCAGTTTCTCATGACTTGATAAACCTCATAATGGTGAAGTCCTTGTGTCGCACATGGCTAAATGGGGATGATTAGCTGTTCTAAACGCCTTAATCTCTCTGCATGCCTGTGTATGACTGCAGTTATCTCCTGGCACCCACAGTCACTCCTCTGACTTAGTGCCACCAGCTTTCAGTGGCTGGCTACTCCTGAGGTGTAGGCAGTCACTAGTGATGTGAATAACATATTCAGTGATTTTCACACTGCCGAACATGGTGTTTTATCACGGGAACTGGGGCTATTATGTTTAGCTGTAAGGCTCGGTACAGCCTGACGTCAGTGCACAAGTAGTTTTTTGTCTTTATTATGCAGCGATAAAATGTAATAAAGTACTGTGTGAGCGCATGTTTATATGGAAGCAGCAGTCTGCCAAGGATCATTTATCCATTTAATCAGGCTGTGGTCACAGCAAAGAGCATTACAGGCAGCAGAATGCTTTCCGTGGCCAGTTATGTGCGTGGTTTAGCGGTCCAAAAGGAGAAGTAGGCTTTTCCACTAAAAGTAATTGGGTTCAGAGCATTTCGTGATTGGTTCCAAAATGTAATAAAGGATTCAAAATGGATTTTTACCAGAAAGCTATGAGAGGTATATATTTATTTATTTATTTACTCGGCGGCAGTCTGAGCTGTCTGGCTGGTATCTTAAGGGCTCTCTGCACCAAGGATGTATTGCCCGCATTAAAAAGTAACAGAAAAAGTTTGTGTTTACAGGTGGGTCAGACTGCAGGAACCCCTTTTCATCTTCATCAACTCTGTAGCGATGGAACTTTATTTAAAGGGCGCCACTGTGGCGTGGAGTGGAGTGGGGGGGGGGGGGGGGGGTAGGTGTAGGGAGTTAGAACAATTCTAAGGGTCCAGCATTCACAGAGGACCCTTCGAGGACGCCGTTAGTATCTTTATTAATAGTAAAGGGGACCAAAGTTGTATTCTTTCATAGGGTTCATACATTTGCAGCAGCTCCCCCGATAGATCACAGATTCTACAACAGCAGCATTTTCATCCCTGCCCAGGTTGGACGGATCTGCTTGGGGTTAGTAGAGTATATTTTAGATATGTTCTAAAATGGTAGAACATATCAACTAAAGGCTCTGGGTAAAGATCCTGTGGAATTTTCCTGTCAACTGAGAGAAGCTGGTGTGTCAAAATCATTAAAAAGATTTAAAAAAAAGTCATGAGGCTTATATATTTAGTCATATTTAATTTACATAGATTTTAGCTTTTTTTGTAATGCAAAACTAGTTTGGGTTTACATGATAATCAGGTTGACACCTCTGAGGGTTTTGCCAAATGTGAAATGACACTGCTGCCACACAGCTATTACCTACTGAGACAGTGCCTGCTCACAGGAGGTACACACTTCGGAGCATTGACTGATGTCTGGAATGAATTCCTGTGATACATTTCTAAACTGAAAATATCCACATGCTAATTCACTAGGTACGCAACTTTATTCTTTATGCAGTTTCAAATGAGAACACACAAATAACATCTCTCTGTATATACATACATACAATATACAATTTCAACATACATGGTGTATGTAGAAATGCATCAAAACCCTGAACTGTTCTCCAGGCCTAAGTTGTTGTCATTTTTATGAGAACATTTAAAACACACTATTTTCACAATCTTTATGATACTATGGGCAACATTTAAACGCAGAGTCCATGATTATGGCAAAATGTTGTTTGTATTTGACCTCCATAGCCAATAAAATCGTGTCCTTCCTTTCCGACAGAAGCAATACATTAATTTGCTGAAATTGTTTGTGACTTGATCCAGGCAATTGGGTGTGCGCACATTAAAGGACATCTAGAGGAGCGTAAAAAAACAATTAGCTGTACTGCCTTGAAAGTGCTTCAGACTTGTAGACAACATCTTTAAATGTGTTTTGCAAATACATATATCGCGCCTTGCTTATTTAGTAGATGCTGTCATTTGAGTACTCGCTCAGGCTGAAAATACAAATGTATGGGTTTTACTACTTGACATGATGGGTTAAATGCAGTCATCTCTGCAGAGTGTGAACATAGGCCTTTAAATGCACATTGGATGCACTAACCCCCTCAAAGATTTCCATGCAGTTAAGTGGATGTTTATATAAAATGCAACATGGACTTATAACATGAAGAGGTTAAATGCAGTGATCTCTGCAGAGTGTGAACATAGGCCTTTAAATGCACTTTGGATGCACTAACCCCCTCAAAGATTTCCATGCAGTTTAGTGAATGTGGGTAGGCCTGAGCGGATTTTTATATATAATGCACCATGTACTTATAACATGAAGAGTCAAACACGGATTGACCACTCACCGATGGCAAGGCTACTGCTGCTCCACTTCAAACATGCGCACACACACACACACACACACACACACACAGAAAGAGAGCAAGAGAGGGACAGACAGAGAGTGAAAGAGAGAGAGAGAAAGAGAAGCACAGATAGAGAGCGAGCAAGAATGACACACACACACACACACACACACACACACACACACATATACACACACGGAGATCCCATCTGTAAAACACCCTAAAGATCCTGTCAACCAACAAGCCACAGCTTCCACCTCAGCCCCCAGAAAGGGAGATCTAGGAGTGTGTAGGTGTGTGTGTGTGTGTGTGTTTGGGCCATCTTCTTGACTTCACCTTTCTGATTTCATCTCTCCACACAGGCACTTGGCCCGGCCCGGCCCAGACCGGGCGGGGATACGGACAGCGGCGCCGAGCACTCCTCTCTTTCCCTCTCTCTCCCAGCGATGGCCGCAGCTGTGTTCAAACGGCTATTCAGAGCCTTTCGAAGTCTCCTTGCACTGATGCCCGGTGGGTTGAGCTCTCGCGCTGATTCACTGCGATCTTGTTTTGATAGCACCTCCTGCTTTCTGCCTCCTTTCTTCTGTCTTCTTTTTTTTAGTTGCTCTGTAGCTGTGCTTCTTTGAAAGCCGCTCTCCGTCCCAGTCAACAACCCAACCCAGAGCTCCCATTGCTGTGCTTACTCTAAAATCCTGAACTACAGTCTCTCTTTTTTATTTTTTATTTTATTTTTTTGTGTGGTCTTGCAGAGAAGCTTCCATTCATCTTTATTCTGTGACTTCAACCTGCCCTTGTGGATCTTCACAGATAGCTGCTGTATGATAGCTAGTGTATGTGGGCTCTTCATCACCTCCCTTTAAACCCTAAAGTCTTCATCACCTCCCTTTAAACCCTAAATGAGCTCTTTTGCTTACTCTACATCACATTAACGTTTGGGGAACACTGGGTTGGACAAACAGTTCATCATCAGTTGAAAGTAAAAAAAAAAAAAAAAAAAAATGAATGCTAGCTATACATCACACACAATGACCTATCAAATAACCTTAACTTTAGCCCTCATAACCAAGAAACTGTAGGATCTGTTGGGAATGTAAGGATCATTGTAAGGGGGGGGGTTCAATTACAATGCTGTAAGGAGCTAACATGGCATTGGGAATAGGCTGGACTAATGTGTTTTTTAATGGTATTTGAGAAAAGCGTCACACACGGACTAGGTACTGGAATATGAAAAATATTAGATGGGGGGGGGGGGTGAATAGAGGGGGCTGTTCTGTGAGAACAATCTTGTGGTCAGTCATTAATCAACCACCCAATATCCTTGACCTCACATTACACACACACACACGCACATATACACACACACACACACTTACACCCACACACACACTTACACCATTTGCAGTGAGCAATATCTACTACTTCCCTGTAACAATTTGTTTGTAATGGCCAATGTCCTACAAAAGCAGCGTCAAGGAGTGAAATTATCTGGCTTGCCAGGCGGCGGCGGGAGAAAGCGGTGTACAGCAGCAGCGTGATTTCATTAGAGCCCCGTTCGCAGCCAAGCCGCGTCTTAATCTAAGCTTTAAAATATCCGCACGTCCGAGGCTGCATTTCTGGCGCGGCGCATGCCTCTCGGGTGCGGTTGTGGCAGTGGCGGTGGTGGCTGGGTGCTTTATATGCGCGATACGACCACCTGGTGCAATCCTGCTTCCGGTGATAAGATGTGCAGGGCTACTTGAATTTCATTCCTATCTAATCAAGCCATTGTTCTACAACTCAAGAGAGCTGGGAAAGAGAGCCATGGTAAATGAGTTGCAGCAAAACGAAGGGGATGTTTGTGTGTGTGTGTGTGTGTCTGTGTGTGTGTGTGTGTGTGTGTGTGTGTGTCTGTGTGTGAGAGAGACAGAGAGAGACAGAGAGAAAGATAGAGAGAGATAGAGAAAGATGGAGGTAGATGGGCAGGGCCAGAGTGGATGGTCACGTCCATGATAAGAAATGGCGTGATCAATTCTGTCTAAAATGAGAGCGATTGATTTCAGACTGTAACAAAGGAAACGGCAATCAAAGAGACAGACAGAGAGAGAGAGAGAGAGGCGAAGGGGGGGGGGGGGGGTGGTTGGGGGACAGACAGAAGGGGGGGCGGGTAGAAAGGAGCAAAAAAAGCAAGAGTTAGACAGAGAACAAGGAAGGGCTAGTGAGAGAAGAGTAGAGACAGAGACAGAAATGAAGGTGAGTCATGAGAAGACGCCATGTTCCACATGGAGAGACAGAGACCACGAGAACTCATTACGGTTTGCTCTGCAGTGCAAAGGATATGACACAATGACAAGGAAGTGTCTACTTGAGCGAGGTAGGGACTTTAGTGAACGGAACGGGACACAGAGGGGATAGGGTAGGTGTGGAGCGCGCCACAGGAACACTTGGAGGTGAGAGACGAGAAGATAAGGAGAGGAGGGAGCAACAGGAGTGGAGAGATCAAACAAAGGACACCGCAAGCCGCATGCATGCAGCAGTGCACCATCGACTGCAATACGCTTCATACCTCACATTCTCTCTCCTTCTTTCTCTCTCTCTCTGGCTCTTTCTCCTCTTTTTCTCCCTCCCTCCATCTTTCTCTCCTCTTTCTCCCCCTCTTTCTTTCTCTCTGTATCTTTTTCTCACTCTTTCTCTCTCTCTTTCTCTGTCTCTCTTGTTCTCTCTTGTTCTCTCTCCTTCTTTCTCTGTCTCTCTGTCTCTTTCTCCTCCCTCTGTCTTTCTCTCTTTTTTTCTCTTTTTTCTCCCTCTTTCTTTCTCTCTGTATCTTTTTCTCTCTTTCTCTCTCTCACTCTCTCTTGTTCTCTCTCCTTCTTCCTCTGTCTCTGTGTCTTTCTCCTCCCTCCGTCTTTCTCTCCTCTTTCTCTCTTTTCTCTCCCTCTTTCTTTCTCTCTATATCTTTTTCTCACTCTTTCTCTCTCTCTTTCTGTGTCTCTCTTGTTCTCTCTGTCACTCTCTGATTCTTATTCCCTCCTGTGACAACAGCAGACTCTTTTCCTTGATGCCATGTGCACACACTGCAGTTGCAGACAAATATATTTCCACAAACCGACTGAATCAAAAGGTGGCTTTAATTTATTACTGCTCCTTGTGCCTCCCTGCCATTCTCCTTTTAAATGTCTCCTTATCTCTCTCTCTCTCTCTGTCTCTCCCTCTCTCTCTCTAGCTCTCTCTCCCTCCCACCCTCCGTCCCTCTCTCTCTCTCTCTCTCTCTCTCTCTCTCTCTCCCTTTCTCTCTATCTCTCTCGCCCTCCCTCCCTTCCTCCCTCTCTCGCTCTCTCTCTGCTACTTCCCTCGTTTCACTCAAGGCACACTCCAAGGTCGCTGTACTCATTAACTTTCTGGCTTATCCTTGCTTTACCTCAGGCCAGACACCCCAGCAGCCACTCATTACTACAGCGAGACAGACAGACCGACGGACCCACTGGTAGATATGGACACAGACAGGACACAGCGAAGACAAGGACAGGGAGATGGAGGAGGAGGAGGAGGAGGAGCAAGAGCAGCAAGTGGTTGATCAACAGGAGAGGAAAGAGGACGCACTGGTAGATATGGAGACAGACAGGAGACAGCGAAGACAAGGAGGAGTAAGAGGATGAAGAGGAGGAGGAGGTGGAGGAGGAGGATGACGAAGAGGAGGAGGAGGAGGAGGAGGAGGAGGTGGCAGCAAGTGGTTGATCAACAGGAGAGGTAGGAGCAGATATAGAGTGGTGAGATTAGAGAGGTGAGAAGATGTGGAATGTTCTCAGATGTAGAGAGGTGAGATTAGAGAGGTGAGAAGATGTGGAAGAATGGAGACATGACATCCACAGGCTCACGGGTAAAGAGAGGGCATGAAAGCCACACACACACACTCACACATGCGTGAGCACACATCCACACACAAACACACACACACACACACGCACGCACACACACACACACATACATGCACACACACACACACGCACACACACCCACACGCGCACACACACCCACACGCACACACACACACACACACACACACACACACACACATACACGCACACACACGCGCATGCGCACACATGCACACACACGTGCACACACACACACACACACACACCATGTACAGAGGGACATGTACAGAGAGAAAGAAAGACAGAGAGAGAAAGAGAGAGAGTCTCAACTAAGAACGAATCAAGACTAGTAGAGGGGGAGGAATTAAGGCAGGATGAGAGACACAAACAGGCAGAATAAGGCAGACTAAAGGAGGCATAGTGAAGGAGGGGGCCAAGAACAGTGTAGCACAGCACAAGCAAATGAGTCACACCACCCTAGCCTGCAAAAACTCTATCATCTGCCAAACCTGCATGATTTCATCAATATCCACCACCGTGCTTCACCGGTTCGTCAGGGACTATGTTTACATGCACTTACTGTAAGTATCACAGGGCAGCTGTGGCCAAGTGGTTAGGGAGTTGGTCTTGCAATCGAAAGGTTGCCGGTTCGAATCCTGCCCTACCCACAGTTGAGATGCCCTTGAGCAAGGCATCTAACCCCACACCGCTCCAGGGACTGTAACTGAAACCCTGTAAATATCTGTAAGTCGCTCTGGATAAGAGCGTCAGCTAAGTGTAATGTAATAATCCTGTAGAGAAAACCTTCGATGTTCTCTACATATCTGTTAGCTTATTATGTCCTCCTTGTGTAAGTCGCTTTGGATAAAAGCGTCTGCTAAGTGTAATGTAATCCTGACTGTGAGAATCTGAGAAATCAGGATTATGGTAGGTGGAATACTCTGAAAGAAACCGGGTTACTGTGGCATGTAAACACCTTATCCCGAATGCTGAAGGTTCTGACAGCATTGTCTGCCCACACACTGACAAAAGTGGGAGCTAAGTCATCAACACACTTTTGGAGTGATGTAGAGACCAAATACTGTTTACTTTATATCCCAAAGTTGCAGCATTTTCACTAAGGTATAAGACTTGTACATGCTAATTTGAAAACACAGACACGTGTTAGAACGTTGTTGTTGGCGACCAGGTTACACGCATGTCGAGAGAATGCTGGGATATAATAACGGGACACTGTAACAACAAATCGGGATATTAGTGTTTTTCATGTAAACCGGGATATTAATAACCCCATTTATTTGCGTTCATTTAAACCTCTTATCCCGAATTGGATGAAAACTGGGATAAGCGTCATATTCGGGATGTTTAAGTGCATGTAAACATAGTCACTGACAGCACCGAACAAGCCATGGGGCCCCATGGAGGTACTGTGAAGACATGTGTCAGGAACTCACGAACCAAAGCACTGCCCAGGCTTCCTCCAATCAGACTGCTTCTAATGCATTTGACCAGCCGTTTACTGGCAGGGGGAGGGTCATTAGCAGAGGGGGGCCAGGCAGGGCTGTTTTTAAGGTATTTAGCAGCCCTAGGCAAAGAGGGACCTGGGGGACCTGGGGCCCTGACCCATGACTCGCACAGGTCCTTTCTTACAATTTCACCTCACACCCTATTTGTTAGGACACTGGGCCACTGTGCTGGGTCATCAGTTGCAGCTGTGGTGCCTGAAGTGCCTGCTGTTCGATCAGTGCTGGGAAGTGGTGTGGACTCAACCTGCCTTAATGATTTAGATGCAAACTCTGCCATGCCTTGTTCCTCTTTGTCCTCCTCGTGAATATGAGATGAAGTCGATGGCACTGCTGAAAAAAAAAAGTATTTATTTAATAAAACTTTTATTTTAAATAAAAGTATTAGTGCATTTTGTATGCATAGAACAACCGCTGAGCTCTTAATACATAAATAATAACACAGGCCCCACCTTTGCGAATCTGAAATGTCCAGAAGTGACTGGTACAGACAGTAAGTATAAATATATACAAGACAAAGACAAGACAAAGCATGAAATATGTAAGGCCATTTCATAACACCTAGTATATTTAACGGGGGCAATATTAACTAGCCTGGTAAACCAGCCCCTCAAACTTCATTTCATTTTGTACAGAGAGTCTGGCAGTGCTGTATTGAGAAACATTTTCTTCCTGGAGGTGTGAACTCTGCTAAGGTTTAAAAGAAGTGGCTCTGCTTTTACCCAATCGCTAACGGCTGGTCATGACATATGCAATTAGCTGCTTACGCACTACAATTCAAATATAGCACACAAAGTCAACGCCATTGCTCACGAACATTCCCTCTGTTCGCTGATTGGCTAGGCAAAATTCTGTCCAAGACAGCAATGTCAATAGAAGCACTGCCAGACCCTCTGTACAACATGAAATGAAGTACAAGGTGCTGATTTACCAGGCTAAATATTAACAGCCTGAAGAAAGAATTTCACTCTACCTTCATCATTGATGGAAACAGAGCCACCACTTCAAGGAGTGCACAAAGATTTAGCGAAGCACCTTGGAGCAAGAAAAGATAGAAAAGGTAGAAAAGACTTTTATATTTTCTTCAAATACTTTCCAAAAAAGAATCTTAGCTTAGATTTACATTTTGTACACTGACTTTGAAGCTCACATAGCACATTGAAAGCAAAACACATCTCTGGTTTCTGTAGGAATTAGCAGCAGCTGATGCTTTTTGAGACAGAGCATTTGGTACACATAGATCTTACATGAGCATTAATGCTCCAGTTCAGTTGTGATGCACAGATTTCTCGTAGAGGTTACTACCACAATTCACTAGCGTTGCATAGAAGACAACACATTTTCTCCAACCTACATGATAGAAAAATGCATGGCTATGTGGTTCCATAATGGCAAGGGCTATAGCTTTCAATAGCTATTCCTATTTCAATCATGTGTGCTCAGAAGATGTGTATCACACTGCATGCATGGCAGACTAGCAACACTAAACTAGCAAAAGAAAACAAAATGTGATGTGTGGCTGTTTTAGACAGGGAAGTTTCACATCAACAGGGTGTACTGTGCACTATGCTAATTATGGGTGAGGCTACTTTAAAACAACCTTAGTCTGCCTCACAGTGTTTGCTGTATACAAATAATAATAATAATAATAATAATAATAATAATAATGATAATAATAGTAATAATAATAACGATAATAATAATAATAGTAATAATAATAATAATAATAATAATAATAATAATAGTAATAATAATAACGATAATAATAATAATAATAATAATAATAGTAGTAGTAGTAATAATAATAATGATAATAATAGTAATAATAATAACGATAATAATAATAATAGTAATAATAATAATAATAATAATAATAATAATAATAATAATAATAATAATGATAATAATAGTAATAATAATAATGATAATAATAGTAATAATAATAACGATAATAATAATAATAGTAATAATAATAATAATAATAATAATAATGATAATAATAGTAATAATAATAATGATAATAATAGTAATAATAATAATGATAATAATAATAATAGTAATAATAATAATAATAATAATAATAATAATAATAGCAATAATAATAATGATAATAATAATAATAATAATAATAATAATAATAATAATAATAATAATAATAATAATAATAATAATAATAATAATAATTCTCCCTACCACCCCTCAC